>CAUJRU010000171.1:0-215396 GCA_963277665.1 Viscum album
TCATAGTCAACTAAAAATACTAAATATCCTATAAAACTTGAAAACTATAAAAACCATAAAAAATCCTAAAAACACATGAAAAGCCTAAAAACCACAAAAAACAAAAAAAACCTTTAAAACCCTAAAAATATAAAAAAAATCTAAAAACCAAAACCGTAAAAAACTCAAAAAAATCCTAAAAACCCAAAAAAACCCTAAATCCCTAAGAAACTTAAGAACAAATAAAAAACATGAAAAAACCTATAACACCTAAAAATCCTTAAAAACATTAAAATACCCAAAAAACCATATATATCCTAAAAACACTAAATATTCTAACAATCGCTAAAAATACCTGAAAACATAAAAAACCCTAAAAACACGAAAACCCATAAAAACTATAAAACTTTTAAAAACCATAAATAGCCTAAATACCATAAAACCCCTAAAACATCTAAAACTATAAATCAACTTAAACCCCTAAATTTTTTGAAAAACTCTAAAAAACATATAAAAACCTAAAAACTCAAGAAACCCAAAAAATACTAAATGATACTAATAACCTTGAAAAACAATAAAACATATAAAAACCTCTGAAATCCCTTTAAAACCCTAAAACCCCCTAAAAATCATAAAACCCATAAAAATATTAAAAAATACCCAAAAATACCTTAAAATGTAAAAAGTCCTGAAAACCCTCAAAAAACCCTGAAGACCATAAAACCCCCTAATAACCATAAAACCACATAAACCCCATAAAAACCCTAAAAACCCCAAAAAGTATAAAAATACTAAAGAATCCCTAAAAATCCATAAAAATGTGAAAACACCAAAAATCCCTAAAAAAACCCTGAAAATAAAAATAAAAAAATCCTAAAACCTTAAAACCTAATAAAAACCCATAAAATCCTAAAACAAACTAAAAATATAAAACCCTAAAACCACCTAAAAATGTTAAAAACACTAAAAAACATTAAATCCATAAAAAACTAAAAAAACCCTCAAAACCCAAAAAAATCTGTAAAACCCTAAAAACCTTAAAAATCATAAAAAACTGAAAAATCATAAAAACCCTAAAAATATTTAAAAATGATAAAAATACCTAAAACCTTAAAAATCATAAAAAAATCTATAAGAATATTTGAAAATGTAAAAGAGGGTAAAAACATTCAAAACCATTGAAAAACTATACGACAACTAAAAACATAAAAACATACTAAAAAAACTAAAATTCTATAAACCCTTTAAACCGTAATAACAAAACCCCCCCTTAAAATACAAAAAAGAAACTGAAAACCCCTAAAATTTGTAAAAACCATTAAAACCCATTAAATCCCAAAAAATCATTAAAAACCCTAAAGACCATAAAATCCATAAAAATACTAAAAATGGCCTAAAAACCCATCAAACACTAGTGGAAAAAACGTTTAACACATCGGAATTTTTCACGTCGGTTCTATATAATTGACGTGAAAAGCTGTAAAAATTGATATATCATGTCAGCTATTTTATAACTGACTTGGTATATTGATCAGGATCCATTTCTTACATCGATTATTTTATGACCTACGTAAAAAATACTGAGATTAGATTTTGTATGTCGGTTATGTTATAACTGATGTGAAAATAAAATATGGCACGCTTTATCATGTAGGTTATAAAAAAATGACATGATAAATCTCCATTTATAATGTTGATTATAAAATAACTGAAGTTATAAATTATTTTCTACGTTAGTTATTAAATAACTGATGTTATAAAAAAAAATAGTTTATCATTCCGGTTATTAAATAACCGACGTTATAAAGGTTTTAAATGATTTATCACACCCCATATTTAGTCATTCTGTTTTCTTTGATCGGGCGACCTGTGACTCATCTCTCCTGCATGGAAAAACTAGAAAGGATTCTTCGAATTCGTACCCTCCAGCCTCATTTTTCCAACATCATTAATCATCTTTATTGTCACTAGATCTATCAGGTTGACTCACAACACTCAAGTAATCCTCACATGGATCAGTTTCAGTTATTATTTTTCGAGATTCCCTAATCTAATTTCATGAGATGTTATTTTTCTATCTTTATTCTTGATGTCATGGTAAGTTTCATAGTGTTCATTTATATAATGCTAAATTCTTTTCTGGTAAAAGAAACTATGTAATTGATATCATGAAAGTTTACTATTTTTGTTTTTTTGTGTGTGTGCATGTTTAGGGGGTGTCTAAGGGGGTAGGGGATTTCCATGTGGGTGGGGGTGTCCAGGGGGTAGAGGGGGGGGGGGGTGTCCAAGGGGTGGGGGTGTCCAGGGGTTATCAAAGAGGGTGGGTGGGTGGTGTCAAGGGGGTGTGGCGGCTGTCCAAGGGGGTTGGGGGTGTCCAAGGGGTGCGAGGCTATCAAAGGGGGTGGGGGTGGTGTCCAGGGGGTGTGGGGGTTGTCCAAGGGGTTTGGGGGTGTCCAAGGTGGTGGGTGGGGGTAGGGGTTGTCCAGGGGGTGAGGGGATGTCGAAGGGGATAGGGGTGTCCAGGGGGGGTGGTGTCCAGGGGTGAGTGGGCTGTCCAAGGAGGTAGGGGTGTCCATCGGGGTGGGGTATGTCTTGAGGGGTGGGGGATGTCCGGGGGGTGGGGGGGGGGGGGGGCTGTTCAGAGGGGTGGGTGAGTGGGGGGGGGGGGGGGTTACTGTTCAAGGGGGTGGTGGTGTCCATTGGGTGTCCAAGGGGGTGGGGGTGGTGTCTAGGGGGTGAGGGGGATTTCCCATAGGGTAGGGGTGTCTAGAGGGTGGGGGTGTCGAGGGGGTCAGAGGGCGGTATAGGGGTGGGGGTGTCCAGGGGGTGGGGGTGTCCAGGGGGTTGGGGTGTCCTGGGGGGTGGGGGGGATTTTGAGAGGGTTGGGGTGTCCAGGGGTGGGGTGGGGGGGGGGTCTGTCCAGAGGGGTGGGGGCTGTCTAGAGGGGTGGGGGATATCCAGGGGTGGGGGCTGTCCAAGGGGGTGGGGGATGTCCAGAGGTTGGGGGGGTTGTCTAGAGGGTTGGGGGTGTCCTGGGTGTCCATAGGGATGAGAGTGGGGGGTAGTCTAGGGGTGTGGGGGGGGGGGGGGGGGTTCCAAGGGGTTGAGGGTGTCGAAGGGGGGTGGGGGATGTCCAAGGGGGTGGGAGGCTGTCCAGGGGGTGGGGGTTGTACAGAGGGTTGGTGGGATATCAAGGGGGTGGGGGGGGGGGGTGTCTAAGGGGTTGGTGGCCTGTCCAGAGGGTTTGGGGGGTTGTCCAGGGGGGATGTCTAGAGGGTTTGGGGTGTCCAATGTGGTGTCCAAGGGGGAAGGGGTGGGGGTGGTGTCTAGGAGGGGTGGTGGTGTCTAGGGGGGGCTGTCGAGAGGGTTGGGGGGCTATCCAGGGGGGCTGTCCAGAGGGGTAGGGGGCTATCCAAGGGGGTGGTGGTGTCCAGGGCGTGTCCAAGGGGCAGGGGGTGGTTTCTAGGGGGTGGGGGGTTGTCCAAGGGTGTGGTGGTGTCCAAGGGGCGGGGGGGGGGGGGGGGGGGGTGGTTTCTAGGTGGGTGGGGGTGGTGTCCAAGGGGGTGGGGGTGGTGTCAAGGGGGTAGGGTTATCTAGGGGGTGTGGGGTGGTGTCCAAGGGGTGGGGGTGGTGTCCAAGGGGGTGTGGGATGTCCAGAGGGTTGGGGGCTATCTAGAGGTTTCAAATCGTTGGGATCTGTGTAATTTTCAGTAGTGAATGTATACATATTTTAATATTTGTACATCATATTTAATTTTTATAGAAGGGAGAAATTTGTATCCAGTTTCACCAGGATGTATTCTCTATGTACCTTAATAAGAAAGGATCCAAGATGAATTTAAAACTGTTATATCTAACAATATTTTCGTTTTAAATTCATTTTCAAGATTTTTTTAAACATGCATAGATTTGTTTTATATTTCAAAATTGTTTTACATTCAAATTATGATATTTTTCATATAAACATATTTTTGTCTTATCTTATTAAGATGTACAATTTTGATATTTTTTATAGGTAATAATGAGTCAAAGTTGGATTATGGGACATCGAATGAGTAATGAATATGAGGAAGGTGTTGATGCCTTTTTGGAATTTTCTAAACGAAATGTTCCAAGTGGTCATATTTGTTTCTGTCCATGCCTGAAATATTTGAATATAAAGAAGTTGAAAAGTGGAGAGATCAAAGATCATATGATTTGTCATGGTTTTAATCCGAGTTACAGCCCTTGGATTTGGCCTTGTGAAACTAGACAGAATGTCAGATCTACTGATGATGATGATTCATCAGATGGTAACTTCAATGGAATTAAAGAAATGATTCGCGATATTGTAGTATAATAAATTGAGATAGAACCGATAGTTTCACGTCTATATGGTGATGATGAAAAACCATTGTATCATGGTTGAATGGATTTTAAGGTTTTTTCAGCGGTGTTAATATTGATTAACCTAAAAGTGAAACATGGATGGAGTGACTGAAGTTTTACAGAGCTACTACAATTGATAACATACATTCTTACAAAAGATAATGATCTTCTTGATTCACATTATAAGGTTAAGAAAATATTATGCCTGATGGGATTGGGATAAAATAAAATACATGCCTATCCGAATAAATGTATGATATATAGGAAGGAATATGAATTCCTGTTAGAGTGTCCTAAATGTGGGACATCACGTTATAAGGTGAAATAAAAATCAAAGGCTAGTGTAGAGATTACAAATATCCCTTCCAAGGTATTTTGGTATCACCCTATAATTCATCATTTGAAACCTTTATTTTCTAATTCACATGATTCAAAAAGGTTAACATGGCATGCTGATGAGCAGATATGTGATGGAAAAATACGTCATCCAGCTGATTTTCCACAATGGAAGAAAATTGATGAGAAGTATCCTATATTTGGAAATGAAATTATAAATCTCCGATTAGGGTTGTGCACATATGGAATGAATCCATACCAAACCCTCAGTATCACATATAGTTCATTGCTTGTTTTATTGGTAATTTACAACCTCTCTCTTAAGTTTGAATGAAGCGCAAATATGTCATTTTGAGTATAATGATCTTTGGTATGAAGCAACCCAAAAATGATATTGATGTTTTATTTTCACCATTGATTGATGATTTGAAACTTTTATGGGAGGATGGTATTAGGGTGAATTATTCTTATAAAATTGAATATTTTCAACTACATGCAGTGCTTATGTTCACTATAAATGACTTCCCAGCATATAGAAATTTGTCTGGATATAGTGTTAAAGGGCATAAATCATGTCCAATTTTCAAACAATAGACTTCATATTTTCAATTTCATCATGAGAGGAAAACAATGTACATGGTTCATCAATTTTTTTGCCTAGGGATCACTCTTATATAAGACTAAAAAAGGCATTCAATGGCTCATAAGAATTTGATATTTCTCTAAAACCTTTATCCCATGATCTATATTTTGAGAGGGTGGAAAACCTTGATGTGACATTGGGAAAGACACATAAATCTGGTAATGATAGACATATTTGGAAGAAAAGTTCAATAATTTTTGAGCTACCATATTAGAGATATCGCGAAGTTAAAGATAATATTGACGTCATGCACGTAGAGAAGAATATCTGTGATAGTTTTATTGGAACATTGTTAAATATTAAAGGAAAGACAAAAGATGGGATGAATGTAAGATTTGACTTACTATAAATGGGAATACGTTTGGAGTTAGCTCTAACTACTAATAGAAGACAAACATTTCTTCCCTTGGCTTGTCATACATTATCCAAGAGGGAAAAAATATCTTTTGTCAGTGTCTTCATGATATCAAAGTTCCTCAAGGTTATTCTTCAAATGTAAAAAAAAAATTCTCATTGAAGGATTTGAAGTTGATAGGTATGAAATCTCATGATTGTCACGTCATGATGCAACAACTTCTACCAGTTGCATTGCATGGAATATTTCCCATCTATGTTAGAAAGACTATAATGAAGTTGTTTTATTTTCTCAATTCAATTTGTAATAAGGTGATTGATGTGAATGCTTTGAACATTTTGGAAAAGGATACAATTTGTATACTTTGTCAATTGGAAATGACTTTTCCTCCATATTTTTTTGATATAATGGTGCATTTAATGATTTATCTAGTTTGAGAAATAAAGCTTTATGGAACTATATATCTTCGTTGGATGTATCCTTTTGAAAGGTATATGAAAATATTGAAAGGGTATGTTAAGAATCCATATCGACCTGAAGCCTCTATTATTGAAAAGTATATTTCTGAGAAGGTTGTAGAGTTTTGTATGAGATACTTGGCTATAGAGCAGCCCATAGGTTTGCCTCCATCTCACCGTGAATGAGTTAATAATGAGGGAAAGGGTATTCGTGGCTTGAAAGTCAAATCATTGTCAGTTGAACAGATGAAGAAGTTAGAATTATACATCTTGAATAACATGGATGCTGCTCAACCATATATCACATTGCATATTAATGAGTTGAAACAATGTCATCCAAAGAAGAAAGAAATACGGATTTTGAATGATCACAACAAAACATTTTTTTTATGGTTTAAAAAGACCTTACTTGGTCGATCAGATGTATCAGAGACATTAAAATAGGTAGTGGGTGGTCCATGTTTAAATGCGATAACATGGTTCGGTTATGACATTAATGACTATACATTTAATATGAAATCTCTGGACAACAGAAGTGCAGTTCAGAATAGTGGTGTATTGGTGTTTGTAGAAGAAATGCATTTTTCGATTGATAAAGACAAAAAACCAATTTCTTCATCAAGTACATATTATGGAGGGATTTAAGAAATATGTTAGTATGATTAATTTAAAATTAATGTTCATGTTTTTAACTAAAAATGGTTTATCGGTAACAACATTGTTAGACACGATGAATTTGGAATGACAGTTGTTAATTTGAATAGATTGGAAGACACAACAGATTCTTTTATAATGGAAACACATGAACATCAAATTTTCTATGTAGTAGATCAATCAGATATGTAGTGGGTTGTTGTTTTATAAGGGATAAAATAATATATTGGTGAGGATCAACTTGATGAACATGCTGATTTATATGGGATCCCTACTTCCATGGAAAGATTAACAGAACATAATGATGAGCATGTTGAAGACATGGTTTGTGCCATAAGAAACGATCATGATGAAGGAATTTGGGAAAACAATCCATTTGTACATTCTTAAAATTACATGTAACATATTTTTATTTCCTATTTACATTTATTATTTTCATAAAATGTTAGATATTGTAATTTTTTCTTCATTAAAACGCGTATTAAAACAAATAAGTATAAGTTTTTTTTTATTTTAATTTTTTTTTGTTTTATTTATTTTGTTTACCATTACATATATTATATATCTATTATTTTTTTTGAATGACAATTACTTTACCATGTTTACCATGTTTACCATGTTTACCATGTTTACTATTTTTACCATCTTTATAATCTTTACCATCTTTACCATTGTTTAACATGGTTACCATATTAACCATGTTTACTGTTACGTAACTTAGTACAATTTTCTATTTTCTTTTTACATTAGTATTGTAATATTTGAATTTGTATATTTGTGAACTAATGTTTGTTTTTTGATTTGAAGGATAATGACAGATCAATCAATTGACCAACCACGTGATTCTGGAGATGAGCATATTGATCATACCTATGGGGAGGAACATTCACATGCTCCTATTGATGTTCCCTAATCATCCTCATGTGCTCCCATAATGAAAAAGAGTTCAAGAGTTGGTAAATGTGGGTGCACATGTTTACCAATATTGTCACTTTCCCATACGCATGACCAAAGGATACTCATTGAGATTGATGAGAATGATATTCCGAGAGGTCCAAATGAAAAAAAATTAAGAGTTTTATATCAAATCAGGGTAAGAGAAAAGTAAACATTTTATACGATGACTGGAGAAGTGTGGAAAAAGGGATAATCTCTCAGTTGTGGAAGATGATTTTGGTAAGATATTTTTATATTGTTTGATTATTCTTTAAATATTTCTAGTATATATAATATGTTTGTCCTCTTTTTTATCATATGACATTTGATATTCCTGACACTGGAGGAGTTAGGAAGAAATTATTATCGATGGATTCTAGGAGATGGAGGGATTTCAAATCAAACCTCTCATTTGATTTCATTTTTGGTCATATGAGTCATTACAATCTATGTCATATATATCATTTCATAGATGAAGACACATGGAGACAGTTTGTTGAAAGTAGAAGAAAAGATTCATTTTTGGTAAGGGAAATGTAAACTTTTATAAGGTTTCTTATATAAATGATATTATTAATGGTTTGTTAATGATTTCTTATTCTTTATTTACATTAATCAAGGAAATCTAATCAGGAGATCCAATCTAAAAATGTATACTATCATAGTTTATCTCAGGGAGGGTATACATTATTGGAAGAACAAATGATGGCCGAAAAATTACAGAAACTGAGAGCTAAGTCTTCAAGATCTGGAGATGTTGCCCCTCCATCCCCTCTATCTAGACATGAAAAATGGTAGAGATCTCAAATGGGAAAAAAGGGATATATCTTTCAGAAGGTTCGAGAATCGTAGATGAGAGGATTATATGATATCTATTTTATTTATTTAAGTTAACTATATTATTCATATAATTTCAATCATAATTTTTTTTAATTAATTAATATAGGATTATCTTGAGGAGAAGAGATCACAGGGGGTATTTACAGCTACTTGGAGGCAAGATATTTTATCTAAAACATTGGGAAAGCCCGAAAATCCTAGTCGTGTATGAGGATATCTGACAGGTGTATCAGTAAGAAAGGTGTCTCCATGTTCTTCATCTTCTTCCATTGAGGGTGTTTATAAAAAAATAGAATCCTTTGAGGCTAAAGTT
This sequence comes from Viscum album, assembly GCA_963277665.1. Taxonomy (NCBI): domain Eukaryota; kingdom Viridiplantae; phylum Streptophyta; class Magnoliopsida; order Santalales; family Viscaceae; genus Viscum; species Viscum album. The sequence goes on from CAUJRU010000171.1 coordinate 8,883, forward strand.
CATAATATTAATGCGACTATGGAGAAAACTATTAGAGTGTCGGTACAGTATATGTTTGTAGACATGAAAAGACAATTTTAGACTGCAGATCCCACTCCTCTACCTCCCCCTGAAGACCCCATTATTTATCCTCCACCACTTCCAGTAGCTCACACTCCCCACCTCAGCCTATAGACTCCATTTTTTATCCTACTCCTCTGCCACAAATTCCTACTTATTGAAAGTTTTATGTTGATGATCCTTAAAATCATAAAGTTGCATATGGGATGGTATATTGTATAGGAGATATAGTTCATCATCAATAGTTATAGGTAGAGACTCATAGGGTTACTGTATAGAATATTATAGATAGATCATCTCGAGTACCATTACCTACAGATGAGGTGATGAAAGTTGGACATAGAATCGGCCATTTTATAATTTGGCCATCCAGACTTCCGTGACTCATTACCATAGAGGTATGTATGTTATATCTTCTATTTTTTTTTATTAAAGTTGTTTTATCATTGTAAAGTTAATATATTTTTCTATTTATTTTTATATTAATACTTAAAAGGTAAAGAAATACTATATAGACAACAACAAAGAAAAATAGCTATGACATCAGATATAGATTCTAGTATTCTTGATATATTGTCAAGATATTCAATTTTTTTGGCGTATCATTATGTGTTTCCAATGGAATCTCATGTTTATGGATGTGTAATAACTATGGGGATTGTGAAAACTGATATCATGGAGCTTGTTACTAGAGATAAGTTGGGCATTAATGTGGTGAAATTTTTTTCCATGTAATTATTAACACATTTTCTGTGCGTTATATTTATTAAAAATGTATACTTATGTTTATTTTGTATTAGGTATCTTTATAAAATTTGTGATAAGAATGAGCGGACAGATGTATATGGATTCATGGACCCGCATTTGATTTACCCTGAAGCACATGAATTGGATGAGGAACAACGAATTCTTTATATTACTGAAAATATTTGAACAAAATACAGTTACACAATTTTGGATGATGCCTTTTTGTGAGAGTTATGAAACACATCTCTAGAAAAGAGTTTATTATCTTTTAACATACAAAATCACTAACCTTAAATTTTCTTCTAACAATGATCATTTAATGTTAGGTGTTTTTTTCCCAAGGGAGAAAATAATTTATTGGATATGCTCTTAACATGATGTAAGTTGAGTATGTTGCTTCCACTCAAGCTGTTATCCAACATATGTGAATGAAGACTCAATTAGAATACTTACTTTTTGAAGTAGTGTTACCCTTTTTATTGGGATGTGATAATCAATGTGAAATTAACCATAAAAGGATTATGGTAAAATATTTTCATTCAAATATTATTTATATAAATTACCACTTCATCAAATATCTTGTGGAGAAGAATGAATTGAAGCTGGAGTATTTTCCTATATCAAAACAAGTTGTTAACATATTCACAAAACCTTTACCAAAGGAAACTATTCATAAATTGAGGATTAACATGGACGTCCAACCTCTTTTTCATCATGGTTGAGGTATTTATTTTTTTTCTATATCTCATATTACTTTTGGATAACATTTTAAAGGGGGATAATATTTTCATAAATCTATCCTTATGGAAGCATGCACAAAGGAGGAGTTGTGTGTATGTTGTGATTTAAACATATAAGTGTTTGAAATATTATAATTTTCCTTTAGAGTGGTTATAGGAAACACAATTTTTTATTTTACCCAATTTAAAATAAGTGGAAACAGGATGTGGAAGAAATATGAGGAAGAAAGATAAGGATTTTTTTCATGAGTCACTACTTTTGGATATAATTTATTTCTTATCAATGATTCTTGTTTCCTACAGTGAGTTAGCTCACTTAGTCTTATAATTTTTGATAATTGATCTATATATTATGGTTAAATATTTTAGTGATTAATGAATATTGGATGAAAAAAATCAAAAGGGGGAGATTTTTGTGAAAAAGTTTGTCAGAGAAGGTTTTTTTAATTAAGAAGAAGTTTATTTTAAAAATGGGTTGTCTTTTATTGTCAAGGAGGATAAATCAATTCAATTTTTAAAAGTTGAAAAATAAAATTTACCATCATATTATGGAAATCTAACTCATAGTGCGTAAGAAATTACATCATATTTGGAATATGTTTTCTAGAAGAAAAGGTTTATTAGACTCACCTTAGGTCTGTAATGAAAGGAAAATTGTAATGAGGTGCTGCTTCGGATTCTACCTGACATCGATGTGTATTTGGTGATGTTTTTTTATTTACCACAAATAACAAGTAAGTTATAAAACTTGTGATAATGGATTGATAAAATAAAGGGGGATAATAAGTGCTAAAAATCATATTGAACATATCATTGGATGAAAATAAGTACTTCTAATCATATTCAGGCTAATTGTATTAAGGTTCAGACTGCTAAAAAGTTTTTGGGAAGTTATAATAATTTCCTTTGTAGGATAAATGATTATTATGTTGATATTCAATGTAATAAATTTCATGAAGGAATTCATGAAGGGAGTTATCTATACAAAAAAAGTTTTTGGAAGAAGGAAGTTTCTGCAGTAAAAATTTTCCTTTCTCAGATCATCGGATTCAGAGTTTTTTGAAGGATGTGAAGGTTTTTTTTGATCAAAATGATAGAAAATGTAGGTGCTGGTTTTCAGTTAAACCAAAATACAAAATATTTAAATATTCATAGAACGAATTTGATAAGTATAATAATAATAAAAGAGGAGAAATTTGAGTTTTGAAATATATATGGTATCATATTTTGAAAAGAATAAGTTTAAGTGGATGAAGAAGTTTGAAATAATATGATGTTTCCATCATAATGAAGATATTGGAATGAGAGTTGGTTATGAGAATAATAACAAGAATACATATGTTTTCTTTAGTTCATTTGGTGTAGAGAAGCATAATGAATTTTTTTTAGTTATGATGTATTTACAAGTTGGTAAAGAAAATAGGAGTGACCAAATACCTTTATCATAATACATATATTATATTGGGAAAATTAAATTATAATTAGAATTAGAATCAGACTGAAATTATTAAGTTCTAGATTTAAAACTGGGCCAAGAAATTAGGATGACCATCGTAATGGAAGATCATAATGGGAAAATCAGAATGAAAAATCAAAATCATGATTTTTTAGAGAGACTATAGGGAGATAAATTCAAGATAAGATATGAAATTTAAGGATGTTTGAATAATTAAAAGAAATATATAGATTTTAAGGGGAACTGATTGAGTCAATGAAGAATCTGAGACTGAGGGAAGGTAAAAGATTCATTATTTTTGGTAATGTTTGAAAAACCTTTTAGGATCTACCTTAAATCATTATTTGGAACCTATAAATATGATGAGATTACTTCAAGTATTTTTCGACTTACATTATTCATGAAATAGTAGAGATAATATCCAAAATTCTAACAAGAATATGTTTTTGGATTGTGTATTCTTAAATAAATTAGCAGGATAGAAGTTGAAGAAGAAGGAAGGAGAATGTATTCAACTAGATTTCGCATTGAGATGGATAATGAGATAGGTAAAATCATATCGATACTTCCAGAATTTGGAAGAATAGGTTCAAATTTGTTTCAAGTGGTATTCATCAAAAGTAAATTTTTTGTATTGAATAATCAAACATGAGAATCAGACTGGGAAATCAGACTATGAATCATTACAAAGTCCAGGAAGTTTTTACTAGCTTCTGGGTAAGAAAGTGAAGAATTGTTTGGAAATATTATATTCGAGAAACTTGATCACGAATCACCATAACATATTTGTTTCAAAAATTGTATTACATAATTTCATGATTCTTGAAGCACATGCACTATTGTATTTAACGTACTACTACATAAGTGTAAGGGCATATACTACTCATTTTATTTCACACAAAAGGATTTTTTTCTAGCGGATTCTATGGTATTAGATTAATATCAAACCATAATAAGGGCTAGATACTCTTGTTGAGTAGTGAACCTCGTAAAGTCTTGTGTTTTCATGGTTATGTGTTTGATTTGTTTTCAACAGATAAATAAATCTTTAATAGGAGGTGAAGGATGTTTCAAAAGAAAGTAAACTTAAAAGAAAAGGATATCAATAATTCACCCCTCCCCCTCTTAGTGATATTGAATCCTATTTGGGTAATGTCAACTATAAAAACCCTTAAAACCCAAAAAACCCTAAAATCCCCAAAACCCCTAAAACACCACTCAAAACAAAAAATTCCATTAAAACCAATAAAATCATTAAAAAACTCTAAAAAACCCATAAGGCTCATAAAATCCTTAAAACCCAAAAAACCATAAAGGCACAAAAAACCTTGAGGACCCCTAAAAATGGTCAAAAACCCTAAAATACTAAAAAGCCATAAAAATACTAAAAAATTCCTAAAAATCACTAAAATTTAATGAACCCTAAAAACCATGAAAATACCTTGAAATACATAAAAACCCTTAAAAACTGAAAAAACCCCTTATAAAATAAAAACAACTAAAACCACTAAAAACACATAAAAACGATAAAAATGTAAAAAACTACAAAAGAATCCATCAAGACCCTAAAAAATCAATAAATCTAAAATCCAAAAAAACTCTTAAAACCCTAAAGAACCCTAAAATAATTGAAAACCCCTAAAACCCCTCAAAATACCTAAAAAACTAAAAGTCCATAAAATCCATAAAAATTCTAAAAAATCCATAAAAATCCCCAAAAATGTAAAACCCTTCAAATCCTGAAAACCCTAGAAATCCAGAAAATTCCATAAAAACCATAAAAACCTAAAAAACCCATAAAAACCTAAAAAGCACCAAAAGCATTAAAAAACTAAAAAAACCATAAAACCTAATAAAAATTAAAAAATCCTAAAACCCCAAAAGAACTTAAAAGCCCTAAAAAATCTTAAAATCCTGTAAACCCATGAAAAATCTCAAAATCCCTAAAACCTCAAAAAATCCTAAAAATCCCTAAAAATCCATAAAAACATAAAAACCCTAAAATCCATGAAAACACCCTGAAATTCATAAAATCCCATAAACCCATAAAAAACCATAAAACCTTAAACCACTAAAAACACTAAAAACCATTTAAACCCATAAAAACGTTAAAAACTATAAAAATACATAAAATACCTAAAAACTTTAAAAAACCCCAAAACCCCAAAACCCCAGAAATCCCACAAAAACCGTGAAAACCCCTAAATCCCATAAAAACCATTGAAAAATAGTAAAAAACATCAAAATCCTAAAAAATTATAACAACCATACAAATCCAAAAAATCTCTAAAAATCCATAAAAATGTAACAAACCATAAAAACCATGAAGACCCCTTGAAAACCAAAAAAATCCCTAAAAACTAGAAAAATCCCTAAAACCCATAAAACCCCTAAAAATACACTAAAATATCTATAACCCCATCAAAACCCTAAAAAATTAGAAAACTCTAAAAACCATTTAAACCAAAAAAAACTCAAAAAGAACCAAAAAAATCCAAAAAGTCCCTAAAAACATGAAGACCCCTAAAACCCTAAAATCCCTAAAAATACTTGAAAAACCATAAAACCCTCAAAATCCCTAATAACCTTAGAAACCCTAAATTCATAAAGTTCTAAAAGATCCTTAAAAATCTATGAAAATGTAAAAAAACCCTAAAAACCTAGAAAAACCCTTGAAACCATAAAACCCCACAAAACCATAGAAATCTTATATACCAGTGAATATCCTAAAAACCCAGAAAATCCCTAAAAACCATCAAAATCCCTAAAACCCTAAAAACACCTAAAACTCTAAGACCATACAAATCCAAAAAACATCCATAAAAATCACTGAAAAAAACCCCCAAAAACCTCGAACCCCCCCCCAAACCTATAGAAACTACTAGAAACCTAAAAAACAATAAAACTAATAAAACCCATAAAAACCACTAGAGATATAAAAACCCTTCAAACCCCTAAAAACATTAAAAACATCTAAAAAAATTAAAAACATTAAAAACTCAAAAATCCCTAAAAACACTAAAAACCCATAAACCCCCAAAATCCATAAAAACCTAAAAAACCCTAAAAACCATAAAATACTGAAAAAATTTTAAAAATTGTTTAAAATTTAAACAACCCAAATATGCTTGAATACCCCATAAAAAACTAATAAAAATAAAACTAGTAAAAATCTAAAAACCCTTAAAAACCCTAAAATGTTAAAAAATATATAAACCTTAAACCCCTAAACCCATCTAAAAATGAAAAAATCCTACAAAACCTCTAAATCCCTAGAACTACAAAACCATAAAAATCCTAAAAAGGTAAAAAACCATAGAAACATAAAAAAAACCTGAAATACCCAGAAAAAATACCCTAAAACCTTAAAAAACCATAAAAATCCATAAAACCCCTAAAGACTAATAAAATATCTAAAAACATTTAAACCCATAAAAATTTTAAGAAATAAAAAAACCCCTAAAAACTCTAAAAACCCCCAAAAATCCAAAAAACCAAAATAACCAAGAAGACACCTAAAAAAACCAAAAACACCCATAAAACCCATCATAATCTCTAAAAATACTAAAACCCCAAAACAATTAAAATCCTAAAGAATCACTAAAACATAAAGAAACCATTAAAACAACGAAAATCCACTCACACCATAGAAACCCCTAAAACTATAAAATATTAAAAAACCCCATAAAAACCCTAAACCTAATGAAAATTATAAAAAACCCTAAACCCCTAAAAAGTTAAAAAACTATAAAAATCAGAAAACCCCAAAAAACTTAGAAAAACCCTAAAACACAAGACTCTAAAAACCCAGAAAAACCCTAAAAACACAAAAACCCCTAAAAAGTCTAAAAATCATTAAAACTACTAAAAACCCTAAAAAAAAAATCCTAAAAAATCCCTGAAAACTTTAAAAAACCAGAAAATTCTAAAAACCATTGAAAACCATAAAAACCCTAAAAACTATAAAAACCCCTAAAACCCTAAAAACAAATAAAAACCAAAAAACTCCCTCAAAACACAAAAAACCTTTAAACCCTCAAAATATCTAAAAGCCCAAAAAAACCTTACTAACCATAAAAATCATAAAATATTCGTAAAAATCAATGCAAATAAAAATACTCAAAAAACCAATAAAATCCCCTAAAAACCACAAACACCCTTAAAAACCATAAAAACCCAAAAATCGAAAAAACTTTCTAAAAACAATAAAACCTAAAAAAATAGTTAAAAATCATTAAAATGTTAAAATCGCTAAAAAAATAAAAAATACCTAAAACCTCAAAGACTCTAAAACCCTAAACCCCCCCCCCCCCAAAAAAAAAACTATAAAAACCCCTAAAATTCCCCAAAATTTCTAAAACCCAAAAAACCCCCTAAAACCGATAAAAATCATAAGAAGGCCTAAGAATCCATTAAAATATAAAAAAATAAAAAACAATAAAAACCCCTAAAAACCAAAAAACTCCCTAAAATATTTAAAAACTATAAACCCCTAAAAACCCTAAAAACAAAATAAAAACTTTAAAAACCATTAAAACCCTTGATAACCTTAAAAATGTAATCAACACTAAAAAACATAAAACCCATAAAAAACTAAAAAAACTGAAAACCCCAAATTATTCTAACAACCCAAAAAATAAAAAAAAACTCAGAAAAAACCTAAAACCCATAAAAATACCTACAATCCCTAAAAATTTTAACAACCACCAAATTAAAAAAATCACTAAAAATACCTAAAAATGTAAAAAACCAAAAACACACTGAAAATACCATGAAAACCATAAAACCCCTAAAAACATAAAAATTAAATATAACACATAAAAACCACGAACCACTAAAAAAAGTAAAACCCTTTAACCCCCTAAAACATTAAAAAACTCTAAAAATAATAAAACCCCAATTTTTTTAAAAACACTGAAAACCCAAAAAACGAAAAAACCCTTAAAACCATTAAAAATCATAAAAACAATAAAACTCTTAAAATCCCTAAGAAACAACAAAATATTTTAAATCCATAAAAATTCTAAAGAAGTCCTATGAATCCTTGAAAATTTAAAAATACTTAAATACCTTGAAAACTCATTAAAAAACATAAAATTCCCTTAAAACATTAAATACGCCTAAAAATTTATAAAAAACCGATAACCATTAAAAACTCTAATAACCCTTAAAACTACTAATATTGTTAAAAGACACTAAAAACATTTGAAACCTAAAGGAATAAAAAACCCTATAACCCCAAAATCAAAAAGCCATGAAAACCCCTAAAATCCCTAAAAACAACAAAAGGAATCAAAATCCAAAAAAAAAAAACAAAAAAATAATAAAAAAAATAAAAATCATAAAAATCATAAAAATCATAAAAATCAAAAAAATCCCTAAAATCCCTGAAAATTTATAAAACCCTTAAAAACTTGAAAACACTTTGAAAATCATAAACCCCCTATAAATCATTAAAAAACACAAACCCATAAAAACCCTAAATAACAACTAAAAATCTTAAAAACAATTTATAACTCTAAAAACACTGAAAACTTCAAACAACCTTAAAACCTTAAAAAAATAAAAGCCCATAAAACCCAAGAGAACATAAAAATATTGAAAAAACTAAAAAACCATAAAAACCTATGAAACCCCCTAAAATCACTCAAAATCCCTAAAAACCTAAAAAACCCTAAATACCAAAAAAACATAAAGTGCCCTAGAAATCCATGAAAACATAAAACCCCTAAAAAATCTAAAAAACCATAAAAACCATAGAAACCCCTAAAGCCTATTAAAACCATCAAAAAAATACTAAAAACTCTCAAACCCTAAAAACCCATAAAAAAGTTAAAAAAATCTGAAAACCCTTAAAAACAAAAAAAAATTAAAAATACCCTTAAAAATACAAAACACCCTAAATACCATGAAAAACCCAAAAAAAGTCTAAAAAACCATAAAACCACTTAAATGCTCAAAATACCTACAAACCCTAAAAGTATAAAAACCAATAAAATCCTAAAAAACCAAAAAAATACATGAAAACGTAAAGAACCCTAAAAACCCATAAAAACACTAAAACCCATGAAATCCATAAAAACCCTAAAACACATACAAACAATAAAAACCCACTATAAACAATTAAAACCATATAAACACCTAAAACATTAAAAAATTCAAAAAACCCTTTAAAACCCAAAAAATCTCAAAAAATCCCTAAAAACTGAAAATACCTGAAAAACCATAAAACCCCATAAAATCCCTAAAAACCCTTCAAAACCCCTAAATACCCTCAGAATCCCTACAACCCTAAAAAACTAATACCCATAAAAATATGAAAAATTCATAAAAATAACTGAAAATGTAAAAAATACTACCCCCCCAAAAGAAAAACCTAAAAGTGATAAAACCCCCAAAGATAATAAAAAACCCCTAAAAACCCAACAAAATCCTTAAAACCAAAAAAACAAAAATTAACCTAAATCTCAAAAGGTTTCTAACCATCTTGGAAAACCTTAAAACCCATAAAAAACTAAAAAACCCCTAAAATCCCTCAAAATCCCTAAAACACTAAAAAACTATAAAATCTAAAAAACCCTAAAAATATAAAAAAATGTAATAAACCGAAAAACAATGAAATAACCCTAATGAACACAAATCCCCTGAAACCCATAAGAATCCAAAATCCAATAATAACCATAAAAACCATAAAACCACTAAAAACTCAAAAAACCCATTTAAAACCCTAAGAACATTAAAAACAAAAAAACCCATAAAAACCCTATAAAATAAAAAACGATAAAAACTGAAAAGACCCAATAACCATAAAAAACCCTAAAACCCCTAAAACCATGTAAAACCCCATAAATACTTGTAAAATACCTTAAGACCCTAAAAATCACTAAAAATTATAAAAATTCTATAAAAACCCTAAAAATATCTGAAAACATAAAAAATCCTAAAAACTGGTGAAAATACCTAAAAACCATAAAAACCCTAAAACCAAAAAAAAAACTCTAAAAACACATAAAAAACCTTAAAACCATGAAAAAAAATCCAAAAACAATTAAAACCTCTAAAAATTGTAAAAACTTTAAGAAAAATTTAAACCCATAAAAAATAAAAACCCCAAAAAACCCAAAAGACCCTAAAAACCCAAAAAATCCATTAAACCCTAAATAACACTGAAGAACCCTAAAAGACACTGAAGAACCCTAAAATCCATAAAATCATTAAAAACAATGAAAAACCCTAAAAACCATAAAAATCCTAATAAACCCAAAAATGTAAAAATACTAAAAACCATAAAACCCCCATGAAAACCATAAATACCACTAAAACCTTAAAAATACTTAAAATCCCAAAAAACACTAAAACCATCTAAAACTCAAAAAACCTAAAAAATCCATAAAAACATTAAAAACTCGAAAAAACCTTATAAACCCTAAAAAAATAAAGAAACCTAAAAAATAAAAAATAGTATAAAAACGGTAAAAACCCATAAAAACGCTGAAAAAACCATCAAAATCATTAAAATCCAAAAAAACTATAAAAATACTAAAGAATCCCAAAAATCCATTGAAAGCATAAAAAACCCTAAAAACCCAAGAAAACCAATAAAACCCATTAAAATAAAAAAAATACCCTAAATACCATAAAAATTTTAAAACCCACAAAAAACTCTAAAACCCTTCAAACCCCTTAAAGTATAATTTTTTTTAAAAAACTTAAAACCCTAAAAACTCAAAAAAACCCCCCCAAATTCCCTAAAAATTCTTAAAATAATAGATACCTAAAAACACTGAAATAACCTAAAACCCTAAATATCCTTTAAAACCAAAAAATCCATAAAAACCTTAAACCCCATGAAAACCATTATAATCATAAAAAATCCCTAAAAAATCTATGAAAACATAAAAAATCATAAAAAAACACCTCAAAACCCTTAAAAACCCTAAAACCCCTAAAAACCCCTTAAAACCTTAAAAAATACTAAATATCCATAAAAATACTAAATACCTATAAAAACCTTTTAAACCCTTAAAAACATTAAAAACATTAAAAACCTCAAAAACCTAAAAAACCTTAAAAAACCTAAAAAACTAAAAAAATCCCAACCACCCAATAGACCATAAAACCCATGAAACCCATAAAACCTATAAAAACTCTAAAATCCCTAAAACCCACTAAAAACTATAAAACCCTTGAAACCCATCAAATCGTTAAAAAACTAATTAAACCTTAAAAACCATAAAAAACAAAAAAAAACCCATAAAAACTCCAAATGACCCTAAAACAGTGAAAAAACCAAAAAAACCAAAAAAATTTGAAAACCCTAAAAATCCATAAAAATCTCCAAAATCCCTAACAAACCTAAAAACACTAAAATACTCAAAAATACCTAAAAACCTAATAACCCTAAAAACCATTAAAAATATCAGAAAATCATAAACCCCCTAAAGACATTAAAAAAATCCTAAAAATTCATAAAATCCCAAAAACCCACTAAAAAAATCTTAAAACATTTAAAACCACTAAAAAAGTTAAAAAACTCTAAAAACGTTAGAAACCCAAAAAAGTGAAAAAACACAAAAATCCAAAGCACCCTAAGAACCCTAAATACCACGGAAATCCCTAAAATTCCCTGAAAACTCCTAAAAACCCCTAAAAAACACAAAATCTATAACACCTAAAAGCACATAAAAACCATAAAAATCCTAAAATAATTCATGAAAATCACTAAAGATGAAAAAAAATCATAAAACCTGAAAATGCCATAAAAACCAATAAAAACTAATAAAAACCCCAAAACATCTAAAAACATTAATAAAAACCTAAAAAAAATAAAAACCCTAAAACAACTAAAAACAATAAAAACCCTAAAACCATTAAAAAAGTTTAACACAAAAAATCCTAAAAACCTTTAAAAACCAATAAACCCAAAATACCCTAAAACCCATAAAAACAAAAAATCCTAAAAACCCTAAAAATGCCAAAAAACTATTAGAATCTCTAAAAATACTAAAAACCATATAAATAATAAAAACCCTAAAATGCCCTTAAAATACCTAAAAATGTATAAAACCCTAAAACCCTAAAAAAACCCCGAAAACAATAAAACCCCTAAAAACCATAGAAATCCTTATAATCCCAAAAAACCCCTAAAATCACTAAATGGTCAAACAACCCTTTAAATTCCTCAAAATGTTAAAAATGTTAAAAAAACTCAAAATAAATTCAAAATCCTTAAAATCACAAAAAACCCAATAAACACTGAAAGTCTAAAAAAACCCAAAAAAATGTGGAATATCCCTAAATACCATAATAATTCATAGATACCCTAAGAACCCAAAAAAGAGTAAAAATCCTAAAAATCCCTAAAATTCCCTGAAAATGTTAAAAACCCTACAAATCCTGAAAAAATCATGAAAACCATTTAAATCCCTAAAAATTATAAAAAACCCTAAAAACCAATAAAAACCCTAAAACCACTAAAAACTCAAAAAACCATTAAAACCATGAAAAATGTTAAAACCATCTAAAAAGCGTTAAAAAACTAAATAGATGAAAAACACCTAATAACAAAAATACCCTAAAATTCCTAAAAAAATAGAAAACCCTAAAAAACTCTCAAAACATATGAAAACCCTAAAATCCCCAAAAACCACAAAATGCTAAAAAATATCTAAAAAACCTAAAAACCTAAAAACCTTGAAAACATACTAGAAAACCTAAAAACCATTAAATACCTCAAAAACCCATGAAACCCCTAAAAACCAATAAAAACTCTAAAACCCTTAAAAATGATTAAAAATTTAAAACACATAAGAACCTTAAAAAACTGAAAAAATCCAAAAAACTATAATAGTCCATAAAATCCATAAATACCCCCAAAACACTATAAAAAATTTAAAAAAAAATTAAATTCCATAAAACCTTAAAAAACTCAAAAAATCATGAAAATCCTAAAAAGCACTAAAAATCCCTAAAAATGTAAAAAAAATATTAAATGCCTTGAAAACCATAAAATTCATTAACACCAAAAAACCCTCAAAATACATAAAAACCATAAAACCCATAAAAAATCTAAAACACCTTAGAAGCAAAAATATATTACAAATATATAAAAAACCTAAAAATCATGAAAACTCGAAAAATTCCCATAAACCCAAAATACCCAAAATATCCAAAAAATTCCTAAAATAATTAAAAACAACGAAAATCCGAAAAACCAAGAAATCCCTAAAAACCTTAAAGACTCCTAAAAACAATTAAAATATTAAAAAATCCCAAAAATTATATGAAAATGTAGAAGTCTCTAAAAACCCTGAAAACACATGAAAATCAGAAAAGGCCGTTAAAATATTAAATTCCAAAACCCCATAAAAACCTTAAAAACAACTAAAATCTCTAAAACCCATTAAAATCATTAAATACATTAAAATATGCTAAAAATATTAAAAACCCTAAAAATCATAAAACCCCTAAAAGCCACTAATACCCTAAAAACCCCCAAACCTAAAAAACCCACAATATCACAAAAAACCCTAAAAACCCTGAAAACTATAAGAGTCATATAAAAGAACAGAAAAACATAAAACATAAAAAACCATAAAACCCCCTTGAAAACCATAAAAACCCAAAAATTATAAAGACCCCTAAAACCCTTAAAACCCTAAAAACCACTAAAAACTCTAAAAACACAATAAAAACCTATTTGTGTTAAAAAAACACTAAAAAACCTTAAAAGCTAAAAAAATCAAAAAAAATCTTAAAATCCCAAAAGACCCTAGAAACCATAAAATAAATAAAAATCTAAAAATACATAAAAACCCAAAAAACCCCCAAGAACCAAAAATTTTTAGACAACTGCAAAAATAAATCCCTGAAAACATAAAAAAACCAAAAAACATCGAAAACTATAAATTCCCATAAAACCTTAAAAATCATTACACAAATACACCATTAAACCCACAAAAATCACTAAGGACACATAAAACCCATAAAAATGTTAAAAAAATTGTAAAAACATTTAAATCCCTGAAAAATTCAAAACAATACCCCAAAAAACACTAAAGATTCTAAAAAACCTAAAACCCCCTAAAATCACTAAAAACCCCCAAACCCCCAAAAACCACCCAAATCCCAAAAAACCCAAAAAACATAAGAACCATAAAAATCCTAAAAATGAATTAAAAATCCCTAAAACATTAAAAACAATAAAAAACATTAAAACCCCCTAAAAACCATAAAACAACATCAATCCTTTAAAAAAATTAAAACCCATACACACCCTAAAAACAACCAAAAACACTAAGAACTATTTAAATTCATAAAAACATTAAAAAACCCTAAAAATATAAAAAATCACAAGAAACCAAAATGAACCTATAATCTTTTAAAAACCAGAAAACTCTAAAACCTGGAAAACCCTAAAAACCAAAAAAATACCTAATACTCTAAAAAACCCATAATCCATAAAAAAATCCCTGAAAAAACCATTAAAAAAACCCATAATGTTTTTCAAAAAATATAAAAAACTAAAAAACTGAAAAACCATTAAATCCCATAATCCTAAAAAGTCCCCGAAAATGTAAAAAACCTATAATCCTTGAAAAAACTAAAAAACCATTAAAAAAACTAAAAGACTTAAACCCCCCCATAAAAAAGGAAAAACCCACTAAAAAATCTTCAAACCCACAAAACACCTAAAAATGTTTAAAATTATAAAAAAATTTAAAACCCCTAAATAACTCAAAAAAACCCAAAAAAATGAAAAAGACCCTAAAAACCTATAAAACCCTGAACACTCCAAAAAATAGTAAAAATAATTAAAAACACTAAAATAATAAAACTATAAAAATCATAAAAAAATCCCCAAAAATACCTAAAAACATAAAAAACCCGAAGAATACCTGAAAATCCCCCGAATACCATAAAAACCTCTAAAAAAACTAAAATCCCTGAAATCCGATGAAAACACTAAAACCCCTTTAAAAACTCTAAATACACTTTAAAACTCCAAAAAGTTAAAAAATGTATAAAATCCCAAAAAACTCAAAAAAATAATAAATAAGAAAAAATAGCTAAAAACCCTAAAAAGAACATAAAACCCCTCAAAATACCTAAAAACCCTTAAAAACCTAAACTCCATTAAAACCTAAAAAGACCAAAAAATCCTAGAAAAAGGTAGAAAATCCTAAAAACATAGAAAACACATAAAACCATAAAAAACCCTAAAAACATTAAAAACCATAAAACCGAATAAAAATACGAAAAACACACTCAAAACTCTAAAAAACCTTTAAATCTCTAAAATCATTTAAAAACACTAAAAAATATTAAAATACCTAAACAATAAAAAAAACCGAAAGACAAAAAAACAATGAAACCCCTAAAAACCATAAAAACATTATATAACCCATAAAATCCCATAAAATCCCTAAAATCCATAAAAATCCTAAAAACCCTAAATATAGTAAAAATTCTAAAAAATCCCTAAAAATGTAAATACCACTAAAAACCTAGAAAAAACCACTTAGACCCATGAAACCACATAAAAATAATAAAAACTCTAAAACCCTAAAACCCCTAAAAATCACTAAAAAATATAAAAACCCTTGATTCCCATATTTTTTTTTAAAAAACTCTAAAAAGCATAAATACCTCAAAAACATAAAAAACCATAAAAACCCAAAAAGTCATTAAAACCATGAAAACTCCTAAAATCCATAAAATCCATGGAAAACCCTAAAAAAATCCACGAAACCACTGAACACCCTAACAACCATGAAAATCCATAAAACCCAGACAAGTCTAAAAATCAAAAAAATCCAAGAAAGTTCTAAAATTCGCTAAAAGTGTAAAAAAATACAAATAATCCTGAAAACCCCTTGAAAACCATAAAACAACCTAAAATATTAAAAACCATAAAAATCATAAAAACCAATAAAAACCCTAAAACACATTATAAAATCTAAAAAATCTTAAAACCATTAAAATTGTTAAAAAAATATAAGAAACCATAAAAACCTTTAAACCCCTAAAAACTCAAAAAACACCCAAATGCATTCAAAATCCTTGAAACACCCAGAAGAAATTTAAAAATACCCAAAAAATAAAACCACCCCAAATCCCTAAAAACGTTAAAACCATTAAATATCATAAAAATCCAAAAAAATACATAAAAATTACCAAAAAAGTAAAATTTCCTAAAAACCAAAAAAACCCTTGAAAACCATAAAACCCCCCAAAAACAATGAAAACAATAAACCCAATAGAACACAAATAACCCTAAAACCATTAAAATCCCTAAAAACATTAAAAACTCTAAACAACCAAAAAACCAAAACGACTTAAAAAGTATAAAACCCTAAAAAACCATAAAACCCCCTAAAACCCACAAAATCCATAAATAATCCTTAAAAATCCCTACAAATAACCTAAAATGTTAAAACCCTTAAAACACTGAAAATCCCCTAAAACCATAAAACCATTAAAAACAATAAAAACCCTAAAAACAGACAAAAAAACTAAAACCCAATAAAAACTCTAATTATTGTTCAAACCCCTAAAAAAATTAAAAAACTCTAAAAACCTTTAAACCACTAAAAACACAAAAACCCATCAAAATCCAAGAAGACCTAAAAAACCAAGAAAAACCCTAAATCCACAAAAAAAAACGTGAAAACCATAAAAACTATAAAACCCCTAAAAAACAAAAGAATTCACTAAAAGTACTTAAATATATAAAAAACCTAAAAACATTGAAAACCTAAAAACAATAAAAACTATAAATCCCTTAATCCGTTAAAAAGGTAAAAAACAATAAAAATCTTAAAACCCCTCAAAAACCCCAAAAAACCTTAAAAACCCTAAACCCCCCCCTAAACCCCTTAAAAATGTAAAAACATTCAATACCCAGAAAAACCTAAAACCCAACAAAATCCATAAAATACCTAAGGTATCTCAAAAAAATAAATATCCTAAAAATCCCTAAAAATATAAAAAACAATAAAAACCCTAAAAATCCTCTAAAAACTATAAAAACCTTAAAAACCTTAAAAGTCATAAAAACAAAAAATACACTAAAAACTCTAAAATCCCTTAAAACCTCAAAAAATTTAAAAAAATGTGAAACGACTTTTAAAAACCTGAAAAACTAAAAAAATAAGAAAAAAATACAAATGAAATCTAAAAACACAAAAAACCCGTAAAAACCCCAAAAATCTTGAAATATCAATAAAATTCACTATAAACATAAAAACCGTAAAAACCATGAAAACCCCAGAAAACCATAAAACTCTTAAAAACATTAAAAACCCTATAAGTAATAAAAATCCTAAAAACCAAAAAAAATAATAAAACCCCTTAAAATACTAAAAAATGTTTAAAAAATCTGAAAACCTAAAAACCTTGAAAAACTAAAAAACCTTAAAAATACAAAAAAACTATAAAACCCATTAAATCCCTAAAAACCTAAAAAAATCTTGAAAATGATTATAAACACTCAAAATTGATAAAACCCTAAACCCCCTAAAAACCAAAAAAATAAAAAAAATTCCATTAAAATCCCTGAAAATGTAAAAAAACATAAAAAATTGAGAAAAATATGAAAAAAACATAAATCCCATAAAAAACATATTTTTATAAATCTCTAAAAACCCCCAAAAAACTAAAAAACTTCAAAAACTCCAAAGAAACCCCTAATAATGTTAAAAAACTCTAAAAACCATAAAACCCTAAAAAACTCCAAAACCCCTAGAAACAAAAAATACCCTAAAAAACATGAAAAATTAAAATTCCTAAAAAACATGAAAAACCATAAAGCCCATCAAAATCAATAAAAAACCTAAAAAACATAAAAAAACTTAACTTCCCTTAAAATAATTGAAAATGTAAAACCCTGGAAAACCATGAAAACCCCCTGAAAACAATAGAAATCCCGAAAACCTTAAAAAAAAATATACCCTTAAAACCCCTAAAGAAATAAAAAGCCTAAAACCCTGAAAACCCACAAATCCCCCTAAAACACTTAAAAATCCAAAAAATCCCTAAAAATCCATAAAAACCTAAAAAACCAAAAAAAATGATGAAAAACCCCATAAAATATAAAATTCCAAAAAAAACCTTCAAAACTGTAAAACCCAAAAAAATCAAAAAATCCACTAAAAATTATAAACCCATAAAACAGTTAAAAACATTAAAAACACTAAAACCCCTTAAAACTATAAAAAGTCATAAAATCCCTAAAACCTAAAAATCTATAAAAACCATAAAACTCTAAAAATCCATTTAAAACATTAAAAAAATCTCAAAATAAAAAAAATCCTTAAAACCCCAAAAAAACAAAAAAATCTCTAAAAATTCATGAAAATGTGAAAAACCCTAATAACCTCTAAGAAACAAAAAATCTCAAATAAAATTAAAAAACTAAAAACCAATAAAAACCTAAAAAAATAAAAATTATAAAAAACCTTAAACAACTAAAAATGTTAAAACACATAACAAACTAAAAAACCATAAAAAACTCAAAAAACCCTAAAACATCAAAAGACTCTAAAAACCCTAAAAACCCTTTGAAACACTGAAAACCCCTGAAAACGTCTCAAAATATCTAAAAACCCTAAAAAATCTAAAAACCTAAAACCCCATAAACCCCCAAAAAACCATATAACCTCTAAAAAATCGAATCCAGAAAAAACATTGAAAAACTACAGCAAAAACTTTTAAACCCCTAAAAAACTTGAAAAACCCCGTTAAACACAAAAGACCCAAAATTCCCAGAAAAACCATAAAAATCATAAAAAATCATGAAAACCCATAGAAAACATTTGAATCCTTAAAACCCTAAAATAACACAAATAACCATAAATTTTTTAAAATATATAAAATACCTAAAAATATAAAAAGCACTAAAAACCCCAAATACCATTGTAAACTATAAAAAACCCATAAAACCATTAAAACTCTAAAACCCTAAAAAACAAAAAACTATAAAAACCCTTAAACCCCATAAAAACATTAAAAACACTAAAAAACCTTAACACCCATTAAAAACATAAAAAAAACTAGAAAATCTAAAAATACCGAAAAACTAAAAAACTCTAAAATCCCTAAATAACCTTGAAAAGCAATAAAACCTCAAAATCTCGAAGGAAACTAAAAACCCTATAAACCCTAAAAATAATCAAAACTTCTTAAAATACCTAAAAATGTAAACCCCACCCCTCCCCCCTAAAAACCCTAAAACACACATGAAAACCACAATAAATCCAAAAAATTACAAAGCCCCTAAAAACCCATAAAACTCTAAAACCCCTAAAATAATTAAAAACTCTTAAAACCACTAAAAATGTTAAAAAATATAAAAACCATAAAACTCCTAAAAACTTAAAAAACCCTAAAGGAACCTATAAACCTTGAAAAAACCAAAAACTATAAAAACCATAAAGATACTAAAAATCCTTAACAACCCCGGACAACATAAAAAACCATAAAAACCCTGAAAACCCCCATATAACCATAAAACCCATTAAAACCCTAATAACCACTAAAAATACTAAAACACCTAAAAAGTTATAAAAACTCTAAAAAAAATTAAAACACTTAAAATCTAAAAGGACCCAAAAAACCAAAAAAGAACCCAAAAGAACCATAAAATCCCTAAAAACCATAAGACCCTAAAAAATAAAAAAAATAATATTACCTAAAACTCCCTGAAACTGTAAAATCACTTAAAACCCCCCAAACACCATGAAAAATACAAAAATAAAAAAAAAACTAAAAACCTAAAAAACCCATAAAATTATAAAAACCCCACTAAAACCTCATAAAACCATAAAACCCCTAAAAATGCAAAAAACTCCAAAAAAATTTATAACCCTGAATAACTCAAAAAAACCCCAAAAAACACTAAAACCCCAGAAATACCCAAAAAAACTAATAACACATGAAAACCCCAAAACGCCTCTAAATTCATACAAACCCTAAAAACCATAACAACTATTAAATTCTTAAAAATACCTAAAAGCGGAAAAACCCTAAAAGCTATGAAAACCCCTAAAAACTAAAAAAACCTATAAAAATATTAAATACCCTAAAAACCAATAAAAACCACCAAAACACACTAGAAAATCTAAATTCAATATAAAATCCTAAAAAATTAAAAAATATAACAAACATTTAAAACCCAAAAAACACAAAAAACCATACAAATCCAAAAAGACTAAAAAAACCCTTAAAAACCTGATAAAACCTAAAAAAAACCAAAATCCCAAAAAACCCTAAAAAATCCTAAAAACCGAAAAAAACATAAAAATACCTAAAAATACCTAAAATCGTAAAACCCCTACAAACCCCAAAACCCCTGTGAACACTATAAAAACCCATTAAAACTTCTAAAAACCCTAAATACCAATAAAACACTAAAAACCCAATAAACCTCTAAAAACCATTAAAACCCATAAAAATTTTAAAAACTCTAAAAAATATTAAACCCACTATGAAAACAAAAAAAAGCCTAAAACCCAAAAGACCTTGAAACCCCGGAAAAACTATAAAAAACCAAAAAACACTAATAAACCCAAAAAACACTCAAAATCCCTAAAAATCCTAAAAAATAAGATTCCTAAAAAATCACAAAAAATTCTTGAAAACCTAATAACCATAAAAACCCTAATATCCTTTAGAAACAATAAAACACATAAAAACCTTAAAAATCCCTAAACCCATAAAACCCTAAAACCACTAAAACCTCTAAAACCCTTAAAAACCATAAAACCATTAAAAACTCCAAATATCATTAACTTACATAAAAAATAAAAAGAACTTGTATATCCAATAAGTCCTTAAAAACCCCAAAAAACACTAAAAACATTGAAAACTTCTAAAAAACCTCAAAACCCATAACCCCTAAAACCCTAAAAAAATTAAAATCCTAATAAAGCCCTAAAAATTCTTAAAAATATAAAAGACCCTAAAAATCCCGAGAGACCCACAAAAACAATAAAACCCCTTAAACCTCAAAAACCCTAAAATCATAAAAACCTAAAAACCACTAAAAAATAGAAAAACCCTTGAACCACTAAATATGTTTAAAACACTAAAGAAAACATAAAAAAGAATAAAAGTCAAAAAACTATTAAAATCACTAGTCTCTAAATACCCTAAAAAACCGTAAAACCCTGAAAAAAAATATAGACTATCATAATCAATAAAAACCAAAAAAATCCCCAAAACCATTAAAATATGATAAAAGCCCTTAAAAATACCTACAAAAACCCTAAAAATATAAAAAAAACCGTAAAGCACAAAAAATGATAAAAATATAAACCATAAATAAGCCTAAAAATCCTAATGATCCTAAAACAACTAAAAAACATGAAAACTACTAAGAACCAAGAAAAACCATAAAAACCGAACAAACTAACAACCATAAAAATCCTAAAATCCTGAAAAACATAAAAAACCCTAAATAACCATGAAACCCCCTGAAAAACATAAAAACTCTTAAAAACAATAAGAAATCCGAAAAACCCATAAAAAAGACCACTAAAAAAATAAAAAACGCTTTTATTCCGTAAAATGATAAAAAAACTCTAAAAAACCATAAAACCCTTAAAAACATTAAAAAAATCAAAAATACCCAAAAGATACAAAAAACCCTAAAGACGCTAAAGACCCAAAAAAACCCATAAAAACAGAAAACCATTGAAATCCCTAAAAACCCAAAAGAACCCTAAAAATATTAAAAAACCTAAAACAGCCATAAAAATACCTGAAACCATAAAAATACATAAAACCCTGAAAACCCGTTAAAAACCAAATAAACCCATCAAAACTTTAAAAACCATAAAAACCCATAAAACCCATAAAAACCTATAAAATCCACAAAACCCCAAAAAATGTTAAAAACTATAAAAACAATAAAACTGTTAAAAACTCAAAAAAACTCTAACAACCCAAAAAAATAAAAAAGACCCTAAAACCCTAAAAATCTGGAATAATCCTAAAATCCCTCAAAATCCCTAAAAACCCTAAAAACTCTTTAAAACCATAACAACCTTAACATCCCTATAAATCAATGAAAACATGAAAATCCATGAAAACCAAAAAAAATATAGAAATAATAAAACCCATAGAAATTAGTAAAAACTCTAGAAACCCTTAAAACCCACAAAATGATAAAAATAACTTTTAAAACTTTTAAAACATAATTTTTCAAAAAAAAAAAACAAAAAATTGAAAAAAAAACGTAAAAACCCTAAAAAACCTTAGGCACCCTTATCCTTCAAAAAAATTAAAAAAATCCTAAAAACCACGAAAAATACCATAATAATAAAAACCTTATAACCCATAAAACCTATAAACCCACTAAAAATTCTAAAGACCCTTTATACACCTAAAAACATTAAAATATCTATAAAAATTTAAAAATCCTAAAAACTCAAAAATTCCAAAAACATAAATATTCACTGAAACCCCTGAAAACCCACAAACACCTAAAAATACTAAAAACCTTAAATACACACAAAATCCCTAGAAATGCTAAAAAACCCTAAAAACCATAAAAATCCAAAAAAAATCTCAAAAATTTCATGAAAATGTAAAAATCCATTAAAAACCATAAAACCCTAGAAAACCATAAAACCCACTAGAAAACATAAAAACCATCAAAACACATAAAACCACTAAAACAAAACAAAATCTCTAAAAACACTCAAAAGACCTAATTTTTTTAAAAAATATAAAAAACCTAAAAACCCTGAAAAAAAAAAACAAAAAACCCCAAAATGAACCAAAAAACCATAAAAACCCATTAATAACCACTTAAACCCTAAAAATCCAAAAAAAAACCTTAAAAAAATAAAAAACCTAAAAAATCTCTAAAAATAAAAAAAACCCTAAAATCCTTGAAAAAACCAAAAAACCAAAAAACCCATAAACCCATAAAAAAACATAAGAACTCATAAAAAAATTTAAATCCACAAAAAACTCATTAACCCTTAAAACCTCTAAATATAATAAAAAACACCAAAAACTAAAAAAATCCTAAAATAAATCTAAAAACCCATAAACATCCAAAAGACCCTAAAACCTATAAAATACCCCAAAACTATAAAAATCTCTAAAACCCATGAAAATCCATTATAATGATAAAACCCCTTAAAACCATATAAATCTCACAAAATCCCTAAAAATTCCTGAAAACAATAGAAACCGTAAAACCCTGAAAAAACTATGAAAACCATTAATCTCATAAAAATCATAAAATACCCTGAAAGAGAGAAAAAACCTAAAAACCCAATAAAAAATTAAGAAAAACATTGAACCAATGGAGAGTTAATAAAATATATAAGACCACACAAAAATTAAAAAACTAAAAAAAACCCTGAAAGACCATAAAAACACTGAAAAGACCTAAAAACCCTAAAAACCCCTAAAACCCCTTAAATTCCCTCAAAACCCAAAAAATTCCCCTCAAAAACATAAAAATCCGAAAAAATACCTTAAACCATGACGAAATAAAGAAATTATAACAACCATGAACACCTTGAAAACCATGAAAACCCTTAAAATACATAAAAAACCATTACAACCTTTAAAATCCACTAAATACTCAAAAAAACATAAAACCCATAAAACATTAAAAAACATTTAAACCCCTAAAATCTATAAAAACAAAAAAACAAAAAAACACTAAAAATATAAAAAACCATAAAACCCTAGAAAACCCTGAAAAACCATAAAACCCACATAATCCCTAAAATTCCTAAAAACCCTAAAACTATAAAAATCATAAAAAGACCTTAAAAATACCTGCAAACCTAAAAAACCCTAAAAAACCTGAAAAATCCCTACAAACCATAGAAACCCCTAAAATTCCTAAAAACACGAAAACCCAATAAAAAACACAAAATCTACTAAAAACTCTACAAACCCTTAAACCCTAAAAAACGTTAAAAACTATAAAAAAATTTATAACCCAAAAACACTAAAAATCACTAAAATCCCAAATAAAAATTAAAACCATGAAAACCCTACGACCAATAAAAAACCCTAAAAACCCCTAAAAACTCTGAAAATTTATAAAAACTATAAAATCCAAAAAAAAAGTTCAAAACTCTAAAAATCTATGAAATCCTAAGAAAACCCTAAAAACCATGAAAGATCCCTAAACACTGTAAATACCACTAAAATAGTAAAAAAACCCTAAAACCCATAAAAATCTTAAAAACCCACTAAAAACTATATAATCCTTTAAAACTCCTAAAAACATTAAAAAAACTCAAAAAACCTTAAACTTCCTAAAAACAAAAAAAAACTATAAAAACCCAAAAGAACCTAAAACACTGAAAAACCCAAAAAACCATGAAAATCCCTAAAACTTCAAAATCCATAAAATACTAAAAATTCATAAAAACCTTTAAAATCCTAAAAATCCTTCAAAATCCATGAAATTATAAAAAACTAATAACCCTAAACCCCCCAAAAATCATAAAAACTACTAAAAACCATTTAAAACTCTAAAAACCCAAAAAAAACATAAAACCCCACTAAAAACTCTAAAACCCCCAAAAATATTTACAAAACTCTAAAAACCATAAAACCCTTGAAACATCCAAAATCCTAAAATCCCGAGGACCTAAAAAACACTAAAAATCCAAAAAACCATAAAAACCCATAAAAATCTAAAAAACCTCAAAACGTTTAAAAACTCTAAAAAACCTTAATGACCCTAAAAACTCAAAAAACCCATAAAAACCAATAAAAACTAAAAACCCAAGAAAACACCTAAAACTCCCCAAAATCCCAAGAAACCCTAAAAACTCTAAAATCCATAAAATTACGAAAAATCCCTAAAAATCAAAGAATATGTAAAACCCCTAAAAAGCTGAAAAATCACTAAAAACCATAAAACCCCCAAAACATAAAAACTCTCTAAAATGCCATAAAACCCTAAGACCCACAAAAAAATCTAAAACCCCTAAAACCCCTAAAAACATTAAGGACTCTAAAAAACCGAAAAAAACTATAAACACCCAAAACAACTTTAAAAAAAAAACCCCTAAAAAAATAATACCCTAAATACCATGAAAATAGCCCAAACCCCTCAAATACCATAAATTAACCTAAAAACCTAAAACACCTAAAATATCTATCAAAATCCCTAAAAAATTTAAAAATCCTAAAAAACCTAAATAACTATTGAAATCAATAAAATCTCTTAAAACCCTTAAAACCCAAAAACCCACTAAAATATCAAAAACCCATTTAATCCCCTAAAAATGTTAAAAACTATAAAAAACCCTAAAAACTCAAAACAACAGAAAAAACACCAAAAGAGTCCTCAATACCTAAAAAACATAAAAAACATTGACAAACCATAAATCCCCTCAAAATCCCTAAAAACCATAAAAAATCATATAAAAGATGTAAAAATCTACAAAAACATAAAAAATCCTAAATACCTTGAAATCCCATTGAAAACAAAAAAACCCTAAAAAATTAAAAAACCTAAATCCATAAAAACTCTACACCATTAAAATCTATAAAACCATTAAAAATCCTAAAAAAATAAAAAATATAGAAAACCCTAAAACCTTAAAAACTCAAAAAATCCCTAAAAAAACAAAAAAAACCAGAAAACCCAAAAAAAACATAAAAAACCTAAAAACCATGCGAAACCATAAAAACCTCAATTCCATAAAAACCCAAAAAAACTTTAAAAGGCAAGAAAATCCAAAAAATTCTTAAAAATACCTAAAAAAATAAAAAACCATTTAAAATCCCGGAAATCCATAAAACCCAATAAAAACATAGAAATTTTAAAAACCCATAAAAGCCCTAAAACAAACTAAAACCTTTAAAAACCATTAAATCCCCTAATAACATTAAAAAAAATATAAATACATTAAAACTATAAAAAACTCTAAAAACCCTAAAACCCCAAAAGACCCTAAAAAATGGATAACATAAAAACCATAAAAGCCCTAAAACCCCTTGAAGTCCATAAAAACCCTAAATACCAAATAACACTAAATAATCCCTAAAATCCATGAAAACATTAAAAATGTTAAAAAAATCCCGAAAAATCATAAAACCCCTAAACACCATTAAAAATAGACTTTGGTTGATAATAGGATGGTGGTGGATGGTGATTGGAGGGATGTTGCGCACAATGTAATTAATGGAAAATCTGGGATCCAGGATCCCACTAGTGTTTCTTGTGATGGGGAAGCAAAGGGACTGGAGGACAATTCAACTGCGGTGCAGGCTGGGAAGATTAATTGGATGCCTCGGTGTCTGATGAGCATCTAGGAATGCATCTTACTGGGAGTGTGGGAGGGTGTATGAGATAAAATATAAGAGTCATGTTAGTGGGCAGGATAGAAGGAGGGTGGTGCGAGCTTGGTATTGCACCCCCTTGTGTAATTGGCTTTCGAGTCTTGAGGTTTTATCTGAGGGTGTGGCTATGGAAATGGAGGTTGTGGGAGTGTAGGGGATGGTGGAGGAATGAGGGTAAGCAACCAATCTAGAGGGAGGGACCCAGACTACCAATCAAAGTCTACTAAAGGACCCCTTCAATGATTTGTGCTGCTTCAGGTCTGGGATGGGGCTGTGGGATTTTGATGAGGGGGCTGATGCAGTAGAATCTGGTAGCAATGGTCAGGTCGATACAGAAGGTGGTTTGGTGGACCAGAGGCTTGGGGCTGGGCAGGTTGGCACTGCTGGGGGTGCTCTTGTGGAAGGGAAGATGTATGAGCAGGGGGAGGGAGATGATCAGAAATATGTGGCCCAATTCAGTCAGGTGCTGGGGGAGGATGCTGAATAGGGGGAGGTGCATGGGAAAGGGGATTTGGCGGAGTAGTGTTCTGTGGTGATGGAGGGTTCCCCACGGCATGGGCATGGGCCTTTGGATTTGGTGGTGCATGAAGGGATTTCTGTCGGTGAATCTTTTTAGGGGATCTGGATCGATTTTCTCATCAGCAGGGGGAGGCTGCTGAATTTAGGGAAGTGATGGAGCCGTTTGTAGAGATCTACAAGTTGCCTAGAGAGGAGGGGTGATCGCAGCTGGCCCTGGCTAGTGTGGTGTCTCCCAGTGTGTCGTGTGGGTATCTTGCTGATTGATCCCTAAATCAGAAAGCCTACTTCATCCTTGATCATGTCTTTTTCCAGGATAATTCTCGATGAATGAATTATAATAAGGATTTGATCATTAAGAAGAGGGCCTTGATAGAGGTGTCCATTCCATTTGAGAAGGAAAACAATTCTGAAGGGGTGTCTTTAGACCCCCAAAAGAGAAAGCCGAGGAATAACTATTCCACTTTTACAAAGATAGTGTCCATGAGAGCCTCTTGGAAAGCTAAGGAAGTTTCCTCTAGTAGGGGAGTCCAGTCTGTCAAGGTGTTGCTTAATATGGAGCAGCAACGTCTCAAAGATCACTACACTTCCTTCCTAAAGCAATAAGAATCATCTGAATGGGTGTCAATGGAGTCAGATGCCTCTTCTGGTTATGGTGCTGATGAGGACCCTTATAGGGATGGATACGTTGATTTGTAGTTCTTGCTTCTTTCTCTTCTGCACTTCGGGTCTTTTGGAGTTTTGGTGGCTTGGGGGTCCAGTGTTTTCGGTGTGGGCTGTTTGGCCCACCCCTCCCTTGTCTGCCTTGCTTTTATTTTAATAAATTTTGGGGGTCCAGGAATAACCTATCCTTGCAACTTCCATGCCCTAAAAAACCCTAAAAACCCATAAAATCCTCAAAACCCTGAAACACTAAAAAACCCTAAAACACATAAAAACCTAAAAAATCCTTAAAAATACATAGAAATGTAAAAAACCTAAAAACCACTGAAAACTCTAAAAACTTTTAAAACCCCTAAAAATGTTAAACATCAATAAAAACCCATAAAAACATTAAAAAAACTCAAATAAAACACTAAAACCCAAAATACCCTAAAACCCCTGAAAACCACTAAAACACCTAAAACCCCTAAAACCCTCAAAGTACATGAAAGCCACAAAAAACCTAAAAACTAAAAATATCCTTAAAAAATCCATAAAAATACCTGAAAATGTAAAAAACTATAAAATACCCAAAAAACCTTAAAATTTAATAACCACTAAAAAATCAAAAAATTTATTAAACCCGAAAAATAATTAAAAACACTAAAAACCTTAAAAACCCTAAAAAAATAAAAACAACCCATAAAACCCTAGAAGTCTCAAAACCCCCTAAAATCCATTAAACCCTAAAAAACCACGAAAAACCATAAAACTATCAAAACTCAAAAAATCCAAAAAAACACTAAATACAAGAAAAATCCATTAAAGTCGAAAAATACATGAAAACATAAAAACCCTAAAATCCCAAAAAATCTTCTAAAAGTATTTTAAAACCTTAAATACCCATAAAACTCACTAAAAACTTTAAAACCCATTAAATCCCTTAAAAAGTTAAAAAAAATCTAAAAACCATTAAAACCCTAAAAACAAAAAAATTCTATAAAACCTAAAAAGTTGCTAAAAACCTTGAAAAAAATCTTAAAACCTAAAAAACCCTAAAAACCATTAAAATCCCTCAAAATCCATAAAACACTAAAAATACCAAAAACCATATATGTCCAAAAAAATTAATTTTTTTTATAAAAACATATTTACACCAAAGACCATGAAAACACCCTAAAAACCATAAAAACAGCAAAAATGCATAAAAACCATAAAACAAAAAAAACCCTAAAGATATCTAAATATATTAAAAAACCTAAAAAATCCAAAAAACCCAAAAATACTAAAAGTCCCTAAAACCCCAGAAAAACCCCTTAAACCCTTAAAAATCCTCAAAAATCCCTTTAAACCCTAATAAACATTATATACAATAAGAAATGCTTAAATTCCCTAAAAATCCATGAAAATGTAAAAACCTCCAAGAACCTTGAAAACCCCCTGAAAATAATAAAACCCCCTAAAAATATAAAAATCCATAAAACCCATAAACAATGTTTAACCAATAAAAACACCAAAACCCTTAAATCCACTAAAACAGATAAAAAACATTAAAAAGTATTAAATCACTAAAATACTAAAACAAAATAACAAAATACCCAAAAGACCCTCAAAAAATAAAACCACCTCTAAAACCTTAAAAAACCCTAAACACCCCTAAAAATAATTAAAATCCCAAACAAAATCCCTAAAAACTATAAAAAACCAAAAAACCTAGAAAAATAATTAAAACGTAAAAAAACCATAATACCCCAAAAGACCATAAAACCCCCAAAAATATTATAAAACAATAAAACCCCTTAAAACCCACATAAAACTATAAAGACACTTAAATCTAAAAAAAATGATTAAAAACTCTAAAAAAATTAAAATACTAAAAACTCAAAAAACCCTAAATCTTCCTAAAAAGACCCTAAATACCTTGAAAACCCTAAAACCCCTAATAATCCTTAAAACCCCTCAAAACTAATAATATCCATAAAAACCAAAAATACCATAAAAATATTAAAAAATCCCTAAAAATCCTTGAAAACCTAAAAAACCCTAAAACCTAGAAAACCCATTGAAACCATAAAACCCCTAAAAATGCATAGAAACCCTAAAAACCCACTAAAAACTATAAAAAATCTAAAACCCCTTAAAAACTTTAACAACCAGAAAACCAAAAAAAAAACAATAGATACCCAAAATAATAATAAAACCCCAAAAACCTAAAAATCCCTAAAAATCCTATATATCCATAAAAATCTTGAAAACCCTAAAAACCATAAAATACATAAAAATCTCGAAAAAACTAAAAATGTAAAAAACTATAGAACCTTTCAGAATCCTTCAAAATAAGAAAAACCCTAAAAACCTTAAAACCATAAAAATCCTTACAAACCACTAAAAACACTAAAATTATGTAAAACACCCGAAAATGTTAAAAAATAGTAAAAACTATAAAAATGATAAAAAACCAAAAGAAAACATTAAAATCCTAAAAAACCTAAAAATCTTTAAAAACATTAGAACCCTCAAAATACCTAAAAAACCCTAAAATCCTAAAACTATAAAAAATCCTAAAATCCCTAAAAATCGCTAAAAATGTAAAATACCCCAAAAACCCTTTAAACCAATAAAAAAAAAAAAAATCCAAAAACCATATAAGGCCTTGAAAAACTAAAAATCCCAAAAAATTACTAATTCTCTACAAAAATATTAAAACCCATGAAAAGTTAAAAACATCAAAAAACCTATAAAACAACAAAAAATCAAAAAACCATAAAACCCACAAAATTCTTAAATACCTCAAAGACACTATAAAGCATAAACCCCCCCCTAAAAACTAAGAAAACCCCAAAATCCCTAAAACCATAAAAAACCATAAAAACCATAAAAATCCAAAAATGATGTAAAAGCCCCTAAAACATAAAAATCCCATCAAAAACTTGGACGCCCCCAAAAAATCACAAAAAAACCCAAAAACCTTAAAAACTATAAAAAAATACAGAAAACATTAAAAACCATTAAAATCTCTAACAACCATTTATACCCCAATTTTTTTTTTCCAAAAATACTAAAAATCCATAAAAACCATACAAAATTAGAAACCATGAAAACCTAAAAATACTCTAAAACCCTCAAAAAGCCTAAAACCCTTAAAAACCCTGGAAACCCCAAAAATCCCTAAAAACCATAAAAACTCAAAAACCATAAAATTCATAAAAATAACTAAATATACCTGAAAATGTAAAAAAACACAAAAACCCGTAAATCCCTCTAAAAACCATAAAAACCCAAAAATCAATGAAAAACCATAAAACCCCATAAAATCCCATAAAACCCATAAAAAACTAAAAAAATCTAAAAACCCTTTAAATCCAACTATTTTTTTTTAAAAAAATCTAAAAAAAATTAATTCCCTAAATAACCAAAAAAACCCAAAAAAACCCCAAAAAACCCAAAAGGTGATTAAAATCCTAAAAAATATCAAAACCCTAAAAACCCTCAAAATCAATTAAAACCATAAAAACTATAAAAAACCATAAAATTCTCTATGAATCCCTAAAAAATGTAAAAGATCTAAAATCCATTAAAAATCCTTAAAACCTAGAAGAAACTAAAAAACTTAAAAACCATAAAACCCTAAAAACCAAAAAAACTATAAGAACCCTTTATACCCCAAATCTTAAAAAATCTAAAAAACCTTCAAACCACTAAAAAATGAAAACAAGAAAAAAATAAATTAAACCATAAAAACCTAAAAACCTAAAAACCATTTAACCTATAAAAACCCTAACAACCCTCAAAATCCTTAAAAACACTGAAAAAACCTAAGAATTTAAAATCCTAAAAAATCCTAAAAAATACCACAAAATGTAAAAAACCCTCAACCCCCGCCCCCCATAAAACCATAAAAGCCCCTAAAAACCATAAACTCCTAAAACCCCTAAAACACCAAAAAACCACTAAAAATCTTAAAAAACCTTTAAAACCCTAAAATTAAAAAAACTATTTGAAAACATAACTACCCTAAAAAACTAATAAAATACCTCAAAATACATAAAAACAATAAATATCCTAAAAACCATTAATGTTATAAAGAATCCTAAAACCCCATGAACATATAAAAAACCCTAAAACCTTGAAAACCACTAAAAACTAAAAAAACACCTATAAACCTTAAAAAGCACTAAAAATCCATAAAAAATCGAAGGACCATTTAAACCAAAAAAACCAAACACCCTTAAAACCCATAAAACATTAAAATACTATAAAACCATAAAAAACCTAAAAACCTAAAAAACTACTAAAAACAAAAGGAACACAAAGCCCTAAAAAAACATAAATACCCTAAAATCCTGAAAAAACCCTAAAACCAATAAAAATCCCTAAAAACCTTAAAAACACTAAATATAATAAATATCCTAAAAAATATATAAAAATCTCTAAAAAAACAGATACTCTTAAAACACTTGAATCCCCCTTGAAAACTATAAAACCCCTAGAAACCATAAATTTCCTTATAAACCATTAAAACCCTAAAAAACAAATAATATCTATAAAGATACTTAAAACCCAAAATAATGTTAAAAACACTAAAAACTATAAAAACCATAAAAATATATAAAAAAACACGAAAAACCCAAAATACCCTAAAAACAATGAAAACCCCTAAAACCCAAAAAAACACAATAAACCCTAAACCCCTCAAATTACATAAAAAACACATACATACATAAAAACCTTGAAAATCCATGAAAATGTAAATCCCTAAAAAAACCATTAAAACCATAAAACCCTTAAAACCAATATAAGCTATAAAACCCCAAAAATCCACTAAAAAGAAAAACACCCTTAAAACCTATAAAATCATTAAAAACTCTAAATAACCTTATAAACCCTAAAAACTCAAAAAACGCTAAAATCTGAAAAAGACACAAAAAACCTTGAAAACACTTAAATATACTTAAATATACTAAAAACCCCTTAGAACACACAGAATCTCTAAAAACCCTCAAAAACCAAAAAAACAAAAAAACGTAAAGAAATCTATAAAAATATTTGAAATCATAAAAACACCTAAAAATCATGGAAAAACCCCAAAATCCATAAAAATACCTAAAAATGTTTAAAACCGAAACTCATAAAAATCCTAAAATCCACTTAAAATTATAAAAACCCTTTAAACCACTCAAAATTTTAAAATACTCTAAAAACCCTTAAAAACCTAAAAACCCTAAAAGACACTTAATACCCTAAAAACCCCAAAACACTAAAAACCAAAAAAATCTATAAAAATCCTAAAACACCATAAAAATCATAATGATTACAAAAATCTTAAAAATCCCTAAAAACCAAAAAAATATGAAAAACCCTAAAACCCCATAAAAATACCTAAGAAACATAAAAATAATAATAAACCCTAAAAACATAAAAAATCATAAAACCCTTTAAAACTATAAAACCCATTAAAACCCCTAAAAACATTAAAAAACACTTCAAAACAATAAAAACCGAAAAATTAAAAAAACCCTAAAACTGACAAATTCACAAAATGATAGAAAACCTAAAAACCATATAAATCCATAAAAACATTAAAAAAAATCCAAATCCCTAAAACCCTTAAAAAACCATAAAATATTAAGAATCAAAGAAAATCCTTAAAAAACCTTGAAAATCTAAAAATTCTTAAAACCCCTAAACACCCACATGAAAACCATAAAAAGCCATAAAAACCTTTGAAAACAAAATTTACTTGAAAACCTAAAAACCCTAAAACCCCTAAAAACCCCATAAAACCATAAAATCCCTAGAAACCATTAAAAAACCCTAAAAATCCATAAAATCACAAAAAACTCAAGAAAACCTTAAAACCCCCTAAAAATATTAAAAACTATAAAAAATAGAAACCAAAATAACTCATAAAACCCCCCCAAAACCACCAAAAGGAAGTAAAATCCCAACAAACACTAAACCCCCCCAAAAACATCAATATCCCTAAAAACATAAAACAATAAATATCCAAAGAATCCCTAAAAATCCCAGAAAATGTAAAAAACCCGAAAAATCTATAAAATCACCTAAAATCAATAATAAAATTAAAAAACCAAAGATATTCATAATTATCTAAAATAAAATAAAAATTATAAAAACCCTTCAATCTCTTAAAACGTTAAAAATCACAAATATTGTTAAAAAATAAAAAAAATTACTCAAAAAACCCCCCAAAAGGGAAAAATCCATAAAACCATAAAAACCTAAAAACTAGGAAAAATACTTAAAACCCTAAAAATCCCTAAAAACCCAAAAAACCCATAAATCAATAAAAATCCTAGATAATCCCTAAAAATCCTTCAAAGCATGAAAAATTAACAACCCTGAAAAATCCCTGAAAACCATTATATTCTAAAGAACCTTTAAAACCCCCTAAAACCCATAAAATCCCCAAAACACTAAAAATAATAAAAACCCTTAAAACCCCAAAAAATATTTAAAAAATCCAAAGCCACTTAAAAAATATGAAAACATAAAAAACTAAAAAACATTAAGAACCTTAAAAAATAAAATAAACTCTAAAAATCACAAAAAACCATGAAAACCCCTAAAACACATCAAAACCACTAAAACACAAAATACACTTAAAACCCTAAAAATCCAAAAAATCCCTAAAAATCCTTGAAAATGAAAAACCATAAAAATCATAACCTGATTAAAAACCATAACAACCCCTGAAAACCATAAAAAACCAGAAAACCCTTAAAAATACAAAATCCAATAAACACTATAAATACCCTTAAATCTCCTAAAAATGTTAAGACACTCAAAAAATCCTTAAAAACATTAAAAAAATCCAAGAACCCAAAAGGTACTTAAAACCCTGAAAACCCCTAAAAATCGTGAATACCCTAAAACCCCTCAAAATCCCACAAAAACCATAAAAATCATTAAAGAACAAAGAATCCAAAAATTCCCCAATACACTAGAAAACATAAAAATCATAAAAACCCTAAAGGCCCCCTAAAAACTATAAAACACCTAAAACCCTTTAAAATCCATTACAACCCAAAAAACCTACTAAAAATTTTAAAAACTAATAACAACGCTAAAATGATAAAAAACAATAAAACCTTTTAAACCCTAAAAAAATAAAACCCCAAAAAACTAAAAAAAATCATAAAACATTTAAAAACCCCAAACAACCTTAAAAATCCTAAAACTCCCCTAATATCAAGAAAAATCCATGAAAACCGAAAAACCATAAAAAACATAAAAATCCTAAAATCCTTAACAATCCATGAAAATGTAAAAACCCTAAAAAATCTTGTAAATACCCTAAAAACTATAAAAACACCTAAAAACCCATAATAATCCTAAACTCCCCCTAAACCTTAAAACCCATAAATATCTTAAAATCCCAAAGAATCCCTAAAAACCTAGGAAATATTAAAATACATGGAAAACCCATAAAAACAAAAAACCCAAACAATATTAAAAACCCAAAAAACCCATAAAAACATTAAAATAACTAAAAAATCTAAAAAAAATTAAAACCCTAAAACGTTAAACACTCTAAAAAACCTTAAAACCCAAGAAAACTCATAAAACTAATAGAAACCCGAAAGACCCTAAATACCCAAAAAATCAGAAAAACCCCTAACAACCCTTAAAATCCATAAACATTGTAATCCCAAAAAAATTATTGAAAATAATAAAAAATAATTAAAACATAAAAAACACTATAACTTTTAAAATACCATTGAAAACCGTAAACCCCCAAAAAACTATAAAATACTAAAACCCATAAAACCATAAACTACTTAATACACTAAAAAAACATAAATCTCTTAAAAAAATTAAAAAACTCTAAAAAACTTTTGAAACCCAACCCGCGCCCCCAAAACACCAAAAAACCCTAAAAACACTAAAAAACCCTAACAACCGAAAAACCCGGAAACCCCTAAAACCACTAAAAATCCCTAAAACCCTAAAAAACTCTAAAAATCATTTAAAATATATGAAGATTTTTAAAAATAGAAAATTGCCATAAAACCCCCTAAAAAACATAAAAACATCATAAAAATCATAAAAACCCTAAAAACCCTAAAAACCCATAAACCCACTAAAATCTCTAAAAATCCATATAACCCCTAAAACATTAAAAAAACACTAAATCCATAAAAATACTAAACACTCAAAAAACCCAAAAAACCCCAAAGACCCTAAAACATAAAAATGCACAAGTCCCCTTAGAATCCCTGAAAACCCTTATAAACCCCTAAAAACTCTCAAAATCGATTGAAACCCTAGAAACCCAAAATCCCATTAAAGTTCTAAAAAAATCTAAAAAACCCAGAAAAAATAAAAAACCCTAAAAACCATGAATCCCCATTGAAAACCATAAAAACCCATAAAAAATTAAAATTCCACTAAAAACCCATAAAACTCTAAAACATAATAAAAACTCTAAAACTCTTTTAAACCCTTAATAACAATAAAAATTAAGAAACCCCTAAAACCAAAAAAACATAAAAACACCTAAAACCCCTAAAAATCCCCAAAACCATAAAAACCGTTAAAACCCAAATACCACTAATACCATAGAAAACCCTAATAACACTCAAAATACTGGAAACTCATAAAAATATAAAAATCATAAAAAATCCCTAAATACTATTAAAAACATAAAAGAATCTAAAAACCTTGAAAAACCCCTTAAAAACCCTGAAATCCATAAAAGACCATAAAACCCATTAATCCCCTAAAAACATTAAAAACCCTTTAAAATTATCGAAATTTCAAAAACTATAAAAAAAATTAAAACCCAGAGAACTAAAAAAACCCAAAAAACAAAGAAAACCATAAAAATACTAAAACCTTAAAAACCCTAAAAAACCTAAAATACCTCAAAATAAATGAAAGCACTAAAAATATTTATACCCATAAAATCATAGAACAACCCTAAAAATACAATAAAATGTAAAAACCCTAAAAACCTTTGGAAACCATAAGAACCCCTAAAACTATTGAAAACACTAAAAACTCATTAAACCCAAAAAAATCACTAAAACTATAAAAATGCTTAAAACCCCTAAAATTCATAAAACTCTTAAAACATTTAAGACCCAAAAAACTCAACCCCCCCTAAAAACCCAAAATTCCCAAAATACCCTAAAAACCTCCAAAACCTAAAAAAACCCTAAAAACACCTAAAATCTCCAAGAGCAATAAAACCCTAATAATATAAAAATCTTTAAAATACGAAAAATATATAAAAATTCCTAAAAACATAAAAAAACCCGAAAACCCTAAAAAACCCCTGAAAACCATAAAAATCGCAAAAAAATTAAAAACCCTTAAAAATATAAAATCCATAAAACCCTAAAAACCACTAAAAACTCTAAAAAATAAATTAAACCCACCAAAAAAGGTAAACACTCTAAAAAGCCTTATAAAACCTAAAAAATAAAATAAACCCATAAAAACCCAAAATACCCAAAACCCTCAAAAACCCTAAAACACTTAAAAACCCTGAAAACCTTTTAAAACCTACAAAATCTATAAAAACTTTAAAATCCAATTTTTTTTAAATCCATAAAATTTTCAGAAAACATAAAAAACCTAAAAAACCTAGAAACCCAATGAAAACCATAAAACCCCTAAAGAGCCTCAAAAACCACAAAATACAAAAAAACCCATAAATCCAATTAAATATAAAAATCATTTAACTCTTGGAAAAAATTAAAACAACACTAAAAAACCATAAACCCCTAAAAAACACCTAAAATTCAAAAAAAAAAAAAAATAAAACCCCTAAAACCCTAAAACCCTAAAACCCTAAAAAACACTAAAAACCATAAAAATCCAAAAAAATCCATCAAAGATAAATACCCTTAAAAACCTTTTAAAACTCCTAAAAACAGTTTAAAACCCTTAAAAGCTAAAAAAACTGCTAAAAACACTATAAAAAATTTAAACCCCAAAAATTGTTAAAAACTCTAAAAACCAATAATACACCTTAAAACTAAAAAACCATAAAACCCCAAAAAACCCTAAAACCCAAAAAAAAATTAAAAACACCTAAAAATACCTAAACATTGGAAATCTATAAAAAACCTTAAATTCCTAAGAAATCCTAAAAAGCCCTAAAAATCCCAGAAAATGTAAAAAACCCAGAAAAAAACCTGAGAACTATATAAATTCCAAAAAATTGTAAACACCATAAAAACCCATAAAAATAAAAAAAACCTCCAAAACTCTAAAAACCATTAAAACCCTTAACAGTGTTGAAAAAAAATAAAAACAAGAAAACCCTAAAAAAACCGGAATCCCGAAAACCCCTCAAAATCACTAAAAACACTTAAAACCCTAATTACCATAAAATTCCTAAAATCCCTAATAACATAAAAAATGTAAAAATTCTCTAAAAACCATTAAAACACCTATACACGTTAAAAACCATAAAATCCATAAAACCCTAAGGACCAATAAAACTTTAAAAACTCTTAAAACCCCTAAAAAAGTTAAAAAACTTTAAAAACCCTTAAAAGCCATAAAAAACTTAAAAACTCCCTCAGAACCAAAAAGACCACAAAAACAAGAAAAACCCTATAAACCATAAAACCATGGAAAACCAGACATCTATCAAAATAAGTAAAAGCCTTAAAAACACTAAAAAAGTAAAAAACGTAAAAACTACCTAAAATTCTCTAATAGTGAAAAAACCCTAAAAACACTTGAAAATCATCAAAACACATAATAACCATGAAAACCCATAAACACCCATAAATCCCCTAAAAACAACTAAAATATTTAAAACCTCATAAAATCCAAAAATTTTAAAAAAACCTCAGAATAATAATCAAACCCTAAAAACTCAAAAGAAAAACCATAAAAACCCAAAATACCCTAAAACCCTGAAACCCCTAAAACCCCTAAAACCAATGAAAACCCATGAAAACCCATGAAAACCATTAAAATAACTAAAAACATTACCAAACCATAAATGTCACAGAAATCCCTAAAAATCCCTAAAAATCCCTAAAAATAGATAAAAACTTATAAATCCATAAAAAACCATGAAAACCATAAAACCCCTAAAAACATTAAAAATAATTGAAACCATAAAAACACTAAAAACTCTAAAAACCATTTAACCCCTAAAAATTATAAAAATCTCTAATGAACATTAAAACTGCTAATAAACTAAATAAACATAAAAACCTAAAAGATACTAAAAACCCTAAAAAACTAAATACCCTAGAAATTAAAAAAACCCACTAAAAACCCTCGAAATCCCTAAATTTTTTAAAAATCCTAATTACAAAAAAAATCCTAAAAATCATTAAAAATCCTCGAAACAAAAAAACCCATTAAAACACCCTATAAACCATAAAACTCCTAGAAACCCTAAGAACCATAAAATCCATAAAAAGCCTTAAATACTTTAAAAACACTTGAAACCCATAATGGAGGAATTCTTTGGAAGATTGATGATTTGGTCAGGAAGTTGAATTCTGTTTTGGGTTTTTCTGATTGGCGATGTGTATCCATGGTTTGAGGATTATTTCACACTATTTTTCCATCATAGGATCTAAAACTATGTTCTTGGGGATTGGATAAACTGCGCTAAAGATAGGTATGGTTTGTTTTCAAGAATGGTACTTTTGTTTCAACCGTTTCTCAGTAAAAAAACCATGGTTCAAGTTCGGATTAAATTTTTTGGTCTTCACTAGATTTTGTGGCATCCTAATATTCTTATTGACATTACCTATGCTATGGGAATTCCAATCAAAATGGATAGGATAAATAAGGATGATATGTTTGGTCAATATGCTAGGGTTCTGCTTGAAGTTGATCTAAGTTCTTATCTGATTCATAATATTGTTTTCTCTGTATTGGATGATGACATATCTCTAAGAAATTATTATGATAGATTGCCAGATTTCTTCTTATACTGTAAAGTAATTGATCATGTTAAAGATAAGTGTTGCAAAAAAATTATATTCTCTTTTTTATCACAAAAAGTGAACCATGAGGCATATTATAAGAAGAATTTGAAGAAACATACAATGTAGAATAGTGGTGACAGAAATGAAAAATGTTTTACTGATGATGGTGTTCCACAAGAGGTGGAAGATATTCCTTGTGAACTGGCACATGAGCCTCAGGTGGCTCCAGAGACTGAATCAAGCGTGCCTATGCATGCAGGGGAATGTAGGAAAAACTTGACTGGATCTGAGGCAATATTGGACCTCGTGTTGGTTCCAGAGCAGGGTGTTGAGGGTGACATGATCTCAGGAATGGAGTAGTATTACTTTGGTCCTACACTCGAGGAGAAACAAAATAAAAGAAATATTTCAATGTTTTAAGAGGAAATTACCAAATTAAGGGAAACACAGGGCATCCACGAAAGGTGGGATGATGTTGAGGATGATTCCCAAAGAAATTTAACTTATAGTCAGACTTTATCCAGAGGAAAAGTAGTTGTGGATGATGAAGGGTTTCAACCTGTTCCTCGTAAGAAAGAAAGACAGAGGAAAGAATACTCATATCTGAAGCCAACTATGGTTACCTGGTCCCATGGTTATTTTGATTATGATTATGATTGGGATGGTGATAATGATGTTTCCTACTGTGGCTATGACTTTTTATGTCTTTTCTTCTTATTGGCATGGGGAAATCTATGCTTGTATTACCCCATCCATCCACTCTTTGTTTTTCATTTCTTCTTAATAAAAAGGGTTTTGCCCTATCTTTTCGGTCACTTAAAACCCCTAAAATATTTAAAAACTCTAAAAACCCTTAAATCCCTAAAACTCAAAAAAACCCAAACAACCCAAAAAGGCCCAAAAAACGGGAAAGCCTATAAAAATACTTAAACCTCCTCAAAACCCCAAGAAAACCATAAAAATCCTAAAAAAGCAATAAAAATTCCTAAAAAAGTAAAAAACCATGAATCCCTTGAAAAAACCTAAAACAATTAAGACCCCTAAAAACCTTAAAAACCCCTAAATACATAAACCACTAAAAACTATAAAAACACTTAAAAACACTAAAAACATAAAAAAAACTATAAACCTTTTAGACTCTAATACTCAAAAAGACAATAAGACCATAAGTGATGCTAAAAACCCTACAATATTTAAAAAACCATAAAACCGTCAAAATAAAAAAATAATAAAAAATTGTAAAAACCATAAACACCCTAAAAATCCAATAAAACATAAAAAACCCTTAAAACCCATAAAAAACATAAAAAACCTAAAATCCTTAAAAAACCGTAAAAACCAACAAAAACCATAAAAACCCATTTGAAACTCTAAAAAACACATAAAACCCCTAAAAACTTTTAAATAAACTAAAAAACATTCAAAAGCCAAAAAACTAAAAAAACACTAAAACCACAAAAAGCATAAAAACCTTAAAAACTATAAAAGCCCTAAAAATAAAAAAAAATTTAAAGACTTTCCAAATCTTTAAAAACCATAAAAACACTAAAATCATAAATATCCTTTGAATCCCTAAATATCCAGGAAAATGTGAAAAACCTAAAAATAATGAAAATCCCTTGTAATCTATACAAACCTCTAAAAATTTTAAAAATATTTAAAAACCAATAAAACCCAAAAAAACCATTAAAAATTATAAAATCCATTAACATTCCTAAAAACTAAAAAAAATTCTAAAACCAATTGAAAACAATAAAAACTAAAAAATATATTAAAAGTCCCTAAAACCCTAAAAAATTCTAAAACCCCTAAAAAATGTGAAAAACCCTAAAACCCTGAAAAATACCTAAAAACTATAAAACACTAAAAAACAAAAAAATCCTGAAAAATCCTCGAAAACATACATAACCCTAAAACCCCAAAAACCATTAAAATACCCTAAAACCTCATAAAACCCTAAAAAATACTAAAAACACTAAAAACCCTTAAAAATAATAAAAGTTAAAAACAATAAAAACCATTAAAAATGAAAAAGACACTAACAACCGAAATGAACCTAAAAACCCTGAAATCCCCTAAGAACCCTAAAATTCCATGAAAACCCTAAAACCCCACCAAACCCCTATGAACCATAAAAATTCCTAAAAACTAGAGGAAATATAAACACCCCAAAAATACATTAAAATGTCTAAAACCCTAACCCCCTGCAAAACCATAAAAACCACTAAAAACAATGAAAAACCCAAAAATACAATAAAAAAATCCTAAAACCCATTAAAAAAACTAAAAACCCTTAAATACATAAAATCGTTAAAGACCCTTAAAAACCAAAAAATTTTAAAAACCTAAAATAAACCTAAAAACACAAAAATAAAATTAAAACCTTGAAAAACACCAAAAACCCAGAAAAACATTCACAAAACCTAAAAACCCATAAAAATTCTCAAATTCCCTAAAGACAGAAAAAACCTATTAAAATATAACAAATTCCCAAAACCCCCTAAAACATCTGAAACCCCCTTTAAAACAATAAACCCCTAAAAACATTATAAAATCCAAAAAACCCAAAAAATTTACTAACAAATATATAAATCCTTAAGACTCCAAAAAATGTCTCCAAACTCTAAAAAACATAAAAAACCAAAATATCTCGAAAACCCCAAAAAATAGTAAAATACCTGAAATCCTATGAAAAAACCTATAACCACTCAAAAATCCATAAAAACCCTATAAAACCTAAAACCCAGAAAAATCCTAAAAACCATAAAATATCTAAAAATGTAAAAAACCCTATAAACAATGAAAATAAAATCAAAACCATAAAAACCCTAAAACAATAAAAAACTCTAAAACCCATAAAAGCAAAAAAAAAAAAACAAAAAAACCCATAAACCCCTAATATTAATAAAAAACTCTAAAAACATTAAAAACCCTAAAAAATAAAAAATAAACCTAAAATCCAAAAATGACCCTAAACCCCTTAAAATACCTAAAAACTCCTAAATAACCTTGAGAAACCCTAATTACCCTCAAAATCCTTAAAAACCATAAAAATGTTAAAAATAATAAAAAATATAAAAAATCCCTATATATTCCTAAAAACGTAAAAACCCTAAAAACCTTGAAAACCCCTAAAACACTAAATACCACTAAAACCTTAATACCCATAAAAAATCCTAAAAACCAAAGGTCTAAAAATCTTCAAAACCCCTAAAAATGTTAAAAACTCTAAAATATTAAATATAGTAAAAAAAAAACAAAAAAACACTTAATGACCAAAAAACAAGAAAAATTTCTAAAAACCCTAAAATCCTGAAAAATCCCAAAAAACCCTAAAGAATACCCAAAAAAAATTAACACCCCTAAAACCCATAAAAATACCAAAAAGACACTAAAAACATGAAATGTAAAAACCCCTAAAAGCCATAACCCCCCCCCCCCCAAAAAAAAATACCCATGAAAATCCCTAAACACATTTAAATACTCTAAAACCACCAAAACCTATAAAAACCCACTAAAAACACTAAAACCCCCCAAACCCATAAAAATATTAAAAACTCTAAAAAAACTTAAAACCACTAAAAAAAAAAAAAAAATAAACTAAAAGACCCCCAAAACCCTCAAAACCCCTAAAACCCCTAAAAACCCTAAAAGGCATTAAAAACACTCTAAATCCCTAAAAATCCCAAAACCTTAAAATTGATAAAATTCCTAAATAAATATAAGAATCTTAGAAAACATAAAAAACCCTAAAATAATGAAGACCCACTAAAAACCACAAAACCCCTAAAAACCATAAAAATCCCTAAAACCCCTAATAACCACTAAAAACTCTTGAAACCCTCAAAACCCATAAAACATTAAAAAAATCTAAAAAAAATTTAAAAACCTAGAATTTCAAAAAACCCCGAAAACCTAAATGACCATAAAACCCTAAAATCCTTGAGAACTGAGAACAACACAAAACACCCAAAAATCTAGAAAAACGCTAAAAAAACTAAAAACCCATAAATATATAAAACAAGCCCAAAAATCCTTGAAAACATAAAAGACCCTAAAACCATAGGATCCTTAGAAAACTATAAAAACACCAAAAGATGTTTAACATCCTTAGAAACATAAAAGAACTAAAACCCCACTAAAAAGTTAATAAAACCAAAAAACCCCTAAAAATGTTAAATAATTTAGGAACCCTAAAAAATAAAAGAAAACCATAAAAACCCAAAATACCCTAAAAACCTTAAAATCCCTAGAAACCCCTAAAAACCATAAATATCCTAAAAAGTCATAAAATCCCTTGAAAATTTAAAAAACCATAAAAACCTTAAAAACTTGTAAATTAAAAAAATTATATAAACCTTAAAATCCTTAAAACACATAAGAAACTGAAAACCACTTAAGACTCTAAAAACCCTTAAGACCATTAAAAATGTTAAAAACTCTATAAAAACATAAAAATTATGAAAACTAAAAGAATCCATACTCACGAAAAGACCCTAAAACCCTTTAAAAATCCTAAAACACCTACAAACATGAAAAACCAGAAAACACCTCAATGTCCTAAAAACCCTAAATACCATAAAAAATAAAAAAGTCAATAAAAATCCTATTAAAGGTAAAAAACACTAAAAACCTAAAAAATCCCAAACCCATCATAATACTATAAAACCCCTAAACCCCATAAAAACGTTAAAAAAACTCTTAAACCCATAAAAACTGTAAAAAAGTTAAAAAAATATAAAACCCTAATAAACTACAAAAACAAAAAACCCCTAAAACCCATTGAAAACCTTAAAAACACTAGAAATAATTTAATCCATAAAAATCCTAAAAAGAATGAAAAATTTGTAAAAATATAAAAATC
Source organism: Viscum album (assembly GCA_963277665.1). NCBI lineage: Eukaryota > Viridiplantae > Streptophyta > Magnoliopsida > Santalales > Viscaceae > Viscum > Viscum album. The sequence goes on from CAUJRU010000171.1 coordinate 53,172, forward strand.
ATAAAAACCTTGAAAATTATTTGAACACCAAAAATCTCCTTAAAACATTTAATAACAATAAAAATAAATAAAAATGCTAATAACAATTAATAACTCTAAATATCATTAAAATCCCTAAAATGATAAAAAACTATAAAAACCTTAAAATTCTTAAAAAATCAAAAAAACCCAAAACCCCCCGAAGAAAGCTAAAATACATAAAAACCGTAAAAATCACTCAAAGTACCTAAAAACCATAAAATCTCTAAAAACCATAAAAATCCTAAAAAATTCCATCAAAGTACCTTAAAATGTAAAAAAACCTAAAAACCTAGAAACACCCCTAAAAACCATAAAACCCCCTAAAAACCATAAAAATCCAAAAAAACCCCTAATACACTAAAAACTATAAAACCCTTAATACCCTAAAAACACTAAAAAACTCTAAAACCCACAAAAATCAAAAAAACCTCAAAATACCCAAAACCCCTAAAAACTCTGAAAACCCCCAAAAAACATCAGAATCCCTCAAAACCTTAAAACCCATAAAAAATATAAATATCCTAAAGAATCCCTAAAAATCAATGAAAACATAAAAACCCTTGAAAACCTTGAAAACCCCATGAAAACCATGAAAACCCAAAAAACCATAAAAAACACTAAAATCCCTAAAAACCCTAAAACCACTAAAATCTCTAAAACCCCTTAATATCCATTAAACATTAAAAAATCTAAAAAAACCATAAAAAACCTAAGAACTCAAAAAATCCTAAAGTCACATAAGTCCCCAAAAACACTAAAAAAACATAAAAAACCTTAAAAACCCTAAAACCACTCAAAATCCCTAAAAATACAAAAAACACTATAAATCATAAAATCATAAAAGATTCCTAAAAATACATGAAAACATTAAAAACACTTAAACCCACTGAAACCATATAAACTCATCCAAATCATAAAAACCCCAAAAACCCTATAAAAAACCAAAAAATAGGCAAAAGACACAAAAAAACCCCTTAAAATATCTAAAAATGTTACAAAAATATAAAAAACCTTAAAATCCTAAAAAACTAAAAACCCCTTATAACAAGAACCTAAGTACCCAAAAAACCACTAAAAACCATAAAATACAATCAAAATACCTAAAACCTCTAGAAACCATTAAAATTGTAAAAGTATATAAAGATCCCCAATGACATAAAAAACCTAAAAACCCTGAAAAACCTTGAAAACTATATAACCCCTAAAACATTAAAAACCCTAAAACACATATAAACTCTAAAAAACATTAAAAAATCTAATAACAATTAAAACCCGTAAAACTACTGATAACACTAAAAACCATAAAAACCCTAAAAACTCAAAAAACCCCAAAACCCCCAAAAAACATTAAAAACCCTAAGAACTCTAAAACTATAAAAAAAATATGAAAACCTCTACAATCCTTAAAACCCCTAAAAACCCTAAAAACATAAAAATAATAAAAAATACTTAAATATCCTTGAGAAACATAAAAATACATAAAAAACTCTAAAACCCCATGAAAACCATAAAAAACCTAAAAACATAAACCCCCCGGAAACCCCTTAAAAATGCTAAAACCAACTAAAAAATATAACCCCACTAAAATGTATAAAAATATAAAAGAACCATAAAACCCCAAAAAACTAAAAAACACTAAAACCAAAAGACCCTAAAACCCCTGAAAATGCTTAATACCCCTAAAAAATGCTAAAAACCCTTACAATACCCGAAAACCCAAAAACCCATGAAATAATGAAAATCCTAAAAAAGTCATAAAATCCTAGAAAATGTAAAAAACCCTAAAACATTGAAAAGACATAGAAAACCATATAAAATTTTATGATCCTTAAAAGACTATAAAATCACAGAAAAATTGTATAAAATCACTAAAAATCTAAAAAAACCTTAAAACCACTAAAATGTTAAAAATATGAAAAACCATAAGACCCCTAATAATATTGAGAAACCCTAAAACTCTAAAACACAATAAAATCCCCCAAAAAAACTAAAAACCCTAAAAACCCTAAAAAACCAAAAAACTGCTGAAAATCCTAAAAAACCCTAAAAATATAAAAATATTAAAAAACACCAAAAATCTCTGAAAAACAAAAAAATCCAAAAAACCCAGAAAACCCCTAGAAATAACAAAAAGTCAAAAAAAACATTAAAACCCAAAAATTACATAAAACCCTTAAAATACCAAAAGAAACTCTAAACACCAATTATACCCCTTAAACCCTTAAAACCCCTAAAATGGTGAAAAACTCAAAAAAATAACATTAAAATAATAATAAAAACATGAAAACCCAAAAGTCCCTAAAAACCATAAAAATTCCTAAAAAAATAAAACATGAAAAATAATAAACCCCCTAAAATCCTTAAAAACCCCTAAAACACTAAAAATCAATTTTTTTTAAAAAAATCCCTAAAAATCGCTCAAAAAGTAAACAATTTTTTTTTGAAAAACCCTGAAAAACAGAAAACATGTAAAAACCTCTAAAATCCCTAAAATCCTTAAAATCCGTAAAAAAACTAAAAACCCCAAAATATTACAATTCCATGAAACATTAAAAAAACTCTAAAAAACCTTTAAAACTGTAAAAACTCAAAAAAACCACTAATCCCAGAGAAATCATAAAACCCTAAAAACCCTAAAACCCTTATAATCCCAAAAAACCCTAAAAACATTAAGGACACTTAAAATCCATAAAAATCCTAAAAATGATAAAAACCATGAAAACCCTAAAAATCCTTAAAAATCATTGAAAAAAACAAAAAACCAAAAAACCATAAAAAACAAATAAAAACAGAAATACCCCTAAAACCTTAAAAATCGTAAAAACCAACCAAAACCATAAACCCCAATAAAACTCTAAAAAAAATTAAAACCCAAAGACATAAAAAAAATTAAAAACCTTAAATCCCTACAAAACACAGAAGACCACTAGAAACCCCCAAAGACCCTAAAAACCTTGAAAACCACTAGAAACCCAAAAAACATTGAAAACCCTAAAAACCCTCAGAATTCCAAAAAATATAAAAAAACACTAAAAACAATAAAAGTCATAAAGAACACCAAAACATATATAAAAATGTATAATCACTAAAATTCATGAAAACCCCTTGGAAAAAAAAAAAAATAAAAACCCTAAAAACCATAAAAATATTAAAAACCTGTAAAAAATCCAAAAACACTAGAAAAACAAAAAATTATTAAAAACACTAAAAACATTTAAAATAAAAAACTAGAAAAACCCAAAAAACCAAAATACTATAAAAACCCTAAAACTTCTAATAACCCTAAAAACCCTAAAACCCTAAAACCCTAAAAACCATCTAAATCCCTAAAAACATAAAAACCTAAAACCATAAATATGATTATAATCTATTAAAAACCTAGATAAGATAAAAAATCATCAAAAACCATAAAATTATGATAATTATAAAACCCCCAAAACCTTAAAAGACCCTAAACCCCCCAATAAAACCACAAAACACCATAAATACAATAAAAACCATTTAAGCCCCTAAAAATGTTTCAAAAATTCTGAAAACCTTTAAAATCGTAAAAAATATAGAAAAATACACATTAAAACCCAAAGGCCATAAAAATATAAAAACAACGAAAGAACCTAAAAAATTCTAAAAACCCTTAAAATCCCAAAAAACCAAAATACCCAAAAAACCCTTAAAAATCCTACAAAATCCTTAAAAATCCCTGAAACATAAAAACCATAAAAATATTGAAAATCAATTAAAAACCATAAAAATCCAAAGAACCATAAAACTATTAAAAACATAGAAAAACACCAAAAAACATTAAAAAATAAAAAAAAACCTTAAAACCCCTTGAAACCTGAAGAAAATCTAAAAAATATAAATCCCCTAAAAAATGAAAAAAATCCTATAACTCTAAAAGAATCTAAAAACCCTAAAACCCAAAAAATCCTAAAAAATATTGAAAACCATTAAAATGCTTCAAAATCACTAAAAAAACATAAACCATTAAAATAATAATACCCCATAAAAATTAGAATAAACTTAAATAACATGAAAACTCGCTAAAAACCATAAAACCTCAAAAAACTTTAAACTCCAAAAAATCCCTAAAACCCATATAATACCACTAAAAACACTAAAACCCCATTAGACCCATAAAAAGTTAAGAAAGCCTATAAAAACCATAAAAAACTCAAAAAAACCTCAAAAACCCAAATACCCTAAATGTTATGAAAAATCCTAAAATCCCAAAACCTTGAAAACTCATACAACCCGTCAAAATCCCTAAAAACAATGAAAACCCTAAAATGATAAAAATCTAAAAAAACTCCATAAAAATTCCTAAGAACATAAAGAACCAAAAACCCTAAAAAATCCCCCAAAATAATAAGCCCTTAAACATCTATAAAACCCCATAAAACATACTAAAACACTAAAATCCAATAACACCCCTAAAATGTTAAAAAAACTCTAAAAACCTTAAAACTCAAAAAAAATCAATCAAACCCTAAACCCCCCAAAAAACCATAAAACCCCTTAAAATCCAAAAAATCCAAAAAACCCCTAAAATACATAAAACCCCTAAAAACCCAAAAAGCCCAAAAAATCCTAAGAAATATATAAAAATATTTGAAACATAAAAATCCATAAAACCCTAAAAACCCCAAAAACCATAAAAACCCATAAAACCCATAAAACCCCCTAAAACCCATAAATTACATAAAAATCCCCAAATTTTTTTTAAAAAAAATTTAAATCCCTAATCTCATTAGAGAACACTTAAAAAACCTTAAAGCCCTAAAAACTCAAAAATTCCATAAACCCCAAAAGACCCGAACTAGCTTGAAAACCTCTAAAACCGCCTAAAAACCATATAACCCCCCAAATACCTAAACAATATAAAAACACTAAAAACCCTAAAAGTATTAATAATTCCCATAAAATTAATGAAAATGTAAAAAACACTAAAAACTATGAAAACCCCTAGAAACCATCAAAACCATAAAAATTGTTAAAATCCCTAATCCATCGTAAAACCCATAAATCTACTAAAAACTATAAAATAATTTTGAACCCCTAAAACATTAAGAAACTCTTAAAAACATTAAAACACTAAAAAACTGAAAAAACACTAAAACCCTAAAAAACCATATAACCCTCAAAACCCTAAAACCCGAAAAACCATAATAAACTCAATAAAACCTTCAAAATCCATAAAAACTATAAACACCATAAACATACTAAAAAATACATAAAAATCTATGAAACCATAAAATACCTAAAGACCCTAAAAAATCTTGAACACCATAAAATCCCCAAAATCTCCTAAAAACATAAAAACCAGTAAAACCATAAAAGCCACAAAAACAGTATTTTCTTTAAAACCCTAAATATGTTAAAAAACTATAAAATAACTTAAATCTCTAAAAAACTCAAAAAACTAAAAAAAACACTAAAAACTCTAAAAGTACCTAAGAACCCTAAAAAACCCCTGAAAAAATTAAAACCCAAAAAATCCCTAAAAACCCAAAAATAATCTTAAACCCGTAATATTCCTTAAAAATCTAAAAAAAACAATAAAAATATAAAAAAAATAAAATCCTCGAAACCCCATGAAAACCATAAAAATCCAAAAGACCTTTAATCCCCCCAAAACCCAATAGAATCCCTAAAATTGAATTAAAAATCTAAAAACTATAAAAAACATAAAAAATCAAAAAATTGCTAAAAGCCCAAAAATACCCTAAAAACCCTGAAACCACATAAAACCCCTAAAATCCTTGAAAAACCATATACCCCATCAGAATAACTAAAACCTTTAAAAACATAAAAATCCATAAAAACCTAGAAATTCCCTAAAAAATCCCTAAAAATGTAAAAAACCCTAAGAACCCTAAAAACCCATAAAAACCATAAAAACCTATATAAAAGATAAAAATCCTAAAACCCTAAAAACCTCTATAAAAGTTAAAAATCCTAAAAACAATTCAAACCCTAAACTAATAAAAACTCAAAAAACCTTTTAAACCCCTAAAAATGATAAAAAAACTCTAAAACACTTATAGGCCCAAAAAAAATCAAAAACCCTAAAAATCCATAAAACATTTATAACCCTAAAACAATAAAAAGCCAAAAAACCCCAAAAAACCCTTAAAAACATAAAAAACCCTAAGTAACATGAAAATACTCTTAAAACCATTAAAACCACTAAAATTTCCTAAAAACCATAAAAAACCCCCAAAACCATTGAGAACCTGAAAACCCCATAAAACATTAAAACCCCATAAAACTGCAATAACCGTTAGAACTCCTAAAAATGTTAAAAAAACTACAATAACATTTAAACCCATAAAAAAAAATAAAAAAATCCCTAAAAACCCAAAAGACCTTAAAAACCCTAAAAACCATAAAAACCAAAAAACCCCATAAAACACATAAAATCCTCAAAATACCTAAAACCCCGAAAACCATAAAAACCATAAAAACCCTAAAAATCTACAAAAATCATTGAAAGTGTAAAAACCCCAAAAAACCTAGAAAACCCCATGAAAACCATAAAAACCCAAAATCCCCTTAGAAACCATAAAAACCCATTAAAACACTAAAAGCACTAAAAACCACTAAAAACTCAAAAAACCCTATAAACCCCTAAAATGTTTAAAAAAAATCTAAAAAATGTTAAAAACCTAAAACTAAAATAAATAACTAAAAAACCAAAAGACCCTAAAACCCTGAAAACCATAAAACCCCTCAAAACCCTAAAAACCTTAAAAATCCCTAAAACCCTAAAAAATATAAAAACCATGAAAACCTTAAAATTCTTTAAAATGTAAAAATACTTGAAATTTTAAAAAACCCTTAAATTAAACTGATGTCCATAAAACCCCTAAAAAACATAAAAATCCATTTAAACCCTAAAAACCATTAATAACTCTAAAAACCATTTAATCCATAATAATTTAATGAAGACTAAAAATCCATAAAGCACTAGAAAAATAAAAAAACCATAAAAAAACAAAAGGCAATAAAAAACATAAAACCATAATACCTTCAAAAACCATAAAATAATAAAATCCAAAAAAGCCCCAAAAATCCATAAATATTTAAAAATCCATAAATACTATAAAAACACATGGGAAACCATAAAATCCCCTAAAACTCAGAAATAAAATAAAAACCCTAAAACCCAACTAAAAACACTAAATACCCTTTACACAACTTAAAACGTAAAAAACTCTAAAAAATCATAAAACACATAAAAACTGAAAAAACCATAAAACCAAAAAAACCAAAAACACCTAAAAACCATTGAAAATCCCTAAAAAATCTCAAAATACATAAAATATTCAAAATAAATAACCTAAAAAACCCCTAAAAATCCTAGAAAAAGTAAAAACAACTTAAAATCCTAAAAACCATAAAATCCCTGAAAACCCTAAAACCCATAAAAACCAAAAATACCCATTAAAAACTCTAAAACCCCTTAAAACCCCTAAAATAATTAAAAACCATAAAAACCTTAAATACCATAAAAATATCAAAAACCCCTAAAAGCCCTCAAAATCCCTAAAAATTAAAAAAAACCCCCAATACCATAAAAGTCTTAAAATCCCAGAAAACATAAAAAACCCCAAAACCCCCTAAAAACCTCTAAAAACCACAAAACCCTTATAAAAGTATAAAACTAATAAGAATCCTAATGACCACTAAAAACAAAAAAAACATTAAAACTCTAAAAACTCCGAATTTATATTTTTAAAAACTCTAAAAAACCATAAAAACTCATAAAAAACTCAAAAAACCCATAAAAACCAAAAACACCACAATACCCAAAAAATACCCTAAAATGTATAAAAACCATGAAATCCCATAATAACCATAAAAATCACTAAATCCCATAAAAACAATAAAATATATAAATATCCTAAAAAATCCCTAAAAAACTCTAAAAATGTAAAATACCTTAAAAACCCTGAACCCCAGCCCTGAACACCTGAAAAACACCTAAAACCCATAATAATTCTAAGGACCCATAAATCCCAAAGAAACTAAAATCTCTAAAAACCCATGAAAGCACTAGAAACATTAAAAATCATTGAAAATCAATAAAAAATTAAAATTCATAAAAACTCAAAAGAACCTAAAACCTTGAAAAACCTCAAAATATCTAAATGCACATAAATATATAAAAATCATCAAAACTATATAAAGAACTAAAAATCCCAAAAAATCTGCTAGAAACCCTTGAAAACCATAAAACTCTTAAAAACCTTAATAACTGTAAAAACCCTAAAAACACTAAAAACTCAAAATAAACCTAAAACGTTAAAAAACTCATCACAAAAATAAAAAAATTAAAAAAATTTAAAACAAACATAAAACCTAAAAGACTCTAAAACATCATAAAGATACTGAATAACATAATGACCCCTAACCCCCCCCCCCCAACACCTCAAAATCTCTCAAAATCCCTAAAAACCCTAAAAACCCTAAAAATCATAAAATTATCTAAAAACCATAAAAACAGAAAAATTAGAAAAAATCATTGGAAACCATGGAAACCTATAATACCCCTCAAACCATAAAAACCCCTAAAACCTTAAAAACCATAAAGCCTTAAAATACTCTAAAACACATAAAACCGCAAAAACGTTTAAAAACTATAAAAAAAATAAAAAACCCAAAAACTCTCAAAATACCATAAAAATAGAAAAAGTCCTTAAAAACCTAAAATATTAGAGAAATCCTTAAACCCCCCCAAAACCAAAAAAACTATAAAAATCATTTAAATCCCTAAAAATCACTAAAACTTAAAAATCTTTGACTAACCGAAAAAACCCCCATGAAAACTATGAAAACCCATAAAAACCTAAAAAACCTTAAAAAATAACCCCCCCCCCAAAAAAAACAACTAAAAACTCTAAAAACCATTCAAACCCATAAAAACATAAAAAAACTCTAAAACCACTAAAAACACTAATGCTCAAAAAAACCATAAGACCCCAAAAGACCCTAAAAGCCCTAAAACATTAAAAAACCTTAAATCCTTCAAAATGACTAAAAATAAAAAATGAAACATTAAAAAACATAAAAATCATAAAAACCCTAAAAAAATATAAAAATCACAAAAAACATAAAAAACCATAAAAACCTTGAAAAATCACTAAAAACCCCAAAAACCCAAAAACCCCCTAAAAACTCAAAAAAACTCAAAACAACAAGTTGAAACACTAAAAACCCATAGAAATTTTATAAAACTAAAAAAACCATTAAAACCCCAAAAACTCAAAAAACCCTAAAACAAAAAAAACCATAAAATTTGAAAAAAAACATAAAGACTCTAAAACCTTGAAAATCATAAAAACCCTCAAAATCCCTAAAAACAAAAAAACCATAAACCATAAATATCCTTGGGAATTCCTAAAGATCCTCGAAAATTTAAAAAACCTTAAAAACCATGAAAACCTTTTGGAAACCATACAAATGACTAAAACCCATAAAAATCCTAAAAACCCTAAAATACCCAAAATACCACTCAATACTCCAAAATCCCTTAAGACCCCTAAAATATTAAAAACCTATAAAAACCATTATATAGCATAAAAAAGTTAAAAAACTAAAATACACTAAACACTTACAAAACTCTAAAAACCCTATAAACCTTAAATGAACTCAAAACCCCTAAAAATCCATAAAAAACAAAAATGATAAAAACCATAAAAATCCAGAAAACCTTCAAAAAACCCAAAAACCCACAAAAAGCCTAAAAACCACTAAAATATATAAAAACCCTTAAAACCCATAAATGGTTTAAAAATCAGTAGGCTCTTATAAACTCAAAAAACTCTATCAAGCTAAAATTCCCTAAAAATCAGGAAAATCCCAAAATCCCTTAAAATCCTAAAAATCCCTAAAAATACATAAAACCATAAAAATCATAAAACCCAAAAAACTACCTCAAATATTTAAACCCCTAAAAACCCTAAAATCCCCCTGAAAATTATAAAACCCCCTAAAAACCATTAAAAACCATAAAAACCCATAAAAACCTTAAAACCCACTAAAAACTCTAAAAACCCTTAAAATCCCTAAAAACATTAAAAACACCTAAAAACCTTAAAAACCATAAAAACCTAAAATAAACCTAAAACCCATAAGACCACTTAAAACCCTTAAAAACACCAAAAACCCTGAAAACCCCTAAAGATCCTGAAAACCCCAAAAACCATCGAATTTCCTAAAAAAATAAAGAACCCAAAAACCGTTAAAATTTTAGAAAGCCCTAAAAATTATAAAACCCTAAAAACCTCCTAAAACCATAAAACCCATAAAATATTTAATAAACTAAAAAACCCTAAAAAGCTACAAAAAATATAAAAACACCTAAGACACCTAAAACATTTACAAACTCTAAAAAAACTTAAAAACATAAAAAAACTCAAAAAAACCCATAAAACACTAAAAGAACCTGAAACCCCAGAAAACTCAAAATACCCTAAAAAATTAGAAAAAACCTAAATCCCCAGAAAATACCTAAAACCCATAAAAACCAGAAAAACCATAAAATAATAAAAATTCCTAAATATGTAAAAAAACCATAAACCCACTCAAATATATAATCACCCATAAAAACCTAAAAAAATCTAAAAAACCTTAAAAAACATAAAAATCACTAAAAACCCTTAAAACCCCTAAAAATAATAAAAACCCTAATACATTAAAAATCATAAAAAATATCATAAAAATACCCGAAAACCCTCCAAAAGACCCTAAAAACACTAAAATATTTAAAAACCCATAAAAAACAAGAAAAAACCCTAAAAACCCTCAAAAATTAAAAAACCCTTATAGAAATTAAAAACCCTAAAAAACCTAAAAGTCATAAAAAACTATAAAAATAAAAATACCCTAAAATACCCTAAAAACTATAAAAACCCCTAAAACATTAAAAAAACTAAAAACCCACAAAAACCATTAAAAAACTAAAAACTCTAAAAACCCTTAAAACCCTTAATAATGATAAAAAACTCTAAAATTCCTTAAAACCACAAAAAACAAAATAAAACCCCCAAAAACACTTAAAGACCCTAATTACCTAGAAAAACTATAAAAACCATAAAAAAACTTGGAATAAAAAAACACAAAATCCCTAGACCCTAGAAACCATAAAAATCCAAAAAATCCCTAAAAACCCAAAAACATAAAAAACATTAAAATCCCTGAAAACCCCTAGAAAACCATAAAACCCCTAAACACCTTAAAAACCATAAAACCCATAAAAACCCTAAAAACCAAATAAAAACTCTAAAATCCCTAAAACCCCTAAAAATGACAAAACTCAAAAACACCTTAAAAACCCTAAACACTCAAAAAAGACCCAAAAAACATTAAAAGAACAAAAAATCCTTAAAACCCCTAAAACCCTTAAAACCCTGAAAACTCTTAAAAGCAACCAAAATTCCTAAAACCCCAAAAATCATAAAAATTCTAAAAATAACTGAAAAACCATTAAATACCTAAAAATTTCATAAAACCACAAAAAACTGAGAAAAACCCAAAAAATCATCAAAATCCATAAAAACACTAAAATCTCTAAAAACCCATAAAAATCTAAAAAAATCATAAAATCCATGAAAACTTTGAAAAAAAAAACCTAGAATCCCCTAAAAACTATAAAAATTCCAAAAAATAATAAAAACTCTACAAAACCATAAACACTCAAAATACCCACTAAGAAGTTAAAGAACCATAAATGCGTTAAAAATTTTAAAAACTCTAAAAACATTTAAAACCATAAAAACACAAAGAAAACCCTAAAAAGACCCTAAAAACCTAAAAAAACCCTGAAAACCTCTAAAATCCCCTGAAATCCCCCAAACCCCTTAAAATCCATAAAAATACAAAATACCAAAAAAATAAATAAAAATACTAAAAATCCACAAAATACATGAAAATGTAAAAAAACCTAAAATCGCCAAACCCTTGAAAATTGAAAAACCCTATAAACCTTAAAAAATCCTTAAAACCCATAAAAATGTAATAACTAATGAAGAATCTAAATCCCCTAAAAACCCATAAAAGAGTTAAAAACTCAAAAAAATATAAAAACAATAAAAACAAAAACAAAACAAAAAACACTAATAGAACCTAAAACCCCTAAAAAAATCATAAAAACCCTAAAAACCCAAAAAATCCATAAACCCCAAAAAATCGCTAAAATTCCTAAAAATTTGTAAACCCATAAAAATCCTAAAAAGACCTAAAAACCATAGAAATGGTAAATAAACCTAAAAACATAAAAAACCCTAAAAAACCTGTACACATTAAAAACTCTAAAAAACATAAAAACCCTAAAAATATCAAAAAATCATAATACCCCAAATGACCATAAAAACTAAAAAACCCTAAATACATTGAAAACCCCTAAAAATCTCAAAATCAAAAAATAAAATAAAATAGTAATTATAACCATTAATATCCAAAAAGGCTTAAAAATATCCGAAAATGTAAAAAAACACTAAATACCCTAAAAAATATCTGAAAACCATGAATACTCCTAAAACATTATTAACGCTAAAAATATATAAAACATTAAAAAAACTTAAAACACTAAAACCCCTTAAAACTCCTAAAATGACAAAAACTCAAAAAAAAATTAAATACCCTAAAAGCTAAAAAATCTAATAACCCAAAGACCATGAAACCCCCCAAAACCCCAAAAACCCATAAAAGCCTAAAAACCCCTATAACCATAAAAACCCCAAAACCATAAAAATCCTAAAAAACCCTCAAAATCCATAAAAAAGTAAAATAACCCTTATAACCCTAATTCCCCCTAAAAACCATAAAACCCCTAAAAGCCTTAGAAAAACCTAAAAGTCCACAAAAATCTAAAACCATTAGAAACCCTAAAACCCTTAAAACACCAAAAATGAAAAAAACACAAAATACCAATAAAAACCATAAAAAACACAAAAACTCTAAATACCATAAAACCCCAAGAACAGAAAAAAACCACTAAAAACCTGAAAACCTTGAAAACCCCTTAAAAACCCTTAAATACCAAAAATCCATAAAAAACATAAAAAAAATAAAAAAAATACCTAAATTCCATGAAAATATAAAAATCCCTAAAGACCCTAAGAAAACCCATAAAAAACATATAAAACCCTAAAAACCTTAAACAACCCTAATACCGATAACAACCCTAAAACCACTAAAAACTATAAAAACCCTTAAAATCCTTGAAATTGATAAAAAAAATTATAAATAAACATAAAAACGCAAAGAACTCAAAAAACCCTAAAACCCCAAAACACCTAAAAACCCCTGAGGACCCCTAAAAACCATGAAAACCCCTAAAATCACTCAAAACCCCTAAAAACATAAAAATCATATAAAAATTAAAAAAACTCAAATAATACATAAAAGTTACTACAAAAGTAAAAACCCCTAATACCCCGTGAAGCCAAAAAAACCCTTAAAAATTTTAAAAACTCTAAATACCAAAAAACCCACTAAAAAATATAAAAAACCTTAAAAAACCTAAAAAAAATTAAAAAAACCTTTCAAAACCTAAAGAATAAAAAAAACCCAAAAAAAACACATAATACCATGAAACCCCAAAACCCTAAAATCCATCAAAATCCATAAAAACCATAAAATACCGTAAAAACAATAAAAATATCATAAGTCCCTAAAGATTCTTGAAAACACAAAAAAACTCTAAAAACCCCATAAAAACCAGAAAATCCTTAAAAACATTTAGAACCTGAAAACCCAATAAGAACCCTAAAACTAGTAAACACTCTAATAATCCTTCAAACCAAAAAATTCTTTAATAACACTAAAAAACCTTAAAAACCTAAAAAACCCAGAAACCCTAAAACCCAAAAAACATAAAACTATAAAAACCATAAAAATCATTTAAACCTAAAAAAACCCTGAAACTATAAAAATCCAAAAAAATCCTAAAAAATCAATGAAAACATAAAAACCCATGAAAACCCTGAAAATTACATGAAAATCACTAAAATTCTAAAATCCTAAAACACCCCCAAAAACTATAAAACCCCTAAAACCATTAAAAACTCTAAAACTCCCGAAAAAACGTTTGAAATATAAAAAAACGCGAAAGAACCTAAAAACCTTGAAAATGAATAAAAACCCTAAAAATACTAAAAAAACTCTTAAAATCCCTAATTCATAAGAACCCCCTAAACCATAAATATCCTAAGAAAGTCCTAAAAATCCATAACAACATAAAAAAACCTAAATTCCTAAAATCCCCATGATAACTATAAAAATACCATTAAACCATAAAAACAATAGATATATAGAAGAACCCTAAAACCCATTAAAACGCTAAAAACCCTTAAAAACATTAAAAACTCAATGACCCTGAAACCCATAAAAAGTCAGAAAACATTAAAACATTAAATGGACATAAAACCTTAAAAACCCATAAACCCCCTAAAAATCCTTGAAAAAACCCAGAAAACCACTCAAAATCACTGAAGCCCCTAAAATCATAAAAATACTAAAAATCCAAAAAAATCCATGAAAGCATAAAAATCCCTAAAAACCATTAAAACCCAAGAAAAAAAATTAAAAAACCCAAAAAACATTAAAGAACCTAAAACCCCTAAAATACTAATAAAAAATCTAAAAACCCATTAAACACCTAATATCCTTAAAACCCCTATAAATTTTAAAAACTCTAAAAACATAAGAAACATTAAAAAACTCAAAAAAACATCAAAAACCAAAAAGACCTAAAAAAACCAGAAAAAACTATTAAAATCCAAAACACCCCTGAAAACTCCTAAAATTCCTCAAATCCTTTAAAACCCAAAAAATTCTAAAAACCATAAGAATTTGAAAAATCAAAAACTCTAAAACCCATTGAAAACCATGAAACCCCCAAAAACCTCAAAAATACCTAAAAACCCATAAACCCCTAAAAAACTACTAGAATATATAATATCCTATAAAACCCCTAAAACATTAAAAAACTATAAAAATCATAAAAACCCAAAAAAACTCCAAAAATCCCTAACTATCCAATGAAAACCATAAAGACTCTAAAAACCCTAAAATCCATAAAATCCCTAAAACACCAAAAAAACTCTAAAACACACAAAATGGAAATAAACCTAATACAAAAAAAACCATAAAAATATAAGAATCCCTAAAATCCCTTAAAACTTAAAAAACACTCAAACCCTAATAAACCCCTAAAAACCTTAAAATAATCTAAAAATATTAAAAACCCTTAAAACCCATAAAGAACCACTAAAAACTCTAAAAATGATAAAACCCATAAATTTTTTAAAATAATCTAAAAAACCTTAAATCCCTAAAAAACAAAAAAACCATTAAAACCCAAAAAGACCAAAAAAATGATGAAAACCACAAAAAACCCTAAAAAACAATGAGAACCCCAAAACCCCTCAAAATCCTAAAAACCTAAAAAATACTAACATCCATAAAAGTCCAAAAGAACCCCAAAAAATCAAAGAAAATGTAAAAAACACTAAAAAACTTGAAAACCCCATGAAAAGCATAAAAACCCCTAAAATTTCTAAAACTGTAAAAACCCTTAAAAAATAAAAATAAAACTAAAGGACCAAAAAAACCAAAAAAACCTAAAAACTCTAAAAACCTCAATACCACTAAAATCCTTGAAAATCCTTATGTTCCCTAAAAACATGAAACCATAAAAATGCTTAATTTTTTTTTTAAAAAAATCCTAAAAACATAGAAAACAATAAAAACCTCTAAAAACCAATAAAAAACAAAAAAAAAAACCACAAAAAATTCTAAAAACTATTTAAACCACTAAAAATGTTAAAAAAATTAAACCCCTTAAAACAACTATAAAAATAAAAAAACCCGTTAAACCCAAAAACAATATAAAAACCCTGAAAATTCCTAAAATCCTTGAAAAATGATAAAAACCCTTCAAATCCCTAAAATCTCTAAATCCATAAAAAACCTTAAAAATCCTACAAAATCACTAAAAATCCAAAAAAATGTAAAAAAACCCTAAAAACTGTGAAAATCTCCTAAAACCAAGTAAAAATCTAAAAACTATTAAAAACATTAAAGAACTCTGAAAACCATAAAGCCCATCAAAATCAAAAAAAAATTAGAACCATAATGGACCATAAATACCCTAAAAAATCTTAAAACCAATAAAAAATCCTGAAACCCCTAAAACAATAAATATCATAAAACCCATTAAAATACTAAAAACATAAAAAAACTAAAAACCCTAAAAACACCGTAAAAACATAAAAACCCAAAAAAATAATAAAATACCTCAAAACCCCTAAAACACCTAAAATAACCCTAAAAACTATAAAACCTCTTTAAACCATAAAAATCCTTAAAAACCTCAAAAAGAAAAAAATATAAATACCATAAAAACCATACAAACATAAAAATCCTAAAAAACCCAAAAGGCCCTTAAAACCTAGAAAATTAATAAAATCCCAGGAAGACCATAAAACTCATAAAACCCCTCAAAATCCCATGAAAACCCAAAAAAAAATCCATGAAACCAAAAAAAACTTAAAAACACCCTAAAAATACTTGAAAAAGTAAACAACCAAAAACCCTAAAAACCTCTGAAAACCATTAACCCCTACCAACCTTGAAATATCTCTAAAAACCTATAAAAACCCTAAACACAAACTAAAATCTCTGAAATACCTTCATACACCCAAACCATTATAAAAATATAAAAACCATAAAACCCCTAGAAAACACGAAAAAAACCTAAAATCCCAAAAAACCCAAAAAACTCATTAAACCGAAAAATCCCTAAAAATACTAAAAAACCATAAAACACCTCAAAATCGCTAAAGACCCTAAAAACATAAAAATTCCTAAAAATACCTAAAAACATAAAAAACCTAGAAAAAAACCTTGAAAATGATAAAAACCCATAAACCCTTAATAATTCCTAAAACCTAAAAGCCTAAAAAATAACAAAATCATAAAAATTGTAAAAGCCCTTAAAAATGATAAAAAAACACTTTTAAAACCTTTAAACGCTAAATATCTCAAAACCCCATGGAAAATCAAAAAAGGAACTGAATACCCTGAAAAACCCTAAAAACCCGGAAACCCCCTAAAAACTGTAAAAACACTCAATATCCACTAAAAACCTAAAAACCATAAACACCCTCAAAAATCCCAATCAAAATCATGAAAACCCTAGAATACATTAAAAATATTGAAACCCCCCCCAAAAAAAATTTAAAATCCCAAAAACCTATAAAAAACCTGAAAACCAATGAAAACTATAGAAGCACATAAAATGCCTCAAACATTAAAAATCTATAAAAACATTAAATCCCATAAAATCCAAGAAAACCTAAAAACCCTAAAATACCTAAAACCCTAAAAAATTATAAAACCCTCAAAATCGATAAAAAACCATAATCATCATAAAAAACATAAAAATTCCCTCTAAATCCTTAAAAATGTAAAAAACCTTGAAAACTGTAAAAACCCTTGAAAACCATAAACCCCCTAAAACCCCTAAAAACCCCTAAAAACCCGCTAAAAATATAAATATTTTTAAAAACTTAAAAAATGTTAAAAAACTATACCAAAACATAAATACTTAAATAATTCAAAACCCTATAAACCCCAAGAATACCTTAAGAACCCTAAAACCCCCTAAAACCCTTAAAAATCCATGAAAACCCTAAAATCCCTCAAATTCCATAAAAACCAAAAAAATCACTAAAAACCATAATAATCCTAAAAAATACCCAAAAAAATAAATGAAAACATAAAAAATAGTAAAATGATTCATAAAAACCTAAAATTTAAAAAACCCCTAAAAACCTCAAAACCACCAAAAATCAAATAAAAAACTAAAAACCAAATAAAAACACTAAAAACCCCTAAAACCCCTAAAACTAAAAAAACCCCTAAACACCCCTAAGACCATAAAAACCTTAAATACCCTAAAACCCCTAAAAATCCAATGATCCCACAAATTCCCTAAAAACCTCAAAACCATAAAAGTAAGATAATTTTTTGAAATTCCCTCAAAATTATTAAAAATGTAAAAAACCCTAAGTACCCTAAAAACCACTAGAAACGATAAGAAGACCTAATAGTCTTAGAACAATAAAAACCAGTACCAACCCAAAAAACAAAATGAACTTTAAAAACCCTTTAAACCCACAAAAAATGATAAAAAACTCTAAAAACCCTTAGAAACCCAAAAATATCTCTAAAAACACTATTACCTAAAAGTACCATAAAAACCATAAAACCGTAAAAATCAAAATGATGCTCTAATAATACATAAAAATGTAAAATAATCTAAAAACCATGAATAATCCTTGAAGACCATAAAACCCCTAAAAACTATTAAAACCACTAAAAACTCATAAAAACGATAAAAACCACTAAAATGTTTAAACCCCTTTAAAACACTAAAAAAAATTCAAAACAATATAAATCATTAAAAACTATAAAAGAAATTAAAAAATCCCCTAAAACCCCTAAAAACCTGAATAACCTGAAAAACCATAAAATACCTCAAAATCCCTAAAAACCCTAAAAACCCAAAAAACCCTAAAAATAATAAAGAACACATAAAAATACATGAAAATGTAGAAAAAAAATTAAAAACCTAGAAAATCATAAAAACCCCTAATTACCTTAAAAAAAATTCAAAAACCCATAGCAACCCTAAAACCACTGAAAACTCTAAAAACCATTAAAACCGCATAAAATGTTAAAAAACATTAAAATACCTTAAAACCACTATAAAAATAAGAAAAATAAAAACACAAAAATCCATAAACACCAAATAAACCCTAAAAACCTAAAAAATTGAAAAAACACCCTAAATTAATAAAAACCCATAAAATACTAATAACCATAAAAAAATAAGAAGTCCAAAAAAAATCCCTGAAAATGTAAAAAACCTTAAATCCTTTAAAATTAAAAGAATACCATGAAACCCCTAATAACCTAAAAACCCAAAAAAACATAATAAATATAAATATACCCTAAAAATCTCCAAAAATGTGAAAAAAAGATAACAAACTAAAAACCTTAAAAACCCTTAAAAAACCAAAAAATGTTAAAAATAGTAAAAACCATAAATCTCTGAAAACCTAATGAAAAATGGAAAACCCCAAAATGATCCTAAAAATCTTTAAAAACCTAAAAATCCTAAAAAATCACAAAACCCCAAATAACAACCAAAATCCATAAAAAAACAAAATAAAAATTAAAAAAATAAAAAACCTAAAAATACATAAACATCCATTAAAATATACACAACCCTAAAAAACTTGAAAACTACTTAAATTCCATAAATCACTAAAAAAACACAGACAACCATAAAAACAAATATAAACCCTAAAACCACTAAAAACTCAAGAAACCCTTAAAACCCATAATTTTTTTTAAAAATATCTAACTCTTTAAACCCTAAAAAACTAAAAAAACCTCTCAAGATAGAAAATACCCTAAAACACTCCAAACCCCAAAAAACCATGGAAAACCATAAACACCATAAAAATAACTAAAAATACATAAAAACCCTAAAACTAAAAAAACCAAAAGAACGCCTTAAAATCAATGAAAACAGAAAAACACTATAAAAAGCCTGGAAAACTCCAAAAACCATAAAACCCATTAAAACATTAAAAAAACCTAAATCCTATAAAACT
The DNA here is from genome assembly GCA_963277665.1 of Viscum album. Classification (NCBI taxonomy): domain Eukaryota; kingdom Viridiplantae; phylum Streptophyta; class Magnoliopsida; order Santalales; family Viscaceae; genus Viscum; species Viscum album. Next base: position 72,887 of record CAUJRU010000171.1, read on the forward strand.
GTAAAACACTAAAAACTCTTAAAATACCTAAAGATGATAAAAAAATATAAAAACATTAAAAACCCTTAAAAACATAAAAATAACCCTAAAATCCAAAAAGATAATAAAAATATTGAAAACCCATAAATTTCCTAAAAAACCTTGAAAATCCCTAACAACCCTCAAAATAAATAAAAATAAGAAAAATCCTTAAAAAATAGAATTTCAAAAAAATCCCTGAAAACGTAAAAAACCTAAAAATGATGACAAAACCATGAAGACCATGAAAACCCCTAAAAACATTACTAAACCCTAACAACCGAAATAAATCTTAAAAAACCAATAAAAATATAAAAAAACATTTCAACTCATAAAAATGTTAAAAATCATAAAATTCTAAACAACTCAAAAAAAACCCAAAATCCAAAAATCACCATAAAATCCTTAAGAAACCGTCAAAATCCCAAAAAACCCTAAAAAACCTAAAATAATAAATTTTTTAAAAATTACCTACAAATATTTGGAAATGTGAAAAACCTTAAAAACCTTGAAAAACTCATGAAAACCATAAACCCTCCAAAATGTCAAATACCCCAAAAACCCAAAAACCACTAAAAACTCTAGAAACCCTTCAATGCCATTGTAGTGTTAAAAAAATATAAAATCCATTAAATCCCTAAAAAATAACAAAAAATACCTAAAAACCCAGAAGACCCAAAAAACCATGAAAACCCATAAATCCACTGAAAACCCCCAAACCTCTCAAAATACCTAAAACCCATAAAAACATAAAAATATAAGAAACCTAAAAAATATCCCTGAAAATGTACAAAACCAAAAAAACCATAGAAAACCCTTAAAAACCATAAATCCCTATAAAAACCATAAAAACACTGAAACCCTCATAAAGATAATAAAACCCACTAGAAATTCTAAAACACCTTTAAACCACCAAAAACATTAAAAAAACTAAAAACTATTAAAACCCTAAAAACTCAAAAAAACCCTAATAACCGAAGATGACCCTAAAATCCCTAAAAACACTAAAAACCATGAAAACCATGAAAACCATAAAACCCATAAAACCGTAAAAATCAAAAAAAATCCCTTAAATACCTTAAAATATGAACCCCCCCCCCAAAACCCAGAAAATACCTTGAAAACCATAAAACACATAAAAACCATATAAACCCCCATAAAAACCCTAAAACCCACTGAAAACTCTAAAAACCATAAAACCCCTAAAAATGTTTAAAAACATTAAAAAATGTAGAAAGCCTTAAAAAATAAATAAAAAATAATATAGAAAAAGACCAAACAAACCTGATAAACCATGAAAACCCCTAAAACCCTCAAAATAATTAAAAACCACAAAAAATAAAACCATAAACATCTTAGAAACCCTAAAAAATACTAAAATCTCTAAATACCCTTTAAAAACCTAAAAATGTTAAAAAATTATAAAAACATTTAAGGCCCTAAAAAACACAAAAAACCTAAGAATCCCAAAAAAGACCCTTAATACCCTGAAAAACACAAGAAACCCTAAAAACCCTTGAGAAACTCTGAAAACACCCAAAATCCCTAAAACCCCTAAAAATACTAAAAACCATAAAAACCATAAAAACCATTAAAATCCTAAAAAATCACTACAAATACTGAAAATGTAAAAAACCCTAAAATATATGAAAAACCCTTGAAAACTATAAAACCCCTAAAAACATTAAAAACCATAAAAATTGATAAAACCATAAAACACTAAAAAACTAAAAACCATTAATATCCCTAAAAACATTAAAAAACTCTAAAAATTCATAAAACCGCTAGAAAGTAAAAAAACCCAAAAAGACTAAAACACCCTAAAAATATTGAAAACACATAAAAACCCTCAGATTCCCTAAAACCAAAAAAACCATAAAAATCCTAAAAAACCTTGAAAATTTAAAAGACAATAAAACACTTAATAAAACCTTAAAACCCATGAAAGCCCAAGAAAACATTATGAATCCCTTAAAAACTATAAAATTACATTAAAAACTATAAACCCCATTAAACCCCTTAAAAATAACAAAAATTAAAAAAACATAAAACCCTAAAAACATAAAAAAAACATAAAAAACTAAATCAAACTAAAACCCAAAGAAACCCTAAAACCCTAAAAAACTAAAAACCCCTAAACCCCTTAAAATTTATAAAAACCCAAAAAATACTAAAACCCATAAAAGCCTAAATAAAATCGCCAAAATCCCTAAAAATGTAAAAATCCTTAAAAACTCTAAAAACCCCTAAAATAATAAATCCACAAAATACCTTATAAAACGTAAAAACCCATAATAACACTAAAAAATAACTGAAAACTCTAAACACCCATTAAATCCTAATAAAATATAAAAAGATGAAAAACCATTAAAGACCTTAAACCCCGAAAAACTCTAAACCCAAAAGAACCTAAAAACCCCAAAAATCCAAAAGTCCCTAAAATCCTTTGAAAACACTAAAATCCATTAAGAAACCCTAAAAAACCCTAAACCACCACAATATCCCTAAAAACCCTAAAAACAAAAAAAATCCCTAAAAATCCATAAAAATATATGAAAATGTAAAAAACACTAAAAACCTTGAAAACCCCTTACAACAATAAAAACCAATAAAAACATTAAAATTTAATAAAACAAAAGAAAATATAAAAAATCAAAAAAAAAAAATATAAAAACCATAAAACCCATAACATTGAAAACTCTTAAAAAACATAAAAACATAAAAACCCTAAAAATTCCAAAAAACCCAAAAAACACAAAAATGAATAAAAATATTAAAAAACCATAAAAATCCATGAAAAATTAAAAAATCCTAAAATACATGAAAAAAAACAAAAAAAAAACAATATATTAAAAACCCTAAAACCCTAAAACCAATAGAAACTCTAAAACCTCTTAATACCTATAAAAGTGTTAAGAACTCTAAAAACCCTAAAAACCCCTAAAAAATTCAAAAAAACTGAAAATGAAAAAAACCATAAAACCCCTAAAACCCTAAATACCCTTAAAACCCCTATAAACCCATAGAAACTCGTGAAATATCTAAAAATAAATAAAAAGAGTAAAAATCCTGAAAAATCCCTAAGATTCCATAAAAATGTAAAAAAATCCAAAAAACCTTGAAAACCCCATGATCAACAAAAAACACTGAAAACCATAAAAATCCTCACATCTCATTAAAATTATAAAAACCCACTAAAAACTATAAAAACCCTTTAAATCACAAAAAACAATAAGAACTCTCAAAAATCATAAAAACCCTATAAATCTCAAAAAACCCTAAAATTCTAAAAGGACCCTAAAATGCATGAGAAACCCTAAGACCCCTAAAAACTCATGAAAAACACTAAAACCCCTCAAAATCCTGAAAATCATAAAAACCATAAAGTCCAAAAAATATTAAAAAGTCCATAAGAAACTAAAAACATAAAACACCATAAAAATCTGAACAAATATTTGAAATCCATAAAACCCCCAAAAAATCAAAAACTCAAAATGATATAATATATCATAAAACCCCTAAAATCTTTAAAAACTATAAAATCCATAAAACCCTAAAAAATGAAAAAAAATCCTAAAAATAAAAATGTCCCTAAAAATATCGAAAATCCATAAATACCTTAAAAAATGAAGACCCTTAAATCGTAAATATATGTAAAAACCCAAAAAACCCTAAATGACATTAAAATCTATAATAAATCCTAAAAATTATAGAAAATTTAAAAACCCATAAAAAACCTGAAATCCCTATGCAATCTATAAAACCCCCTAAAATACTTTAAAATACTAAAAAACCATAAAACCCCTAAAACCCAATGAAAACTTGAAAAATCATTGAAAACAAAAAATAAATCCTTGAAAAACCACTAATAACAAAAAAACCATAAAACCTTTAAAAACACTAAAAACCACTAAAACATTAAAAACTAAAATAACCCCCCTAAAATCCTTAAAAGACCCTAAAACCCCTAAATCCCTAAAACCCTAAAGAACCTTGATAAAAAAAAAATTCATAAAAATTCCTAAAACACTAAAAACCCCCTAAAAACCATAAAAACCACAAAATCCATTAATATTCATAAAAATACTACAAAATATAAAAACTCTAAAACCCTAAAAACCCCAGAAACCATAGAAACCCCTAAATCATTAAAAACCTTCAAAACCCATAAAAACCCTAAAACCACTAAAAAACTAGTAACCCTTTAAACCCCTAAAAACATAAAAAAACATAAAAAACATTTGAAGTCATCCTCAGTGGGTGGTAGAATATTTGGCAAGTGGTTTGGAGATTTATGGCACGATGGTTTGTGGCACCTTTGAAGGCGACGGTCCAAATCTTTCCTGATCTTGTTGAATGTTGCGGTTTCATGAACAGATATACCCTCTTGTGGTGGATTGATGCTATTAAAGGTCCTTATTATGATCGGGTGCGAATTTTTCTATGTTTTGCGCAACTTCTATCTCGTTATGGATCCCGGGCTCTGCCTTTGCTTCAAGCTACTGATGCTGGTTTTGGTCGGAATGCCTAGTCTTGTTTGATATGCTGGTTTGTGGTGATGACTGATCTGGGTGTGATCCTTGGTGATCTGTGGTTTTTGGATTTGAGGAAAGGTGTTTGTTTGAGGTTTCTGTGCATTGGTGGATGCTGGAATTTTTCTTGGATTGGAGGTGATGCTTTTGATATGGTGATAATGAATTATGTTGTTGCTTGTTGTGGATGTGGTGACTGGATGATTCGCTGCAGGTCCTACCTGATGGGATGGTTGTATGATGAGACTGCTCTCCCCGATGGTGTCTCCTTGACTCGAACACCCACCGCTGCTCTGGACGCCCTTCCTAATATACCGAAGCCCACTTTAGTCTGGTTTGATGGTGTTTGTGGAGGCTTTGGGATGGTGCTGGTGGTAGCGTCCAGTGTCAGGGGCATATCATGGCGGAGTGGAAGGGGCATATCACGGTGGAGTGGCATTGATGACTTCTGGTTGCTGGTCGCTGTTTGTTGGAAGATGATGATGGCTGCTGTTATTTACAGTGTTTTCTTTTGTGGTTTGATGCTGCTCATGGTGATTGGCTGTGATGTCAGATTTGGTGTTGTTGGTTGCTAGGGCTGGTTGGATTGGATGTGATGTCTCTTTTGCGTGGTTGTGATGTTTGGTATTCATGCTGAATGCTGGTGTGGCTGGACAAGATGTGTGGATGCTGCTGTTGTGTTTTTGTGTGTGTCTTTTTCTCTTTTTTTATTTTCTTTTTTGACTTTTCTTTTTTGGGATCTTTTTCTGTGAAGGGTTTTTGGGTGTGGTTCGTTTGACCCCTCCCCTCCCTTGTCTGTTGTGTCTCTTTTTTTATTTCTAATTAATTTTGGGGGGACAAGAATAGTCCGACCCTCGCATCTTCCTTTCCCTAAAAACCATTAACATCCTTGAGAACTACTAAAAACCATAAAAGACCCTAAAACCCATAAAAATAAAAAAACCCCTAAAAATCTCTAAAAATGTAAAAAAACCCTCAAAATCCTAAAAAATCCCAAAAACCATAAAACCCAAAAAAATGTAAAAAAACCCTAAAATCCCATAATGATAATAAAAAACCACTAAAACTCCAAAAATATAAAAACCTATAGCATTATAAAACTCTAAAAAACCTTAAAACCCCAAAAAACTCAAAACCCACCTAAATACCCAAAATACCCTTAAACCCCTTAAATCCCTAAAAACCATAAAAACCATGAAAACCCCTAAACCCTAAAAATCCTTAAAAACCCCTTAAAATCCATAATAATTCTATATAATCCTAATAAATACTTAAAAAATTAAAAACCCCAAAAAATAATGAAAAATATAAAGACCCCTAAAAACCCATAAAAATCCTAAAACCACTAAAAACACTAAAACCCTTAAAACCCCTAAAACATTAAAAATATAAAATCATATTTAAATCCCAAAAAAATTAAAAACAACCTAAAATCCAAAATACCCTTCAAAATATTAAATCCCTAAAAACCCTAAAAACCCTAAAGACATGTAAAACCATCAAAATCCCAAAAAACCGTAAAAAACATTCAATTTTAAAAATCCCTAAAAATAAATAAAAACATAAAAAAACATAAAAACCTTGAAAACCCAATAAAGTGTGTGATATCTTCAAGATCTTGAGGAGTGATTTGAATCTTATAGATGCTGGAAGATATCTTTGCATGGAGTTTGCTGCTGGTGGGATGCCTATTTCTTCTGACAGCAGTCTGAAGAAGAGGCAGGAATTGGTTACAACTTTTAATCATTTTGAAGGGATGGACTCTGAGGAGGAGGTTCATGGGTCCTCGATTGTCAATGTAGGATGTGAGATGCTTTATGAACATACATAGAGTAAGGTGCAGGCCGCTGCCACTGTGCATGGTGGAGGGAGCATTCAGAATGCTTCTCAGGTGGTTGATGATGTTGTGCCAGAATTGAGCTACGATGAAAATGGTAGTGATGAGGTGCAAGTTATGTTGGATGAGAGAAATGTGAAGGCTGGGGAAGATGGTTTTGAAGCTGGGTAGGGGAAGGTGGATGAGCCGAGGGTGCTGGACGAAAAGAAGGTGGTGGCTGAGAAGGTGGGGGAGTCTGTGGAAGGGAAGGTGCTTGAACAAGAAGAGGGGAATGAACAAGTTGATGCATCCTCTATCAGACAGGTGTTGGGGAGGGAGGATGAGTAGGGGGAAGTCCCTAGGCATGGGGAGCTTGCAAAGAAGCGTTTTTTTGTGTTGGAGGGATCTTTGTGGCCTGAGAAGGGGTCCTTGGCTTTGTCATTGCATGAGGGTTCTTCTGATAGTGAGGCTCTACAGGGGGATTCGGCTCGGTTTGATCTTGAGCAGGGGGAGGCTGCTAAACATAGGGAGGTGATGGAGCCGGCTATGGAGGTTTTCATGCGGCCTAGGGAGGAGAGGTAGTTACAGTTGGCCCTTATAGGTGTGGTATCCCCACCTTGCATTGATTTTGATGATTCTGCCTTGGTGGTTCCTCAAATGTCGCGGTGTGGGGCTCTTGCTGCTTGCTCCCTAAATTAGTAAGACCCATTTGACCCTGATCAATATTTTTTCTAAGAATGAGGTAGAAGGATGTATCATAATATGAATTTTATCATCAAGGAGAGGTCTTTTCTCGAGGTGGCCACTCCTCATGGGAAGGAAAACTATTCTGCATGGGTCTCTTTAGATCCCTGGAAGAGGAAACCGAGGAAGGACTATTCTAATTTGCCTAGGACTGTGTCTACGAGGGATTCTTGCAAAGCCAATTCCTTTTCCAGGGGATTTCGTCCCGTCAAGGTGTAGCTTGATGTGAAGCAGCAATGTATCAGAGATTACTACACCACCTTCCTAAAGCAATATGAATCACCTGAATGGGAGTCAGTAGAGTCAGATGCTTCCACTGGTTATGGTGCTGATGGGGACCCATAAGGGGATGGAGATTTTTGAAATTTGATTTGTTGTTCCTGTTTTTTTCTCTTCTTCTTTTGGTTCTTTTGGGGTTTTTTTGTCTTGGGGGGGTTCAGGGCTTTTCGGTGTGGGCTGTTTGGCCCCACCCTTCCCTTCTCTGCTATGCTTTTTTCTTTATAATTTGGGGGGGGGGGGGTTGAGAATAGCCTTACCCTCTCATCTTCCTTGCCACTAAAAATCATAAACCCCCCCCAAATTAAAAGGCCTTGGAATCCTTAAATCCCCTAAAATCCCACTAAAAACTCTAAATCCTCTAAAAACAATTACAACTCTAAAAACCATAAACAATAAAAAAACAAAGAAAAAACTAAAAACCCCAAAATACCATAAACCCCTAAAATCCATAATAAATCCTAAAACCCTCACAGTCCCTTAAAACCCTAAAAAAAACTAAAAACCATAAAAATATTAAAAATTCCATAAAATACCTAAAATGTAAAAAACTCTAAAAACCTTGGAAACCCTAGAAAAGCATGACAACCCCTAAAAACATTTAAAACACTAAAACCCAATAAACACTATAAAAAAACATAAACCCCTAAAAATGTTAAAAAAACTCTAAAAAAACTAAAAAAGATAAAAACACTTAAACCCCTAAAAATGTTAAAATCACTAAAAAACCATAGAAAACCTAAAAACTAAAAAAAACCCAAAAAAAAAATCAAAAACACCTAAAAAAATAAAATACCATAAGACCATGAAAAACCCTAAAAACATATGCAAAAATCATATAACTATAAAAATCCCTAAAAACAATAAACACCCATACAACCATAAGAAGTATAAAAATCCATAAAAAATATGAAAACGTACAAAACTCTAAAAACACTAATACCCATAAAACCCTAAACCCCATAAAGACACTAAAACCACTAAAAACTCTTAAAACCATTGAAACCCCTAATAATGTTAAAAACTATAAAATACTTCAAAACCCCTAAAAACTAAAAAAACAGTAAAACCCAAAGAACCAAAAGATCATTAAAACCATAAAAAACCCTAAAAATTCATAAAAAATATTGAAAACCCGTCAAATCCCAAAAAACTCTAAAAACACTAAAAACCGTAAAAATCATAAAAATTCCCTAAAAATTCATGAAAATTTAAAAACAACTAAAAACCCTTAAAAGTCCCATAAAACCATAAAACCCCCTAAATACCTTAAAACCCATAGAACCCTTAAAAATCATAAAACCCTATGAAAATTCAAAAACCCCTTAAAACCCCTAAAACTTTTAAAAAATATGAAGAGTGTTAAAACCCCTAAAAAACTAAAATAAATCATAAAACCCAAAAGACCATAAAAACCCTGAATACTCAAAAAACACTGAAAAAAATAAAAACACAAAAAATCCCTAATACCCTTAAAATCATAAAAAAACATTAAATTCCTAAAAAACCTAAAAACAATTAAAATTTAAAGAACCCTAAAAACTACTAGAAACCATAAACCCCTAAAAAACCACAAAAATCCCTATCAAACAATAAAAGCATAAACCACTAAAAGCTATAAAATCCTTAAAAAACCCTAAAAAAATAATAAACTATAAAAAAACTTAAAACCCTTTAAAAGTAAAAAAAAAACTAAAAAATAAAATGAACAAAAAACATGAAAAAAAATAAAAAACCCAAACCCCATGAGAACCCCTAAAACAATAAAAAATCCCTAAAAACCCTCCAAAATCAAAAAAAATACCAATAAAATCCTTTAAAATCCCTAATAACCTAAAAACCCATGAAATCTATTAAACCCCTCAAGACCTTTAAAAATCATAAAATCCCATTAAGACCCTAAAAGGACACTCAAAAATCTAAAACCCCTTAAAACTCCCAAAAAAATTAAAAACTCTGAAAAACTATACAAATCCCAAAAAACTCAACAAAACCCCAAAACCCCAATAATACCCTAAAAAACTAAAAACACTAAAACCCCTAGACAACCTTGAAAACCCTAAATAGCATCAAAATCTCTAAAAAACCTAAAAATCATAAAAACCATAAAAACTATAAAAACCATAGAAATCCAAAAAATACCTACATTCCCAAAAACTGTAAAAACCCGTAAAACACAGAAAAACCAAAAAAAACCTTAAAAAATAGAAAAAACCAACAAAATAATAAAAACCTTTAAAACCTTATAAATCTATAAAAAACCTAAAACACACTAAAAACATTAAAAACCCATAAACCCTTAAAGATGTTTAAAAACTATAAAAATCTTTAAAACCAATAAAAAATCAACAAACCCTAAAACCCCAAGTGACCATAAAAACCATAAAAATATGAGAGAATTCCTTAAAATTATTGAAAACATAAAAACCCTAAAACCATATAAAACATTTAAAACCATAAAAATCCTAAAATCTATAAAAACATTAAAAACCATAAAACCCTAAAACCCCCTAAAACATAAAAACCTCAAAATCTTAAAAAATAATAAAAAACCGAAACCAACTAAAAACTCTAAAAACCACTTTAAACCCCTTAAAGGTTAGAAAACTATAAAAAACCTTAAATACCCTAAAAACTCAAAAAATGATTGAAAACCCAAAAATACCCTAAAAACCATGAAACCCTCAAAATAACTAAAAACTCATAAAAATACTAAAATTAATAAAAATCCTATAACATCTCTGCAAACCCTAGAAAACATAAAAAAACCTTAAAAACACTGAAAACCATAAAAATACAAAAAACCCCATAAAATTTCCTAAATACGTGAAAAACAATAAAAACCATGATGAACCACTAAAAACCATAAAAAAATCAATACCATTAAAATTGAAAAACCCACTGAAAACTCTAAAAAAACCTTATAACCTCTAAAAAGGTTTAAAAACTCTAAAAATACATAAAGCCCAAAAAAAAATCAAAAACCCCCCTAAAAAGACCATAAAAACTATAAGAACCTTGAAAACCCCTAAAAAACATCAAAATATCTAAAAATAATAAAACCCATAAAAATCATAAAAACCCCTAAAATACTTGAAAACATAAAAAACCCAAAAAACCCTGAAAACCCACTAAAAAAAATGAAAACCACAAAAGAATTCAAAAAAACCCTTAAAACCGCTAAAACATTTAAAAATTATAAAAAAACTTAAAAACATAAAACCCTCCAAAAAACCCTAAATCCCTATAAGACCAAAAAGCTCTAAAAACCCTAAACACCTTGAATCAGGAAAACCATAAAAACCTCAATATACAAAAAAACCCTAAAAACCATAAAAAACCAAAAATCACTAAAAATCCATGAAAACATAAAAAACCCTAAAAACCCTGAAAACAATAAAACCCCCTGAAAACCATAAAACCCTATAAAACTTTAATAACCACAAAACTCTATAAACTTTAAAACCCCTATAAATTTTAAACAAATCTAAAAAACCTTAAAACCATAAATTCTCAAAAAAACATAATAAACACTAAAAGACCCTAAAAACGTTGAAGACCCCTAAATTTGATAAAAATAAATTTAAAACCCCTAAACCCCTCAAAATACCTAAAAATATTTAAAATCCCTCAAAATAAAAATAACCTTAAAAAATCCCTTAAAATCCCTAAAAACCATGAAATCCATAAAACCCCTGAAAACCATAAAAACCTTGTTGCTGTTTGGATGGGTGATGTTGTTGGGCTGGGTGATGAAAGAGATGTGAATGATGAAGTCATTGGATGGTGGAAATTGCACGGTAGGATAATGGCTACTGCTTAGCTGGGAGGTGATGAAGATGGGTTGTTGAATTTTCTGCTGATGGTTTTGATGCTGCTAGATGCTGGTTGCTGGTTGGTTTGGAGGTGATGTTGGGAAATATTCAGTTTTTCTAATTTGTTTAGTTTTTTGTGCTTTTTTCGTTTTAATTTTTTTGCAGTCCTTGGGTTTGGGGTTGTAAAGGGTTTTTGGGTGTGGGTCGTTTGACACCTCCCCTCCCTTGTCTACTGTGTCTTTTTTCTCTAACAAATTTTGAGGGGGTTGGGAATAGCCTGACCCTCACATCTTCCTTTCCCCTAAAATCCCAAAAAATCCCTAAAATAACTAAAAACTCAATAAATCCTTAAACCCCTAAAAAATGATAAAAAACTAAAAAACCTCTATAACCCCTAAAAACATTAAAAAACCCAAAACCCAAAAGGTCCCTAAAAACCATGAAAAACCCTATGACTCCTAAAACCCATGAAAACGCAAAAAAATATACTGAATCACTAAAAACCCTAAAAAACCCTAAAAACCATTAAAATAAAAAAATAACTAAAAATACTAGAAAACATACCTAAAAACCCCTTGAAACCCATAAAGACCACAAAAAATAAAAAACCTAAAAACCTACAACCCCCCCACATCTTAAAATCATAAAAATCATTTAAACTATTAAAAACGTTAAAAAATATAAAATTATTAATTTCCATTCAAAACTAAAAAAATACCAAAACCCAAAAAACAATCTAAAAACCCTAAAAACCATAAAAACCGTTAAAACCATCAAAATCCGAAAAAACCCCTAAAAACAATAAAAATACTAGAAATCACTAAAAATCACTGAAAATGTAAAAAACCCAAAAAACCCAAAAAACCAATGAAAAACCTAAAACCATAAAACCCCCAAAAATTCATAAAAACCAAAAAAATTAAAAACTCTAAAAACACATAAAACCCTTAAAAATGTTAAAAACTCTAAAAAACCTTTAGCACTAAAATAAATTCAAAAAAATCCAAAATAACACTAAAATAACCTAAAACCCCTAAAAATCTCTAAAACCACTAAAGAATACCTAAAACCCCTAAAAAACCTCAAAATAAATAAAAACCCTAAAAACCATAAAAATCCTAAAAAAGGCCAAAAAATCCCTAAAAATGTAAAAACCCCTCAAAACCCAAAAAAACCCTTTGAAAACCATAAAACCCATAAAAAACTAAAACCCATAAAACCAAAAAACCTACTAACAGCTATAGAAACCCTTAAACCCCTAAAAAAATTAAAAACTCTAAAAAACCTTAATAATTAAAAAAAATAAAAAACAACCTAGAAACATAAAAAGACCCTTAAAACCATGAAAACCCTTCAAACACCTAAAATCCATGAAAAACTTTAGAAACACTCAAAATCTATAAAAAACCCTAAAAATTCCTAAAACCAAAAAAATCCTATAAAATCCATAAAATACCTGAAAATGTAAAAACCCCTAAAACCCCTTGAAAAACAGAAAAACCCCTAAAAACCATAAAAACCCATAAAACCCATAAAACCCATAGAAACTAAAAACCCACTAAAATCTCTAAAAGACATTAAACACTATAAAAATTTTAAAGGACTCTAAAAACACTTTTAAACCCTAAAAACTAAAAAAATAATAAAATCCCAACGCCCCCAAACCCTAAAAACTTTAAAAACCCTAAAAACTTCTGAAAAACCCTAAAACCCTTAAAATCACAAAAAACCAAATAAATAAAAAAATAATTAAATTTCATAAAAATCAGTGAAAATCCCTTAAAATTTAAAAATACTTAAACATTCGAAAAAACCCCTAAAAAACATAAAAACCCCTTAAACCTTAAAAAACCCAAAAACCATATAAAAACCTAATAATATCCTTAAAATATATAAAAACCATTTATACCCACCAAAACCCCAAAATACCTTAAAAACACTTAAAAACTATGAAAAACCATAAAACCACTCATAATTGATAAAAACCCTAAAAACCCTAAATATCCTAAAAAATCCCAAATAAATCCCTGAAAACATAAATAATCCTAATAACCCTGAAAAAACCATGAAGACCATAAACCTCCAAAAATTATAAAAAACCTAAAACAAATTAAATCCCTAAAACCCATTAAAAACTCAAAAAACCCATAAACCCCATAAAATATTAAAAACTCGAAAGAACATAAAAAAATTAAAATAATCAAAAAAAGAAAAGGACATAAAAACCATGGAAAACTCTAAACACCCTAAAACCAATAAAAATTCAAAATCCCTAAAAATCATAATATCATAAAACCTTAAAAATATAAAAAATATCTAAAACCCCTTGAAAATTTAAGAAACCATAAAACACTTAAAAAACTCTAAAAACCATAACAACCCAAAAAACCATAAAAATTATAAAACCCCATAAAAACCTAACAACCCACTAAAAACTCTAAAATCATTAAACCAAAAATACGTAATAAAATCTAAAAAACCATGAAAAACATAAAAAACATAAAAAACAAAAAAACAAATCTTAAACCCATAAAGGCCATAAAAAAATGAAAACACCTAAAAACAGTCAAAACCATGAAAACCCCTAAAAACCCCTAAAAACCCTAAAATTCCCTAAAATTCCCTAAAAACCCTAAAATCATTTAAAAACATAAATATTCTTAAAAATACCAAAAGATACCTAGAAATGAAAATCCAAATAAATACTGAAAACCAATGAAGATCACAACTAAAAATCTTAAAAATACATAAAAATATGAAAACCCACTAAAATCTCTAAAAACAAATTAAAATGCTAAAATGATAAAAAAAATATAAAAACCATGAAACCCTAAAAAGTTAAAAACCCTAAAGACCAAAATAAAATCTAAAAACCATAAAATACACTAAAAACCCTAAAAAACGCCTAAAACCCTTAAAATCCCAAAAACCACTAAAAACCTGAAAAACCATAAAAATCCTAAAAAAGGCATAAAAATACATGAAAATGTAATAAACACTAAAAACTCTTTAAACGCCACAAAACCATAAAACCTCATAAAAACCATAAAAATACGAATCCCATAAAACCCTTAAAAGACAATAAAACACTAAGAACCCTTAAAACCTCTTAAATTATTAAAAAACTCCAAAAAATCATAGACACTAAAAACTCAAAAACCGAAAAAAACTAAAAGACCCTAAAAATGTGAAAAACAACCAAACCACTAAAATAAATAAAAAACCCTAAAAAACATAAAACCCTAAAAATATATAAAATTGTTAAAAACATAAATACCATAAAAATCCTCAAAAGCCCAAAAAATCCCACGAAATGTAAAAAAACCTAAGAACCATGAAAACCCGTTGAAAACCATCAAACACAAAAAGACTTTAAAACTGTAAAACCCATAAAAAACTAAAAAACACTAAACATGATAATGTAAAAAACTCTAAAAACATGTAAAACACTGAAAATTTTAAAAAACACTAAAAGCCGAAAAACCATAAAACCCCTAAAACCCTTAAAAAACTCAAAACTCAAAAAAACCTAAAAAATATGAAAATAATTAAAATTCCCTAAAAATACATGAAAATATAAGAAACCATAAAAAATGGAAAAACCCCATGAAAACCATAAAACCTATAAAAACCATAAAAGCAATAAAACCCCATTAAAACCTAATGACCAATAACAACTCTAAATCACTTTAAATCCCCAAAAAGATAAAAAACTCTAGAAATCCATTAAAACCATAAAAACTCACAAAAAAAAACATATAAAACCCCTAGAAACACTAAAAACCATAAAACCCTTAGAAAATAAATAATCCCTAAAAAACCTAATACCATTAAAAACCATAAAAATCCAACCAAATGCCTACAAGTACTAGAGAACATAAAAAACCGTAAAACCCATAACAAATCCCAAAAACCCATAAAACCCTTAAAAACCTTAAAAAATATAATAAACTAAAGACCCACTAAAACTCAAAAAACCCATAAAACCCCTAAAGATGATAAAATAATTAAAACCCCATAAAAACCCTAAAAAAACACACTGCAACCTACATGGATCTTAAAAAACTAAAACCCCCTAACAACCATAAAAATGCATAAACAAACACATAAAAACCTAAAACCCTTAAAACCACTAAAAAACCATGAAAACATTTAAAAACCTCAAAATACCTAAAAAACCTAAAAACTATAAAAATAATAAAAACCATAAATATCTATGAAAATATAAAAAAATCTAAACCCCTAAAAACCAATAAAAACCATAAAACGCCTAAAAATATTAAAATCCAATATGCCCCATAAAACATTAAAAATCACTAAAAACCACAAAAAACCTTTAAACACCTAAAATGTTAAAAAAATATAGAAAACCATTAAACCCATAAAAGTCTCAGAATAACCCCAAAAGCCAAAAAATAAATAATTAAACCCCTAAAATCCTAGAAATCCTGTAAAAACCCTCAAAATCTTTATAACCCCTAAAAACTATAAAACCTATAAAAATACAAAAAATCACTAAAAATAATAGAAAACGTAAAAAACCATAAAACCTAAACCCCCTGAAAAATAAAAGCCCCAACATGAATTAAAAATCCTTTAAACCCCAATAAACCACTAAAAAATATAAAAACCATCGAACCACTAAAAAATTTAAAACTCTAAAAAACCATAAAACCATAAAAAACTCAAAAACCCTAAAACCCAAAATAACCATAAAAAACCCTTAAAAACATTAAAACCTTGAAAAACCCTAAAACCCTCAAAATCCCTAAAACCCCTAAAAACCTTATAATTCATAAAAGAGAACTAAAATCATTGAAAATGTAAAAACCCTAAAACCCATGAAAACCCCCTAAAAACCATAAAAAACATAGAACCATAAAAACCCTAAAATCCCATAAACTCCCTAAAACCCCTATATACTCTAAAAACCATTAAAACCACTAAGAAAGTTAAAATACTCTAAAAACTTTTCAAACCTCTAAAAACTCAAGAAAACCCCAAAAACACTAACAGACCTAGAAACCTAGAAAACCTCAACTAACCCTAGAAAAACATGATAAACCCCATAACCCCTCAAAATCTATAAATCCATAAAACCATAAGAACCATAAAACCATAAAAATATTAAAAAACCCTACACATCCATAAAAACATAAAGAAATCATTAAAAACTTGAAAGAACTGAAAACCATAAAAACCCCTATCAAACTTAAAAACCAAAACACCCATAAAACTACTAAAAACTCTAAAAATATCTCAAACTCCTAAATATGTTAAATACTTTAAAAACCTTAAAACCTGTAAAAACCTCAAAATATACCCTAAAACCCCAAAACACCATAAAACACCTGAAAATAAAAAAAAAACAAAAAAAATATACAGAACCCTAAAACCATAAAAATTCCTAAAAATCATGAAACACATAAAAATTATAAAAAACCCCTAAAATTACTTGAAAACCTAAAAACCCTTAAAAAATAGGAAAACCACCTTAAAACCATAAAAAGCCTAAGACCCATAAAAACACATAAAAACTAATAAAAACAAAAAAACTCTTAAAACTCTTAAAACCCCAAACAAATGTTAAAAACTATAAAAACATACATAAACCTAAAAAACTAAAAAACCCTTAAAACATGAAAAACACCCTAAATCCCCGAAAAACCCCTAAAAATACTAAAATATCTAAAAACCATGTTTCCCTCAGATTTCATGCTTCGTTATGGTTATTAATTTCTGAATGGTTTCAGACTGGATAATTTGTTGATCCAGAAACACCCAGTGGTTTTGTTTCCATAAGGACATGATTATCAAAGGTAGCTGCTCATTAGTCATTTTGACCCACGATGCTTAAAAACTCGCAATGGTCGAGGGGATGGGAGGTCGGGATAATCACACCATTTTTTTGGGAATTATTACATACTATAGGACTCTCTTATAGATTTAATATATGTTCATGAATCCTTAATTAATTCTGAAGTATGATATCGATCATCTTAAGATTAACAATCAACTATTATCATGTATGGAATTTTAATCATCTGTATGTATTCTATTTTCGTCATAAATGGATATATATATATGTATATGAGGTTCTTCATTGATGGTATCTTTCTATATAATACTTAGAGATTATGTGGTCATTATTATGGTGATACTAGTTTTCTAGGCACACAGTGAGGCACTCTGGAGTTTATTTTCATCCATGTAGATTAATGTCTCTCTGAATTTTATTGTCATCTAGGGAGATGAGAATTGGATGATGTTGGTATAGAACCCACAAATGTTATTCCTATGTACCCTTTTGAAAGGAATCAGAACCCATGTAGTTTGATGCTACTTAATGGAGCACATCATACCTTTTATGGTCGTGTGATGAGAACCCAACCATACAGTTTAAAATCATGTGGAATGAATATTTAAGAGAAAGGTTCCTAGTAAATGTTTAGTGTGGAACTTATAGAAAAACATACCAAATAACATGGATGGGATATGAGTTTCCAAGTTGAATTATACCATGCTGAGGATATGGACCAAAAGAACTTGATTGGTTTAGGATGTTGGGTTTGAAACTCAAGGAGGCTTCCTATGTATATCGTTTGGATGGGAATCAAATCCCACATAGTTCATTAGTGAGGAAACATGACTATATAGGACCTCAAGGGTATGTCTCATAGGGGACTATGGTACTTTGAGATGATAGGATGGGGCTTAATCATGAGAAAGATATCCCCCGTGAAAGGACCATGAAGGATTTTTTCAGTCATTGTGATTTGGGGGATTATCTTGGGGTTTACTCCCGAGGAGGATACCCGGATTAAGGTAATTATTATTGGGGCTTATTCATAAGGAGAATTCCCATTAATCATGGACCCTATGTGGGTTTCCTATGTATACTGATTAACAAGATTTAATGTTTTCGTAGTTCGATCATATGAGTTGATCATGTGGGTTTTGTGATCATCACCAACCTCTAAGCCCATGAGATTCATGCTCGGTGTGAGAAAAAAAAGGAAGTGAAAGATTCGACAAATCACACACATTTCATCCTTAATTGGTGGAATATTATGTGGTTATGGTGGAAGATGCTGGGGATACGACTTTTCCATGTCTTACTTTTACATTGGATGAGATTCCAATGTGAGTAAGGTATTAAGGTGAAGGACACAGAGGTGGATAAAATCAAGACTGCAACCTCCCATGGGAAAGTCTTTGGGACTACACCAGGATGGTTTTCAAACAATCTATTCTATAGATATAGAAAGATATAGTTCCCTATTGAATGTAAAATAAATTTGGATACTTACCCTACCTACTGGGAATTGGAGGCTTTGGGTCTCAGAGATGAGAAGGGTATTATATGGTCCAAAACATAATCCTATAGACTGAGAACACCCCAACACTATCACTAGAGTCAGGGTCCTTGTGACCATAGTTACACTTACCCACATGAACCATGAGAACCCTGACTAGTCAACTAGACAAGTTCGGGGAACCTACAACTATAAGAATATATACCCAACTGAAGGACACACTAGTGTGTCAGTCGTTAAGGTTTTATAAATATGAGGTTCATGGTGGAGGTTTCATCTTTGTCCCTTTTAGATAAGGGAGCCATGGAGAGAGGAGACCTTCTATAGGTGGATTGGGAAGAAGACTTAAAGGTGACTCGCGTAGGTCATGAGCATAGGTTCTTGGTGTAGGTATGTAGGGTAGGCGGGTTGCATAGGGCCTAGGATGAAATAAATGTGATTCATACAGGGGGTATATGTCCGAGTGCACTAGATATACCTTTATTAATAGGCTATTGGGGTGATACCAGTTGGATGATGCTTTATCCAAGACACCCTGGGTATCCTTTGGTTTTTCAAAAAAGGGTCTCACACATCACCATGATTAGGGAGAGGGACATCACACATGTGGGTTATGATTAGGGGATAATTGTCCTCGTGCTGGTGTCTTATTTATTTATACATTGATGGGACTTGCATCTTGCTTAACCCATTATTTATCCCTTCTCTTGTGTTTTATTAAGCTACCTGAGACATTTTTGGGGACCTGTGGTGAATATTACAATAATATCACTTACTATTTTATGGATCCTTGTCCGAACGTGGGATGTGTGCATTATTCATCACTCATTTGAATCATCTATTTTGTAAAACTGTTGTGATATTTATGAAATTTGACCAATATAATGGATAAAACCCTCTAAGAGAGATGCCTAATCAATGTTCTTAGATGCCTAACAGAAAAGTATCTCTATAGACTACTCCCTTCCAACCTGACATTAGTGAAAGTCAGTCAGTCCCTATCCTTTTTTGAGCATATCTTCATTAATGAATAGATTACTTTTGTTGTAGTTGTCCTGGGGATATGAAATTGCATTATGTTGCCTTTGGTGGGATCTTCTAGCTTGGTATCATAATGAAATGAAATTCTCCATGTATATCCCTTCCTCTGATATGAACACCAAATGGTGTATCTATGAATAGATTTTTCAGCCATATTAATTCATCAAGGCATGAACGTTTAAGGGATCCTTGCTGTTTCTCAATAATTGGATTTTGAATAACTAAGAGGGATGAAAAGTCAATTTTTCATTATAACCCTTATATTATCTTGACATGAGTTTGATACTCATAATTAGGCAATACATTTTCTTTTAGCTGGTGAAGAGTTTTCCATATGTTGAGGTAGATGACAGGCATATAATCTTAGGACAATACCTCAAGAAGTATATATTGATAGATAGATAAATGATAGAACAATATTGGTATTTCATCTTTAACTAAGTGTTTCTTCATTTTATCATATCTTATTCATCTTTCACAAGAGGTTCCCTGACCTGGTCCTACCAGAGTGGAAGATTACCTATTATATTACGACAAGTAATGGGATTGGTTGAGGCTTCGTCAAATATGTTGGAAGGAAAATGACCCAAGGGTGGTTCAGAGAATGAATTTCACCTTATGCTATCTTCTAGTTGATAAAGTATTCCACATACCAAGGACAAGGAATCATACATGACTGACCTTTTATTTGAAATCACCTCATGATAAGATGCATTTCTTGTAACTACATTTTTAATTGGAGAATTATTTTGACAATTAGAATCACTATTGTAGAGGGTGATTTCTCATCAATACCCCTCATGGGGAGGACCATCATTGTGGACTACAGTAAGGGGATGACACACTTTCTCCTTGGTCTTCTATCCATACAGAGGGGTAATGTGGATATCAAATCAGCCAAATTATTTCCATGATGAATGCCTTCATGGTGAAGCGTCCGATGAGGACTTTAAGAATTACTGATAATACTCCAATAATTTTGTAATGGTAGGGTAGGATCTTAACATGAAATAGATAAAAATACAAGGGTTTAAATAACTCCAGCATTAAGTGAATCCCTATCATATATCGGCTCTTGATTTTCCAATCGTGCTTGATGAGACTTATTCTTAGATGCCTTTTCACAAGTTATTGGGTAACTTACTGGGAGAAGTGATCATCATGGGTAGGTGTTTGTTTCTGCCTTTGAGTTTCCATTGTAATAGGACAACTACCTATGATTAAAGTGGTTGTATGTTACTAATCATACTATCTATGTAATATTGGGGAATTTTCCCCAAGACCCTCTTGGAAAAGAGCAGAGGTATTTGTATTCACTAGGGTGATATTCTGATGTGCTACCCAATTTGTGGGAAAATATTTATGATAAGGTCCTTACAAAACTAATATGATCATTGTGATGATATCCTAGAATGTCTGTAGGATGTGGGAAGAAATTTTTGTTTTCCATTTCATGGTTTCCAAGATATGGATAGTCACTTCAGTGACCAGAATGGGGATATACATCCATTCCGTATATAGATTAGGTGTGTCCCCATTTCTTGCCTTTGGATAATAATAGTACTCATGGTAAAAGATTTAAATTTTCCCTATTATTTTCATCGAGAAGTTCCTACTGACTTATCCATGTGATACCATACGAGGCTACTGGTAGGCCTAATAAATGTTGGCAGGTGTGTGTGTATGCTCACTATTTTTTGAAAAACATTGTATGTAGACTTCTTTTAGTTCTTAGATACATGTTTTATGGTAGTCTAAGTGGGTGACGGTGTGTGTATGTTTCTTATTATAGGTTGACTCCATTTTTTATTGGTTGGATTCCTTGATTTATGCTAGGAGAGTCTTCTAGCCAGCTAAATAAAGCTGAATAGGTGTATGTGACCGGTCATTGTTTTCCACAATACTAGGTTACAGGGATTATCTATAGGGAGGTCAAAAGGTGCGAAACAACCCCTTATTGGATGGTTATTGTTCCCAGTGGGACTTCTTGCATGCCTACGTTTAAGGGTTCTAGGCTGAACAGTCTAATTTGACACCCTCATCATGTTGAGGGTTCACTGCCCTGTAGCATTCGCAACATTAATTATTGGTCAAATCCCTTTGGAAGGACCTATGTGTCTTCAGGAGGAGAACACATGTGGCCTCTTGATCCACCTACCTAAAATATGTGAGGGACTGGTTGTTTTGTTCTAAAAATAAGATCCTGAAATGGTAGAAGATGGTGGTCGGCACTGTCTACTTTTGGGACACTAGTTATTGTTGACTGGATAGTTGGTGGTGATGGTTGAGATGGAGGGCCTGTCGGGAGGTTTCCAAGGTTGGAATGGTACCATGCTAACATTAATTTCGAACCATTTAATTATAGAACCAACATTAAAGATGCTGAGTTAGTGATGGTGTCATTCATGAGAATGAGGATCCAACTTGAGAAGAAACTGATTCTGTCGTTGGTGAAAACTTTAAGGAAGCCATTAGATTGAAGGGAGTTCTTGGAAGGACATGTCAGAGGATATATAACAGAAATGATCAAGAAAAACCTATTAAAGAAGAATCATTTTTTGATGAACACATGCGTATTTGATTTCATTATCTGGTCTATATTTCCACTGAGAATGTAAGGGGCCTAATAGGTATGTGACCATATAATATTGTTTAAGGATTCAAATCAGGTTCACCATTTCTTTTTTCCCTTGGATTTCATGCCCCGTTACGATTTTATATTTCCAAATGGTTTCCAATGGTTTAATTCATGGAACCTAAAACACCCAATGGATCCTTATCCAAAAGGACCTACTTTCCAAATGAATGCATTAATTATGGATTTTCAAACATAATGATTAAGAACTCGCTTTGGTATAGAGGATGGGAGGTTGGTACCATAACACCCGTTTGTGGGGAATTATTTCTTACTTCGGGACTCTTATTAGTTTAAGATATGTTTAAGAATACATCATAAATTCCCAAGTATGATATGGATCATCACAAGATTAGGAATAAACTATTAGAATGTGTGGAATTTGGAATCATTTGTATGTGTTCGAGGTTCTTCATCAATGGAAGTATCTGTATTTATTCGAGGATTTCCATTGATTGTATCTTGTTAAATACTATATAGAGACTTTTTTTTTCATTATTATGGAAATTATGGTTTTCAAGATACATAGTGAGGCATTTTAGAGTTTATTTTCATCCATGTAGAAAAATTTCACTCTAGAGTTTATCGTTATCCAGGGATATGGGAATCGTTTGATGTTGGGATCAAACCTATAAATGGGCTTCCGATGTAACCTTGTGAAAGGAATAAGAACCCACATACTTCGGTACCACTTAATGACAAACATCATACCTTTTATGGTTTTTTGATGATGACCAAATAGTATAGTTTAATGTCATGTGGAAAGAATATTTAGGAAGAAGGTTTCTAGTTAGAGTTCAGTGCCGGGCTTGTGAGCTCAAATAACATGGAAGGGATTTGATTTTCCATGTTGAATTAGACCCTGCTAGGGATACAGAAAAAAATAACAGGATTAGATTAGGATGTTGGGTTTGAAACTTAGGTAGGTTTTATATGTATTCCATTTGTATGGGAATCAAAGGCCACATAGTTCTTCAGTGAGGACCCACACCTATAGAGGCCCAGAAGTTTATTTCTTGCAGTAGAGTATGGCCCTTTGAGATGATAGGTTAGGGATTAATTCTGAGAAGGATATCCCCTACAAAGGGACTATGATGAATGTTTTAACATATGGTTATTTGGGGGATTAAATCTGGGTTTACTTTAGAGGAGGATACTTAGATTAAGGGAATTATGATTGGGGCTTATTCCTAAGGAAGATTCCCATTACGCTCAACCCATAAGTGGGTTTCCTATGTATCTTGGTTAACAGGAATCACAATTTTCATAGTTCAATCCTATGAGTGGATAAAGTAGGTGTTGTGTTCATCACTAACCCCTAAGCCCACATAAGTCATACTTGGTGGGAGAAACAACAGGAATCATAATATTTGACAAACCAAACACTTTTCCTCCTTCACTGGTGAAAGAGGTTGCGGTTACGGAGGAAGAGTCCAGGGATATGAAATTTTCCTCTCTTCACTTTACATTGGACGAGAGTCCAATGTGAAGAAGGTATTAAGGTGAAGGATTTGGAGGTGGAGAGAACCATTACTAGAACCTCCCATGGGAAAGGATATGGTCTTACACCAGTATGGATCCCCTACAATCTATTCCACAACTGGAGAAGAATATAATTACCCATTGAATAGAAAATCAAGTTTAATTATTACCATCCCTTCTGGGAACTGGAGGCTCCGAGTCTCAGAGATGAGAAGGGAAGAAAAAGGTCCAAACCATAATCCTTCAGACCGGGAACTCCCCAACATTGTCCTTAGTGTCAGGGTCCTTTTGACCATAGTGATAAATACACACATGCACCATGAGAACCCTGATCGGCCAACCAGAAAAGTTCCAAGAAACTCTGACCATAGGAATACGTACCTAAATGGATGACATGCTATTGTTCCACTTGTGAAAATTGTGTAAATATGGGGGTCTTGGTGGAGGTTTCATCTTGGTCTCTTTCACACAAGGAAACCAAAGAGAGAGTATCCCTTCTATAGGTGGATTTGGAAGATGACTCAAAGGGTTGCTAATATAGGTTTTGGGCATAGGTCCTTGGCATAGGAATGTTGTGTCGGTGGTCCGTGCAGGGCATAAGAGGAACTGAAAGTGCTTCTCATTGGGGGTATAGTCTTGTGCGAGCTGTATATTACTAAAATGGGTCTTACGCAAGTCCCTGATTAGGGAGAGGTACCTCGCGCATGTGGTTTCTCTATAGGGATGAATAGTCCTCATTCCGATGTCTTATGTATTTATAACCTTATGGGACTTTGATCTTTCTTATCCATTAATTATCCCTTCTATAATGTTTTAGAGAGCTACCTGAGAAATTTTGGGGGACCTGGGCGAAGGTGTTGTGAAATGAGATCTATGAGGTTTCTTTCATTTTTCATTTGTTTAAATGATGAGCCCAAGGGTCCTATTTATCGGAAAGAAGGGGACCTGGTCGAAGGAAGTTGTCTGTATAGGACCTCCATGTAGGTCCTCATCGTAGCTGTCTCGTGTAGGGTTGGAACGATTACTGGGCCGCGCAGGTCCTCAGAGTTGAGGGATGCACCTTCAAGGATATATTTGAAGGACATACACTGACCTATTGACTTTCAAGTGTTATGGGCATAGGTATATGAATACATTTCTTTTAGCTTCCTCTAAGATCCTTTGATACTTTAACGCATTCAAGATTCTCTTCATGATCCTTTTTCCTTCCATTATCAAAAGGAAGTTTCAACAAACCCTCAAAATCTCTAAACATTCTAAGAACTCCTAAAAACCATACAAATCCTAATAAAGGAATAAAAGTAATCAAAAATGTAAACAAAAGTAAAAACCTTGAAAACCACACTATGACCATAAAACCCCTTAAAACCATAAAAATCCCTAAAACCCCATAAAAACCTTAAAAAATAAAAAAAAATAAAAACCCTTAAATCCCTAAAAATGTTAAAAACTATAAAATACCTTAAAACCCATAAAAACCATAAAAAAACACTAAAATATCAAAAAATAAACTCTAAATCCTCCTAAATACCATCAAATCCATAAAAATCCTAAAAACCATACATATCCCAAAAATCGTAAAAAACTCTAAACCCCATTAAAATGATAAAACTTTGTAAAAACCTTAAAAACCCTAAAACCCCATAATATTCTTAAACCCACTAAAAATTATAAAAATACTTTGAACCCATAAAATGGTTAAGAAATTTAAGAAGCCATTAAAACCCTAAAAATCAAAAAAAACCCCAACACCCCTAGAAGACCATAAAATCCCAAAAAACTTTAAAAAAACCCAAAAAACTCTAAAAAAACATAAGACCATCAAAATTACTCAAACCCTTAAGAACCCTAAAAATAATTAGCATCAAAATAAATCCATTAGAATACCTAAATATACATAAAAACCTAAAAACCATAAAAAACTCCTAAAAACCATAAAACCTTATAAAAACCATAAAAACCCTATTAACCAATAAAAAATCAAAAACAAAAAAAGCCACTAAAAATTATAAAAATCCTTAAGACCCCTAATTTTTTTGAAAAACTATAATAAACTTTAAAACCCTAAAAAACTAAAAAAACCCTAAATACCTTTAAAAACCCAAAAGACCCTCAAACCATGAAAAAACCCCCTAGAAAACCCCTCAGAATCCCTAAAACCCTATAACCATTAAAATACTAAAAGATAACTAAAAATCACTGAAAACATAAAATCCCTAAAACCCATAAAACCGCCCTAAAAATAATAAAAACCCAAAAAACCTTAAATTAGTCCAAACCCCATAACATCCCAAAAAACCACAAAAATTGTAAAACCCTTAAATCACCAATTTTTTTAATAAACTCTATAAAACCTTAAAACAGAAAAAAACTAAAAAACCCAAAAAAAATAAAAATACCCTAATGCCTAAAAACTCCAAAAATCCCGAAAACCCTAAACCCTTATAAACCCTCAAAATCCCTATTAACAATAAAAAACCATAAAAACCATAAAAAACTAAAAAATTCATAAAAATCCCTTAAAATGTAAAAAAATTTATAACCATAAAAACACAAAAAACCCATAAAAACCCAAAAACTTAAAAACCCTAAACATAATAAAAACCCAAAACCCCACTAAAAACACTAAAAACACTTAAATCCCATAAAACATTAAAAACTGTAAAAATAATTAATTCCCTAAAAACTCAAAAAAAACCCCTAAAAACCTAAGGAACCTAAAATCACGAAAAACCCTAAAAACCCTAAAACCCCAACAATCCCTAAAACCCCTCAAAATCCCAAAAATCACATGGAAACCCTAAATACCATAAAAACCATAAAAAACCTTGGAAATAATTGAAAACTCCTAAAAACCATAAAACCAAAAAGAACACAAAAAAAAAATCCTAAAAACCACTAAAAATTATAAAACCTCTAAAAATTATAGAAATCTCTAAAAAACATGAAAACCCTAAAAAAAATCTAAAAACCTCAAACCCCCAAAAGATCCCTAAAACCCCGAAAAATTGAAAAACCATAAAAACCATGAAAAACCCTAAAAACCCTCAAAATACATAAAAACCATAAAGATCCTAAAACCTTAAAAACCATAAAAAACCAAAAAACATATATAAAAATTCTTGAAAAAATAAAGACCCATGAAAATCCTGAAAATCCCTGAAAACCATAAAAATCCGTGAAAACCCATAAAAC
This sequence comes from Viscum album, assembly GCA_963277665.1. Taxonomy (NCBI): domain Eukaryota; kingdom Viridiplantae; phylum Streptophyta; class Magnoliopsida; order Santalales; family Viscaceae; genus Viscum; species Viscum album. The sequence goes on from CAUJRU010000171.1 coordinate 99,757, forward strand.
AATAAAATCCGTGAGAAACTCAGAAAACCCTCAAAATCCATAAAATCATATAAAAACCCTAAATACCATAAAAATCATAAAAATTTCATATAAATACCAGAAATTGATAAAACCATAAAATCCCCTAAGAACCATATAAACCCCTAAAAACATTAAAGAACCTAAAATGATAAAACCCCTAAAATCGCACTAAAAACTCTAAAGACACATAAAAATCCTAAAAATGTTACAAAAACTGAGGAAAAAATTAAAAACATAAATAATCTTAAAAAACACAAAAAGTCCCCCAAAAACCAAAAAACACTAAAACCCCTAAAAACCCTGAAAACCCCTAATACCCTTAAAATCCCTATAATCTATAAAAACCTAAATATAAAAAAAACACTAAAAAAGAAATAAAAATAAATAAAAATATAAAGAACTATAAAATACCTGAAAACCATTGAAAACCATAAAACCTTTAAACACATTTAAAACCCCAGAAAACAATGAAATCACTAAAAACACTAAAAACAATTAAAATCCCTCAAAACGTTAAAAATAATAAAAAAATTAAAATTACTTAAAGAAAATACCCTACAAAATAAAAATATAATAAAAGCTATAAAAATTGTAAACCCCCCCCCCCAAAAAAAACCAAAAAAACCATAAAAAATCCCTAAAAACGCAAAAAACCCCTAAAACCCATATATTTTTTTAAAAATCTCTAAAAATCCCTAAAATAAAAAGAAACACATAAAACCCTAAAAAATACTCAAAACCCACTAAAAACCATAAAAACCTTAAAATACCCAAAAAATATTATAAAACCTAAAACCACACTAAAACTCTAAAAACCCTTTAAACCCCTAAAAACATAGAAATACTCTAAAAACCTTAAAAACCCTAAAAAACTCACAAAAGAAATAAAATAGCCTAAAAACCTTGAAATAACCTAAAATCCCAAAAATGCAATGAAAATACCTAGAACCCTCAAAATTCATAAAACCCTATAAACACTAAAAACCCATGAAACCATGAAACCCCTAAAACCCTTAAAAACCCTTAAAACCCCTAAAACCCACAAGAAGCCTAAAAACAGATAAAAATACAAAACCATTAAAATATGTGAAAATTATAAATAACTATTGAAAAACATAAAACCCCTAAATAAATCAAAGAACTCAAAACCCATAGAGACCCCAAAACCACTAAAAAACCAAAAACACTAAAAAATAAAAAAACCCTAAAACCTTAAAAAATCACTAAAAACCATAAAAAACCATATAAACCATAAAAATCCTAAAAAATACCTGAAAATTTTAAAATCCTAAAATCCAATTAAAATCCCTTGAATATGATAAAACCCCTAGAAATATTTAAAAACCCTTAAAACCCATATAAACCCTACAAACCAACAAAAACTCTAAAACCATTAAAACCCCTAAAAACTTTAAAAAATATAAAAAACCTTTAAAATCCTAAAACGTAAAAAAACCATAGAACCCTAAGGACCCTGAAAACCCTGAAAAATGTAAATAATCAAAAAACACAAAACCCCCTGAAAACCATAAAAACCCCTATAACCTTAAAAGGGAAAAAAATTAAAACCATAAAAACCCCTAGAGACCATAAAATCTCTTTAAAACCCGTTATATTTCTAAAACCTAAAAAAACCCTAAAACCCCAAAGACCATAAAAACCATAAAAATACCAAAAAAACCTTGAAAAATGTAAATAATCATAAAAACCCAGAACCCCCCCAAAAACCATAAAAAACCATAAAAATATAAAAGGTCCAAAAACAAATAAAACTATAAAACCACTAAAACCAATAAAAACTCTAAAAGCCCTTTAATCACCCAAAAATGTTTAAAAACTATAAAAAAAATTAAAAATACTAAAAACTCAAAAAACCCTAAAATCCATAAAAAACATAAAAACTATAAAAAAGTAAAAAATATTCAAACCCATAAAAAGAATCAAAATCTCTAAAAACCTCAAAAACATTAAAACCATAATAATCCTAAAAAATCCCAAAAAATATCCAAATTTTTTAAAAATCCTATAAACCTAGAAAACCCTTGAAAACCATAAAACACCTAAAACAATTAAAATAAAAAACCCTAAAAGCAAATAGAAGATCTAAAAATCCATTAAAAACCTAAAACCATTAAAATTCATAATATTAGTAAAAAATAAATAAGTTCAAAAAACTCTAAAACCCCAAAAAGACCATAAACCCCTCAAAATCCTAAAATCCCTAAAAAACCAGAAAACCACTCAAAATCCCTAAAGGCCCTAAAAATACAGAAAATCAAAAAAATACTAATAAATCAACAAAAAATACTAAAAATAAAAAACTCCCTAAAATCCATTAAAAACACTTAAAAATCATAAAACCCATAAACCCTTAAAAATCGTAACATCTAATAAAAACCTAAATAATTGAATAAAAACTATAAAACCCTTCACCCCCCAACATTAAAAATATATTCAAAATTTTAAAATCCCTAAAAAATCCAAAAAAGGCCAAAAAACCAAAAAATCCTAAACCCCCTAAAACCCCTAAAAAACCCTAAAAACCCTCCAAAACACTCAAAACACTAAAAACCATAAAAATATGAAAAATACCTAAATATTAATAAAAAAATAACAAACCTAAAAACCCTAAAAAATCATGGAAAACAATAGAAACCCATAAAAACCTTACAAACTGTATAAACCAATAAATCCTATAAACCACTAAAAACACCAAAAACCCTAAAATCCCATAAAAACTTTAAAAAGTATAAAATAACTTAAACCACCTAAAAAAAAACCTAGCACCCAAAAGTCCCTAAAATCAATGAAAAAAATATACAGACTAAAAACCCTGAAACACTAAAAATAATTAAAACCCTTAAAAATCCCAAAACACAAAAAATCATAAAAAACCATAAAAATGCTTGAAAAAATAAAAAACAATAAAACCCTTAAACCCCCTAAAAAGTATTAAACCACTAAAAACCTTTAAAACCCTAAAAACCCTAAAAACCACTAAAAACTCAAGAAACCATTAAAACCCTTAAAAATGTTAAAAAAAACTCTAAAAAACCTTTAAAACCCTAAAAAAATAAAAGAACCCCCTAAAACCCAAAAATTACATAGAAGCCCTCAACACCCCTAAAATCCTTGAAAATCCCTGAAACCCCTCAAAATCCATAAAAAACCTAACACCCCAATTATATTAAAAATCATTGAAAAGAAATAAAAATCACTGAAAATATAAAATACCCTAAAAACCCTGAACACCCCTGAATGACATAAAACCCGGAAAAACCTAAAACCCCTAAAACCCAAAAAAAATCTAAAAACACACTAAAAATTCTAAAAACCCTTTAAACCACTAAAACGTTAAAAACTCTAAAAACTATAAAAAATCATGAAAAACTCAAAATATACTAAATACCTCAAAATACACTAAAAACCCTAAAACCCCCTAAAACACTATAAATTCCATAAATCACTAAAATTCCTAAAAATCCATAAGATTCATAAAAATAATAAAAAAATACTAAAAAATCCATAAAAATCACTGAAAATGTAAAAACCCATGAGAACCCAAAACACCATTGAAATCCATAAAAACCCATAAAACAATAAAAAACACAAAAAAATAAACTTAAAACTCTAAAAACCTTTAAATCCCTAAAACGTTTAAAAAATATATAAACCTTTAAACCACTAAAAATACAATAAATCCCCTATAACCCAAAAGATACCATAAAGCCCCTGAAAATCCAAAACACCCAAACAACATTGAGAATCACTAAAAACCCTCAAAATCCAAAAATATCTAAACCCCTAAAAATCATAAAAATCCTTAAATATCCCTAAGAATAATTCAAAATGTAAGTACCCCAAAAACCATGAAAAACTTTTGAAAACCATAAAAACCACTAAAACCCTTAAAAAACACAAAAATCTCACAAAAACAATAAAAAAAATTAAAAACTATAAAAACCCATAAAATCTTTAAAATTGTTAAAAAATACAAAAAACCCCTTAAAACCCCAAAATAGTAATGAAAACCCAAAAACCCAAAAAAATTCCTAAAAAAATGAAGACCCCTAAATCCCAAAAAAACCATCAAAATACCAAAAGACCATAAAACCACTAAAACAAATTTTTTTTAAAAACCTAAAAATCCATGAAAACGTAAAAAAACCTAAAAACCATGAAAACCCCTGAAACCAAAAAACCCATAAAAAATAGAAACCCATAAAACCCCCTAGAATCCATAACCACTGAAAACTCTAAAAAACCATAAAATCCATAAAAACCATTAAACACCTAAAATTTTTAAAAAATCTAAAACCCATAAAAAACTAAAAACAAATCTTAAAAAATCATTAAAACATAAAACGACCCTAAAAACATCGAAAACCACAAAAATCCATAAAACTCCTAAAAACCATAAAAACCATGAAAATCCATTAAAACCCTAAATAATATAAAAACTATCAAAATCATAAAAAATCCTTAAAATCCCTCAAAACATTAAAAAACACTAAAAATTATTAACACCCCTTAAAACCATAAAAACACCTAAAACAATAAAAACCCAAAATCCTATAAATACACTATAACCCAATAATAAATCGAAAACCCTTAAAATCGTTAAATTTTATAACAACATTAAAAAAACAAAAAATATTAAAAAGATAAAAAAACCTTAAAAATGAAAATGATGATAAAAATATTGAAAACCCCAAAAAACAAATATATCATGAAAACCTCTAAACTCCCAGAAAATCCATAAAAACCCTCAAATAATAAAAATATCTAAAAATCCCTAAAAATATCTAAAAACATAAAAAATCTTAAAAACGTTGAAAACCACCTAAAAACCACAAAACCCTAAAAACCATAAAATCCTTACAAACCATAAAACTATAAAAAACCACCTAAAACCCAAAAAACCATCAAATCCTAAAAAGATGTTAAAAACACTAAAATGATTTAAAACCCCTAAAAACTCAAAACATCCTTTAAACCTCAAAAATCTATAAAACCATAAAAAACCAAAAAAAACCAGAAAACCTGAAAAAAAACCCCTCAATCCATTAAAACCATAAAAAACCCAAAAAAACCATAAATATACTAAAAATCCATAAAAACGATGAAAACATAAAAGAACAAAACAATCTTGAAAACCAATGAAAGCTATACATACCCTAAAATTCTATAGAATCCTAAAACTCCTCAAAATCCATAAAAAACCTAAAAACCCTAGAAACAATAAAAATGATTAAAGGAACTAAATATCCCTTAAAACATAAAAACACTAAAAATACTGAATGCCCCTAGAAAACCATAAAACACCCAAATAACCTTAGAAACCCCTAAAACCCATAACAACCCTAAAAACTAACTAAACACTCTAAAAACCAATAAACTCTTAAAAACCATACAAAAATATAAAAAACATAAAACCCATGAAAACAAAAAAACCCCAAAATACACTAAATTTCTAAGAAACCTTAAGAACCAAAAAATATCCGCAACACCCCCCAAAAAACCCAAAAAACCCCAAAAAATTCTCAACATACCTAAAAACCACAAATCTTACAAATTCCTTTAAAATACATGGAAATATAAAAATCCTAAAAACCCATAAAGAACCTAAAAACCCAAAACCCATAAAAACCCCAATACCCCACAAAATCCCTAAAAACACTAAAAATCTATAAAAAAATCATAAAAGGACCTAAAAATATCTGAAAACAAAAAAACACCCTAAAAACCTTGAAAGTCCCCTAAAAATATAAAACCCCTAAAAAACATAAAAACCCAAAAAACCAATAAAAATATTAAAATATCAAAATACTATAAATACCCTAAAACCCCTAAAATGTTAAAAACCAATAAAAAGCGTAAAAACAATAAAAACTAAAAAAACATATAAAACCCAAAATAACTTAAAAACCCCTAAAAGAATCTAAAAACCCTAAAACCCCTAAAAACTTCTAAAAATAATCAAAATCACTAAAAACTATAAAAAACACTAAAACCATAAAAATCCAAAAAATATCCTAGAAAATCCCTAAAAATGTAAAACCCCCAAAAATCTTGAAAAATCCATGACAATCATAAAACCCTAGAAAAAATTAAAAAACCTTAAATAAATCATAAAAAACCAAAAATCCACTAAAAACTCTAAAAACCCCTACAACATTAAAAAACTCTAAAAACATTAAAAACCCAAACAATAGAAGAAAACCAAAAAACCACAAAAGATCTTAAAATACTAAAAACCCTTTAAAACAATAAAAACCCTAAAAACCCTAAAAACCCTAAAAACCCTAAAACCCCTAAACCCCAAAAAAACCATAAAAATCCCTAAAAAACATTAAAAACCCAAAAAACATAAAAAAATTAAAAATCACTAAAAATATCTCAAAATGTAAATAGACCTAAAACCCTAAAAACCCCTAAAATAGTAAAACCACAAAAAACTCTAAAACACCTTAAAATACCTAAAATACTAAAAAGCTATAAAAAATCCATTAAACCCGTAAAACACAAAAAAACCAAAATAACAGAAAAACCCTAAAAACCCTAAAATCCAAAAAATTCCAGAACCCTAAATACCATAAAAACCATAAAAATCCTAAACAAGCACACACAATCCCTAAAAACATAAAAAACCATAAAAACCTTATAAACCCCAAAAAACCATAAAAACACTTCAAAAAATTAACAGTCTAAAATCCATAAAGACAATAAAACCCACTAAAACCACTAAAAACCTAGAATACCCCTAAAACATGAAAAAACTCTTAAAAACCATTAAAACTGTAAAAACTCAAAAAACCCCTAAAAACACATAAAAACCCTAAAACCCCTAAAAACCCTAAAAACCCTAAAAACCCTAAAAACCCCTAAAAACCAGAAAAATCTCTAAAAACACCAAAAATACATTAAAATAATTAAACTTATAATAAATCCCTCAAAATCATTTAAAACGTAAAAAACCATAAGAATCATGAAAACCCACTGAAAACCATAAACCCCTTTAAAAACTTTAAAAACCCTAGTACCCCATAAAACCCTAAAACCACTAAAATCTCCTAAACCCATTAAAACTCGTAAAAACATTAAAAAATAAAAAAAATTAAAAGTCTAAAAAACATTAAAAAGAAACTAAAACCCCCAATAGACCCTAAAAACACAAAAAATCCTTAAACACCTAAAAAAACCCAAAAAAAACCATAAAACTCTCAAGATAATAAAAACCTAAAAGAAATAATAAAAACCCCAAAAATACAAAAAAAATCTTAAAACCCTTTAATCCCTTAATAATGCTAAAAAAACTCCAAAAAAATTAAAATCCTTCAAACACTATAAAAAAAATAAAAACCTTCCAAAACTCAAAAAACCCAAAAAAACAATAAAAGAGCCTAAAACCCATGAAAACCCATAAAAACCCTAAAGATCCATATAAACCCTCAAAATCCATAAAAACCCTAAAAACTCTAAAAATCATAAAAATCTATAGAAATCCATGGAAATATAAAAAATCCATAAAAATCATGAAAAACCCTAGAGAACCATCAAAACCCCGAAAAATTTAAAAGTCCCAAAACCCCAAAAACCCAAAAAAACAAAAAAACCTCTAAAACACTTAAAATTAATAAAAATGTTAAAAACTATAAAACCATAAACACCCTAAAAACTCAAAAAATACCCTAAAATATTTGAAAACCCTAAAAATCTATGGAAAACTCTAAAACCCTAAATATCGCTAAAACCACAAAAAAAATCATAAAAAACCAAAAAAATCCAAAAAATACTAGAAAACCTAAAAACCCTAAAAACATTCAAAACCCTTGAAAACAATAAAACCCTTGAAAATGTAAATACCCATAAAAACTCATAAATACCCTAAATCAAACTGAAAACAATAAAAACCCATAAAACCAATGAAAAAGTAAAAAACACTAAAAACATTTAAAATCCCAAAAAATGAAAAAACCCTAAAACCCTTTAAAAGACCATAAATACATTAGAAAGCAGTAAAAAACCTAAATCCTTAAGAAACCCTAAAAATACTCAAAATACATAAAACCCCTAAAAACCTAAAAACTAAAAAATAAAATAAATACCTAAAAGTTCTTGTAATTATAAAAAAACATAAAAACCATAAAAAAACTGAAAACCATAAAATCCCCTAAAATCTATTAAAACCCATAATAACCAATAAAAACCAAAAAACAGGTAAAAACTATAAACACACTTTAAACCCCTAAATACATTACAATATTTAAAATTATTATAACCTTAAAAACACAAAAAAAACTAAAAAAACACTAAAAGATCCTAAAACACTAAAAACCCCATAATCCATTAAATCAATCGAAAACCCCTAAACCCATCAAAATCCCTAAGAATCCTTGCAACTAGAAAAACCAAAAAAAAATCATTCAAATAACTAAAAACCTGGGATTACTTTGAACCCCCTAAAAACCTTAAAAACCTTTGAAAACCGAAAAACCCCCTAAAAATTTAAAAAACCTAAAACCCCAAAAAAACCCTAAAAAAAACTAAAAATTCTAAAATTCCATAAAACCACTAAAAATGTTAAAAAACATAAAAATCGGTAAAACCCTAAAAATATCATATAACCCTAAAAACCCAAAACGACCTAAAACATTGAGAAACCCTAAAATCCTAAATAGCTTTGATAAATCCTAAATACACTCAAAATACCTAAAAACCTAAAAACAATAAAAAATCAAAAAAATCAATAAGAATCCCTAAAAACTTAAAAATAACCAAAACAATGAAAAATCCATGAGATCCAAAAAAAAACCAAAATAAATTTAAAAACCTAAAAAACAATAACATCCTATAAAACCACTAAAAACAATAAAACCCCTTAAAAACCCTAAATGTGATAAAAAATCTAACAAACCTGAAAAATCCTATAAACTCAAAAAACCCTAAAAACCCAAAACATCTCAAAAAACATTGAGAATCCCTAAAAACCCTAAAAACCCTAAAAACCCTAAAAACCTAAAATAAATAAAACACTAAAATACATAAAAATTATAAAATAATACAAAAAATCCCTAAAAATGTAAAAAAATCTTAAAAACATTAAATACCTCTGCGAACCATAAAAATATCTAACAACATAACAACCCCTAAATACACATAAAAACCAACTAAAACTATAAAAACCCATAGAACCCAAAAAATATTAAATGAAAGTAAAGAAACTTAAAACCCCTAAACAACATAAAACCCTTAAAAAACCTAAAAAACCCCAAAAACCCCTCAAAATCCCTAAAAATCCTGAAAAATAGTAAAAACCAAAAAGTTCTAAAATATCCCTAAAAATGTAAAAAATTATCAAAATGTGGACAATAATAAAAACCATAAGAAAATTTAGAAACATTAAAATAACCTGAAAAAGATAAAAACCCTTAAACCACGAAATAATTATAAAAACCCTTTAAATCCATATATTTTAAAAAACTCTAAAAAATTTAAAAACCAAAAAATTTCAAAAAAAAACTCTAAAAACCTAAAAAGACCCTAAAACCCTAAACATGAAAAAAACCTAAAAAACCCTGAAAACTTTAAAAACACTAAAAAACCATAAAAACCTATAAAATACTAAAACAAATAACTCCAAAACCCATAAAATCGATAAAAATGTAAAAAAAAAAAATCTAAAAACATTAAAACCCTATATAACTCATAAAAATCTAAAAAACAAAAAATACCCTAAAAACCATAAAACCCTAAAACACGAAGAAAACCTTGAAACCCAAAAAACCCCTCGAAATCCATAAAAACAATAAAAACCCTAAAACCAAAAAAATCCTAAAAAAACCCTAAAAACCCCTAAAAACATAAAAATTCCATAAAATCCCTAAAAATCCTAAAACGCATAAAATCCCTAAAAACCATAAAAACCCTAAAAATCCATAAAAACCATAAAAATCACTATGAAATCTAAAAACACTTAAACCCCCTAAAAGGATTAAAAATTCTATAAAACCATAAAACATTAAAACACACAAAAAACAATAAAAAACACTAAAATATCCTAAAAACACTAAAACCCCCTAAAACCCAAAAAACCCATGAAAGCCCATAAAACCCCACAAAATCCCTAAAAAATCTACAAACCCTAAAATCTCTAAAAATACTGAAAATACCTTAAAATGTAACAAACCCTAAAAACCTTTAAAAAACATATAAAAACCCTAAAAACCACTAAAAACAATAAAAACCCACAAACCCCATAAAACCAAAACACACACTAAAAAAATCAAAAAACCATTTAAACCCATAAAACATTAAAAAATAAAAATGATAAAAAAAAGAATGTAGTATAAAAACCAAAATACCATGAAACCCCTCAATACCCAGAAAACCCCAAAGAACACAAAAAATATCTAATACCCTAAAATCCTAAAAACCAAAAACATCCTAAAAATCCCTAAAATCCCCTAGAAACAAAAGAAACCCTAAAAACCCTAAAAACCCTAAAAGCCCTAAAAACCCTAAAAACCCTTGAAAGATATAAAAAAATCCTAAAAACATTAAACCCCCCAAAAGACACATAAAACCGTAAAACAACTACAATATCTAAAACACCTGAAACTACTAAAAATGTTAAAAACTCTAATCATCATTAAAATGATAAAAACTAAAAAAACCATCTAACCCAAAAAAATCAATAAAATACTGAAAAATAATAAATAAAATAAAAAAACAATAAACCAACAAAATACATAAAAACCCTAAATACCCCAAAAACCATTTAAATCATAACAAAAACCATAAAAATCTATTAAAAAAATATGTAAGAAGCCCTGAAAATAATCAGAAAACTTTACCCCCCAAGTAAAAACATATAAAAACTAAAAAACCCACTAAAAATATAAAATATCATTAAACCCCCCTAAAATATAATAACTATAATACTTGAAAAAACACTAAAAATGAACAGAGCCCCTAAATTTCTAAAGATAACCTAAAAAACCAGAAAATTCTACAACCCTAAAATCATAGAAAACCCCTAAAACCATCAAAATCCTCAAAACACCTAAAGACCATGAAAACCATAAAAATCCTAAAAATCTCCAAAAATCCATTAAATTTAACAAAACCAAAAAACCAAAAAACCCCATAAAACACCCAAAAAATTACTTGACACTCTAAAAACAATTAAAATCCTTAAAAATGATAAAAAAAATTTAAAAAATCATTTAAGCCCCTAAAAAACCAAAAAAAAAAAAATCCCCAAGCACCCAAAACAACATAAAAAATCAAAACCCCTAAAACCCTAAAACCCACAAAAACCACTAAACACCCTCCAAATCCTTAAAAACCATAAAAATCTTAAAAATCCATAAAAATACTAAAAAATGTAAAAAAATCTAAAAACCATGAAGATTCATGAAAACCATAAAACCTCTTAAAATCCATAAAAACTCATAAAACCAACAAAAACACTAAAATCCTTAAAACCCCAAAAGTGTTAGCAACTCTAAAAACCTAAAAAAACTAAAAAAACCTTAAAAAATGAAAATCACTGAAAACCCTTAAAAACTTTAAAAAACCTTGAAAAAAACGTAAAAACCCTTAAAATCCCTAAATACCCTATAAAACCCTTAAAATTATAAAATTTATAAAAACCCTAAAAATCCTTAAAAATATAAAAGAACCTAAAAACCACAAAAAACCCTAAAAACCATAAAAACACCCAAAAAATTAAAATTCAAAAAAGTCACTAAAATATCTAAAAACCTTTAATAACCCAAAAAACCTTGAAAACTCTAATCACTATAAAAACCATAAAAATTCAAACAAAAATAGAAAAATCCCAAAAGACACTATAAATCATAATAAAACTAAAATACCTAAAATCCCATAACAACCAGAAAAATCCCAAAAAAACCATAAAAATCCTTTTAACCATAAAAAACTAGAAAAGTAATTAAAATCCCTGAAAATGTATAAAATCTTTAAAACCCTTAAAATCCCAAAAACCCCATAAAAATTATAAAACCCCTAAAAACCTTTAGAACCCCATACAAACCCTAAAACAAAAATATCTACAAACCCTTAAAACCCTAAAAACCCTAAAAACATTGAAAAACATTAACAGACTAAAACTCACAAAAAACCACCAAAAACACATAGAGACTCTAAAAAAATGAAAAAAATGAAAAATACTAATAAATATTGGAAACCCCTAAGAACTTTCGTATTCCCTAAAATTCATAAAAACCATAAAATTCACAAGAAATCACTAAAAATCTTAATATAAGGAAAAACCCATAAAAGCGCTGAGAACTCTTGAAAACAAATAAAACCCCTAAAAACCTTAAAACCCCTCAAATCCCATAAAAACCCTAAAACCATATAAAAACTCCAAAAACCCATAAAACTGCTAAAAATATTAAAAATTTATTATAAATCTTAAAACCCCCAAAAATAAAAAAACCTAAGAACCCAAAAGACCTTGAAAACCCCAAAACCCCAAAAACCCCTAACAAACCCAAAAAATATCTAAAAATCCTAATAACCCATAAATATATAAAACATATTAAAAAATCCATGAAAATATAGAAAACCCTAAAAACCTAAAAAACCCCTAAATCCACAAACAAACTAAAAACATTAAAACCCATAAAAACACCATAAAATCCCTAAAACCACTAAAAAGATAAATATCCCCTAAAACCCCCTAAAAACATTAAAAACTATGAAAAGTGTAAAATCCCTGAAAAAACCCAAAAAACCCTAAAAAAATCAAAAAACCATAAAACCCCTAAAAATCCCTAAAAACCAGAAAAATCCCCAAAAGCCTAAAAAACTAGAAAAATCCTAAAAATTCCAAAATATTCCAAAAAAATTTAAAAACAATAACAACCCATGAAAACTATTAACCCCCTAAAACCCTTAAAACCCTTAAAACCCATAAAAATCTAAAAAACATTAAAAACACTTAAAACCCAAAAAACATTAAATAAACTAAAAACCATTAAAACCCTAAAAAACTCTAAAACCTGCTCAAAAACATAAAAGACACTAAAATCCTAAAAACCCTGAAAAACCTAAACCCTTAATATCCCTAAAAACCTAAAGAATCCGAAAACACTATTAACATCCAAAAAAGACCTAAAAATCTCAAAAAATATATGAAACAATAAAAACTTTGAAAAACCCAAGAAAACCATAAAACCCCCCAAAACCCATAAAAATGATAAAAACACTAAAATGCACTAAAAAAATATAATAACCCTTTAAAACTCTAATAATTATAAAAATTCATAACAACCCTAAAAACTAAAAAAACCCTAAAAATACAAAAGGGCCATAAACCCATGATAATTGATAAAAACACTAAATACTTGAAAAAACCATAAAACCCTAAAATCCCTAAAACCATAAAAACAATAAAAATTCAAAAAATTCATGAAAATTCATGAAAACATAAAACCCTAGAAACTCTGAAACCCAATGAATAACATAAAACCCCTAAAACCTTAAAAACACTAAAACCCATGAAACCATAAAACAACAAAAAAAACCCAAAAAAACCCTTAAAACTGGAGGACACCCCAAACCCATGAAAAACCCTAAAAACAACAAAAACTCAAAAAACCTAAAAATCCTCAGAAAACCTAAAAACTATAAAAATAGTAAAAGAACATAAAAATCCAAAAAAAAACTCATGAAACCATAAAACCCCTAAAAACTATAAAAAGAAAAAAAAACCCAACAAAACCATAAAAACAATTAAATATCTAAAAACCCTTCAAATCCCTAAAATGTTAAAAAAATCTAAAATAACATAAAACCCTAAAAATGTCAAAAAAATACCTTAAAATCCAAAAAGATCCAAAAAACCCTACAAAACCCTAAGAACCCTAAATACCGTAAAGACCCTCAAAATCACTAACAACCCAAAAAGAACCTAAAACCATAGAAATACTGAAAATCCTTAAAAATCCCTCAAAACATTAAAATCAATAAACACCCAAAAAATCCCATGTAATAGTAAAAAACTCTAAAAACCATAAATAAATATTAAAAAATCCCTAAAATCCTTGAAAATATAAAAAACTAAAAACCCTTGAAAGCCATAAAAACCCTAAAAACTTTTTAAAAACGTAAAAGCCTAAAACCCCAAAAAACCATTAAAATAAGTAAAACTCTACAAACCCTTATATCCCATAAAATTTTAAGAACTCTAAAAACCATTAAAACCCTAAAAATCTAAAGAAACGATAAAACCACAAAAAGAACCTCAAAAACCTAAAAACCCTAAAAACCCTAAAAACCATCGAAAACCCCTAAAAAACTCAAATCCTTAAAAACTATAAAAGCTCATAAAAACCATATAAATCCTATAAAATAATAAAAATAACTTAAAATTAAAAAACCCAAAAAACTAAAAAAACTTGAAAACCATAAAAACCATTTAAACGTTATAAAAACCCTAAAACCCACAAATTACCTCAAACACCACTAAGAAAATCTAAAACCCCTAAAAAGGTAATATACCTTTAAAACTTTTTAAAAAATCATAAAACCTAAAAATCCCCTAAAATACATGAAAAGCGTAAAAAACCATAAAACCACCAAGAAACCCTGAAAATTCAAAAAAACCTAAAACCCTTAATAATCCTAAACACCCTAAAAACCATAAAAAACCTAAAAATACCTAAAGGCTCTAAAAACGTAAAAAATACTACAAACCAAGAAATAAACCCTGAAATCAATTAAAATCTAAAATAACCTTAACAACCCATAAAAACCCTAAATCCCCACTAAAAACTCAAATAACCCATTAAATCCTAAAAAATATAAAAACTGTAAAAAAACCTTGAAAACCCAAAAAAACTGAAAACCCCATAAAACCAAATGACCGTAAAAACCTAGAAAACCCCTAAAACTGTAAAAAAATATACAACACAACTCAAAACCTTTAAAATACCTAAAGCTGTAGAAAAGACCTAAAATAATAAAAAACATAAACAATTACTAAAAATCCCTTAAAACGTAAAAACCCTAAAAACCCATGAAAACTATAAAAACCTCTAAAAACCTTAAAAACTATAAAAACCCGTAAAAATCCAAAAATACCACTAAAAATATAAAACATTTAATCCCATAAAATAGTTCAAAAACTATAAAAAACCCTAAAATACCATAAAAAATTTTAAAATCCTAAATACCTAAAAGATCCTAAAACCCTTAAAACCCCTAAAAACCGAAGGAAAACCCTAAAACCCCTCAAAATATCTAAAAAATTATAAAACCCAAAAACCCCTAAACAACCTAAAAAATCAATAAAATTCCTTAAAATATAAAAAATGTTAAAAACCTTGAGACCCCCATCGAAAACATAAAAACCTATTAAAACCATTAAAACCCATAAAAACCCATAAAAACCCATAAAAACCTAAAAACTACTAAAAAGTAAAAAATCCATTTAAACCCATAATAAATTTGGGAAAATAAATTAAAACCCTTAAAATTCATAAAAACCCTTCAAACCCTAAGAAACCCAAAAATCTATTAAGAAATCCTAAAACCCCCAAATAGAACAAAAAACTATAAAAACCCTTAAAACCATAAAACCATAAAAATAAAAAAAAAATCCTAAAAACAATAAAAATAACTAAAATGTAAAAAACCCTAAAAACCCTGAACAACTTTTGAAAACAAAAAAACCCCTAAAACCTTAAAAAACCGCATAAAACCCAGAAACCACTAAAAACTCACAAAACCCTCCAAACCCCTAAAAACATTAAAGAAATATAAAAAACCTCAAAAAACCTAAAATAAAGAAAAGATTAATATATGAAAAAACCATTAAATCCTAAAACACATTAACGCCCTAAAAATACTAAAATCCCAAAAATCCCAAAAAACCGAAAAAAACCTAAAAAACTTAAAAACCATTAAAAATACTAAAAAATCCATTGACATCATTAAAAACATATAAAACCCTAAAAACTCTAAAAAAAACTATGAAAACCATAAAACCCCTAAAAACGTAAAACCCCCTAAAAACACATAAAAACCATAAAACCCCAATAAAATTGACAAAACACTTAACACCACAAAAAATGCAAAGAACTCAGAAAACCCTTAAAAATACTAAAAAATTTAAAAATAATTAAATACCCAAAAGACCCTAAAAACCTAAAAATAACCATAAAAGGCCATGAAAACCCTAAAATCCTCAAAATCTATAAAAACACTAAAAATAATAAAAAAGCTGGAAATCCAAAAAAAATATGAAAAATATCTGAATAGGTGAAGAAACAAAAAAACCCTAAAACCAACAAAACCCTAAAACCCATAATAACCCTAAAAATAACCAAACCTCTAAAAACCCATAAAACCCCAAAAAAATGTTAAATACACTTTAAAACCATAAAATATTATAAAAAAACAATAAAATACTAAATGACCATAAAATCCTAAAACCCTCAAAAAAATATAGAAAAATTATAAAACAACCAAAAACATCAAAATCACTAAAATTCCTAAAAATCATAAAAATACTAAAAAATCACTAAAAATACCTCAAAATTTAACAAACCCTAGAAGCCTTAAAAACCCATGGAAACCATTAAATCAACTAAAACCATAAAATCCCAAAAACCCATAAAAACCCTAAAAACCATTAAAAACACTTAAAAGTTTACAAATATTAAGAAACCAAAAGAATCTTAAAAACCCAAAATCATCAACAACCTCTAAACACCCCAAAAACTATAAAAACACTAAAATCCCTTAAACACCCTCAAAATCCTTAAAAATTTTAAAAACCCCAAAGACCCTAAAAATCTCTAAAAACAAAAAACCCAAAATCCTAGGACAACCCCTAAAAACCATAAAATACATTAAAACCAAAAAATTAATAATACTCGAAAAACCCCTAATGACTCTAAAACACTAAAAACCCTAAAAAATTTAAAAACTCTAAAAAAATTTAATAACCACCTATAACCTTAAAAACTCAAAAAAACCCCTAAAAACCTCAATCCCCGAAAAACCCTCAAATCCCATAAAAGTATTAGAAGCAATAAAAACTATAAAAATTCTAAAAAATATTTAAAAATTCCAAGAAATGTAAAAAACCCAAAAAAACCACTGAAAACCCCTAAAAACCATAACTCTTTAAAACTTAAAAAACTTAAAATCCCGTAAAACCCTGAAACCCTGCTAAAAACTCTAGACCTCATAAAAAGATAGAAACCTCTAAAAAAATTTAAAATCATAATAATCTCTAAAAAACTCAAAATCCAAAAAATACCATAAAAACCATAAAAACCCCAAACCCCCTAAAAACATTAAAAACCTAAAATTCCATAAAAACCCATTAAAACCATACAAATCTGTAAAAACATAAAAATTTCCTAAAAATTATAAGAAAACAAAAAAATCCTTAATATCCAAAAAAATGATAAATACCATAAAATCCCAGAAAACCATTAAAAACCAAAAAACCCCGAAAAACTAAAAAAAAATTGAAAAACAATAACCCCCCCACCCAAAACTCCAAACTCTAAAAACAATTAAAAATCCTAAAAATGTTAAAATCTCTAAAAACCATAAAACCCTGAAAAAATAAAAAAAATAATAAAATACCAAAAACACCCCCAAAACCATTAAAACCCCTAAAAACCATAAAAACCTTAAAAAAAGTCATATATAAAAACCTAGAAATCCCTAAAATACAAAAAAACCCTATAAACCTACATAACCCCTAAAATACATAAAAACCCATTAAAAATTAAAAACATAAAAACCAATAAAACCCTAAAAACCCACAAAAAAATATAAAAACCCCCAAAACCCCTATATTTTCTAAAAACACCTAAAAACACAAAAAACCAATAAAATCCAAAAATACCCTAAAACCATAAAATTATATCCAAATACATAAAAAAACTAAAAACCCATATTTTTTTTAAAACCCTAAAGACCCTAAAAAAACTATAAATCAAAAAATCCTAAAGAAACACTAACAAACCCTGAAAAAATAAAAACCCTTAAAACACCTAAAACCTTGAGAAAACCATAAACCCCCTAAAAAACATAAAAACCCCTAAAAATGATAAAAACTTTAAAAACCCTAAAATACACTGAAAACCCTTAATAAACCTAAAAATATTAAAAACTCTAAAAATCCTTCTAATCGCTAAAAAAATAAAAAAAATAAAACCCTAAAAGATCCTAAAAACCATGAAAGCCCTTAAAAACCAAAAAATACCCTAAAGATCCCTAAAACCCATCAAAACGATTATAAAACCCTAAAGACCATAAGAATCCCAAAAAATCTGCTAATATCTGTGAAACATAAAAACCATAAAAACCATGAAAAATCAATGAAAACACTAAGAAACCCTAAAAACATAAAAACCACATATCCCCCAAAACCATTAACCACTAGAAAATATTAAATCCCATAAAACTATAATACTTTAAAAAACTTTAAAAAACCTTTAAACCATAAAAATAAATAAAAAATCTAAAAACACAAAACACCCTAAAATACCTAAAAAAGCCTAGAAAATCCAGCAAGTTCTGAAAAAACAGAAAAAACCCTAAAAATCAAAAAAATCCTAAATAATCTATTAAAATCCCTGAAAATATAAAAATCTTAAAAACCCTGAAAAACACTAGAATCCATAAAAACCCTAAAAAACTAAAAAACCAAAAAAAAAACCATAAACACCCTAAAACCGCTAAATCCACTTAAAACACTAAAAACCATTTAAACCCCTAAAAATTTATAAGTACTAAAAAACAATAGAAATCATAAAAACTCAAATAATACAAAAAACCATAAAACACCACAAAACCCTTAAAAACCTAAAACCCCTGAAAACCCCTAAAAACCATTAAAATCTCAAAAAACCCTCAAAAATCCTAAAAGCATAAAAATTATAAAGATATACCTAAAGATCCCTAAAAACGTAGAACCCCTAAAACCCAAAAAAACCTCTGAAAACCTCAAAAATCAATTGAAATATTAAAAACCATAAAACCCACAAGAAACCAATTAAAACACTAAGAACTATTAAAACCACTAAAAACATTAAAAAACTATAAAAATCCTTAAAAATCATAAAAACTCTAATAATTCCCTAAAATACAAACAAAAATACCCTAAAACCCTAAAAACCATAATACACTAAAAACCCTTAATATCCCTAAAAACCATAAAAACTATAAAATCCTAAAAAATCCCCAAAAACCATAAATACATAAAATACCCCAAAACACTTCAAAATCGCAGAAAACTATAAAACCCATTAAAACCATAAAACACGTAAAATCCCAAAAAACCCAAAAAACCACTAAAAACTCTAAATTCATTTTAAACCCCTAATAAAATTAAAAAAATTAAAAACTATAAAACATTAAAAATTGAAAACACCCCATAAACACAAAAAGATATTAAAACCCCTAAACCCCCAGAAGTTCCTAAAAAACAAAAAATCCATTACAACCCTAAAATTATAAAAACCCTCAAAACCATAAATACCAAAAAATTCATTAAAAATCCCTAAAAATTACTGAAAATGTAGAAAACCCTAAAACCCTGAAAACCCTCTCAAAATAATAAACACCTATAATAACCATTAAATCTCTAAAAACCAATAAAAACCCTGAAACCACTAAAACTTCTAAAGCCCTTAAAAACCACAAAAATCATTAATAAAACGTTAAAAACATAAACATAATAAAAAAAATAAAAACACACTAAAAACCAAACAAGAACATAAAAACCCGAAAGAACCCTAAAACCCCTAAAACCCTCAAAAATTGGTAAAAACTAAAAAAATACCTAAAACCCCGAAAACCCATAAAAATTCTAAAAAAACCTTAAATATTTTGGAAAACATAACAAACCCTCAACCCCCCCAAACCCCTTAAAATGATAAAACCCTCTAAAACCCTTAAAACCCATAAAAACGCATAAAGTCCAATAAAAACACTAAAACCTCATAAAACCCATAAAAAAGATAAAAAACTATAAAAAACCTTAAAACACAGAAACAATTTAAAAAAAATCTAAAAACACTCAAAGGGCCTGAAAATAATAAGACACACTAAGAACCCATTAAACATACAAAATTCATAGAAACCATGAAACACATAAAAACCTTAAAAACCTTAAAAATTACATAAAATACCTAAAAACGTAAAAACCCTAAAAACCTTTAAAAACCTCTGGAAAAAATAATAACCCATTAAAACCCTAAAAACCCTATAATCCCATAAAAACACTAAACCTCGAAAAAAAACTATAAAAACCCTTAAACCCTCTAATTTTTTTTAAAAAATAGAAAAAACCATAAAAACCATAAAAACTAAAAAAACCCAAAAAACACTTAAACCCCCCAAAACCCTAAAAACTATAAAAATATAAAAAATACCTATAAATCTATGAAAACATAAAAAACACTAAAACTCGTGAAAATCATAAACATACCCTAAAACTTTTAAAAACCTTAAAAACACACAAAACCCTAAAAACCACCAAAAACACTAAAAACCCTAAATTACCCTAAAAATATTAAAAACATTAAAAACACTACAACACATAAGAAACTCAAAAATACACAAAAAATCCTTAAAAGTACCTAAAACCATGGAATCAACTAAAACAACTAAAACCCTAAACACTCAAAACCCCTCAAAATACCTAAGAACCCTGAAATGAATAAAAATTAAAAAAAAATACTAAAAAGGATGAAAAAATACCTAAAAGCATAAAAGAACCATAAAACGTTAACAATAATGAAGTACATAAAACCCCTAAAATCTAAAAACAAATCCAAAAAACACTAAAATACCTTAAATCCTCTAAAACGGTAAGAAACCCTAAAGCCCGAAAACCCCCAAAATCCCAAAAACCTAAAAAACCATAACAACCATAAATATCCGAAAAAATGCCAAAATATCCCTAAAACCTAAAAAATCTGAATACCCCTAAAAAACCTGAAAACCATAAAACACCTAAAAACCATAAAAACTCTAAAAACCAATGAAATACCAAAAAAACTAAAACCCCTTAAAACCCCTAAAAATAATAAAAAATTTTAAAAAAATTAAAAATCCTAAAAAATAATACTTATTCATCGAAAACCACAAAAGCCTCAAAATCTCTAAAAAAAATTAAAAACCATAAACCCGCTCAAAATAAAAAATATTACTAAATCCCCTAAAAACCATAAAAATCTTAAAAATGCATAAAAATACCTAGAAACATAAAAATCACAAAAAACACAAAAACCCTAAAAACCATAAAAACCAATAAACATTAAAAACCCATTAAACCCTTAAACCAATAGAAACTCTAAAACCCAATTAAACCCCAAAAAAGTTTAAAAACATTAGAAACCTTAAATACTCTAAAAAATCAAAAAAGACCAAAAAAAACTAGAAAACATAAAAACCCCTAAAAATCCAAGAAAAAAGAAAAAACACTAAAAATACCTAAAACCCCCAAAACCCATAAAAATCATGAAAAGGACATAAAAATAAATGAAAACATAACAAAAACCTACCAACCCTTTATACCCACTAAAAAAATAAAATCTTCTAAAAACCTTAAATAACTAAAAAAACAAAGATTACCTAACAAAATCTAAAATCTATAAAACCGTTAAAACACCTCAAAATGTTAAAAACTCTAAAAAACATTAAAAACACAAAAAACTAAAAATACACAATACAACCCCAAATACCCTAAAACCCCTGAAATCATAAAAACCTTGGAAATCCTTAAAACCCATGAAAATCCCTAAAAACCATAAAAAATAAAACCCATAAAATTCTTAAAAAAGCCCTAAAAATCCTTGAAAACGTGAAAAACCTTCGAAAACCTGAAAATCCCCTGAAAACCATAAAACCCCTCAAAACATTAAAAAACCCATAAAACCATAAATCTCACTAAAAACTATAAAAACTATTTAAACCCCTAAAAATGTTAAAAAACTATAAAAAACATTAAAACCGCCAAAAAATAAAAAAGGTCCCTAAAAACCCCAGAAACCCTAAAAACTCTTAAAAACCCTTTAAACCCTAAAGGACCTCAAAATCTATAAACCCCTAAGAAACCCTAGAACCCATAAAAATCCTAAAATATCCCTACAAATCCATGAAAACATAAAACACCCTGAAAACCATTAAAAACCCTGAAAACCATAAAATTCCATAAAAACCTAAAACACAATAAAACCCATAAAACCCTGAAACAACTAAAATATCTACAAAATATTAAAACCCATAAAATCGTAAAAAACTAAATGTTACCTTAAAACACTAATAAACTTTAAAAAACCAAAAAACACAAAAAAACCCAAAAAACACCTGAAAACTTGAAAAACCAAAAAAAAACTTAAACCCCTAAAAATCCTTAAAACCCCTAAAAACCATAAATAACATAAGATCCATAAAAACCCTAAAAATTCCCAAAAATATTGTAAAATGTAAATATCCTTAAAAACCATGAAAAACCTCTGAAAACCATATAAATGCCTAAAACCAGAAAACCAGAAAACCGCTAAAAACCACTATAAACTTTAAAATCCCTTAAAATCGTAAAAACATTAAAAATCTATAAATACATTAAAACACCTAAAAACACAAAAAATCCATCTAAAATCACCAAATAAACTAGAAAACCTCGATAAACAATGAAAACCAATAAAATCCTCAAAATCACTAAAAACCCTAAAAACACTAAAAACCATTAAAATCGTAAATAATTTCTACACATCTCTAAAAACATAAAGAACCTATAACCCCTAAAAACAGATGATAACTATAAAAACCCCTAAAACCTTTAAAAAACAAAAAATACCTGAAAAAACACTTACATATATAAAAACCCTTTTAACACAAAAAAATGTTAAAAAACTCAAAAAAACATAAAAACTCAAAAAATAAAAAAAACATAAAATCTAAAAAAAACCATTAAAACCTTGAGAACCCTTAAAAATCATAAAAACCCTAAAAATGACTAAAAACCCTAAAAAAATATAAAAATCCTTAGAAATCTATAAAAATACATTAAAATGTAAACAACCATAAAAACCATGAAAACCATAAAAACACTTAAAAACCTTAAAACCACATAAGAACTTATAAAAACCCCTACATACAAAAAAATATTAAAACCAAAATAAACCCCTAAAGATGTGAAAAACTATAAAAAAAAATTAAAACCCTAAAAAACAAAAAAACTTTATAATCCTTTAAACCCTAAAAACCTTGAAACCCCCATAAAAACTATAAACCCCCAAAAAACCATCGAAATCCCAAAAATCCCATAAAAACAACAAAAAATTCCAAAACCCCTTAAAAACTATATAAGTGTTAAAAACTCTAAAATAATAATAACTCATTAAAACTCAAGAAAACCCCAGAAATCAAAAAGTCCCTAAAATTATGAAAATCCCTAAAAACCATTTAAAACCCTAAAAACCCTAAAAATCCATAAATACTATAAAAACCCTAATAAACATCAAAAAATAAAAAAATCCAATTTTTTTTGAATATGTAAAAAACCATAATGACTCTAAAATCAATAAAAAATAATATAACCTATAAAACCCAAAATAATCCACTAAAAAAATTTTAAAACCCTTAAAACGACTAAAATTGTTAAAAACTGAAAAAAACATACAAAACCCTAAAACACTCAAAAAAACCGTAAACCTCCCATAACACCCTAAAAACTGTGAAAAACCAAAAGATAGTAATATTATGGAAAATACTAATAACACATAGAGTCACTGAAAACCCTAAAGTATCCTAAAAATCCATAAAAATCATCGAAAAAGTAAAAAATGCTAAAACCATGAAAACCTCATGAAAATCATTCAAAAAACTCAAAATAATAAAAATATTAAGAACCCATAAAACCCTAAAACCCACTAAAAACTCAAAACCCCATTAAACCCAATTAAAAAATTTAAAATTGTAGAAAAATTTAAAAAACTATATTTAACTGAAAAAAGACACTAAAAGACCCTATAAACTATAAAAAAACCTAAAACATAAGAAAAACCTTGAAACCCCATATAACACCAAAAAATACCTATAAAATGTTAAAAAATCCTAAAAATCTCTAAAAATCATTGAAAATTTAAAAAAAACAAAAAAACATAGAAAAACCCCTGAAAAACATAAAATACCGCTAAATACCTATGAAAATGATAAAACCCTAAAACCCACAAAAAACTCTAAAAACCAATTAAATCACCTAAAAACATAAAAAAAATCTAAAAACAAAAAAAAAAACACATAAGACACCATAAAACCCTGAAAAGACCATAAAATCCCAAAAAATAATGAAAACCCTTAAAACCCTCAGAATCTCTAAAAACCCTACAAAATAATAAAAACCATAAAACCATTAAAATAATAAAAACAAAAAAAATCCCTAATAATCATGGAAAACATAACATCATAAAAAAACCAGGGGAAACCCCTAAAAAAATAAAAACCTATACGACCTTAAAAACTCTAGATACCTATAAAATCCCTAAAAACCATAAAAAACTAAAAAAACCCTCAGAACCCCTAAAATGTTAAAAAAACTCTAAAAACCCTGAAATCTACTAAAATGATCAAAAAACCCTAAAAATTCAAAAAACCCATAAAAACCTTGAAAACCCCAAAAACCCTTGAAAACCCTAAAAACCATCAAAAACAGTAAAAACTATAAAAACCACTAAAAATAATAAAAATCCTATAAGCCAAAAACATATCTAAAAAAGTAAAAAAATCCTAAAACCCCAAAATACCATAAAAATCCACAAAAACATTAAAAATTAATAAAACCAATAAAACACCAAAATAACCACTAAAAACACTAAAAACCCATTAAAATCCTAAAAAAATTAAAAAAACTCTAAAAACCATAAAAAACCCTAAAAATATCAAAAAACAAAAAAAAAAACTTAAAATGAACCTAAAAACCACGAAAACCCTTGAAAAACAATAAAACACCACAAAATCCCTAAAAACAAAAAACCCCTAAGAACCATAAAAATCATAAAAAGAAGTTAAAAACCATGAAAAAATAAAAAATATAAAACCTTCGGAAACCAGAAAATTCATGAAAAAATTTAAATCCCAAAAAATGCATAACACCGTAAAACCCCACTAAAAACTCTAAAGAAATTTAATCCCATAAAATTGTTAGAAAATTCTAAAAAACATAAAAAAATGAAAACCAAAAAAACCCTAAATACCCAAAAGTCACTAAAAACCCTAAAAATTTTAAAAACCCCTAAGAAAACTCAAAGTCCCATGAAATCCAAAAAATCACAAAAATCCAATAAAAAGTAAAAAAATTCTGAAAGGACCTAAAAATCCATATAAAAATATTAAATCATAAAAACCTGAAGAAACCATGAACACCATTAAGAACATTAAAAACATTAAAAAGCCATAAAAAACCCTAAAAACCCTAAAAACCATGAATATTCCTAAAACCCAAAACAAACCTAAAACACCTAAAAACTAGGAGCCTAAAACTCTCAAAATCAACAAAAACCCTAAAAAAAATAAAAATTCTCAAAATTCTCAAAAAAAAAAACAATGAAAATAAAAAAAACCCAGAAAACCCTAAAACCTAGAAAACCATAAAAACACAATACCCCATAAAAACAATTAAAACAACAAATAACTCTAAAACCCCTTAAACCCCCTAAAAAATGTTAAAAAACACTAAAAACCCTTAAAACTAAAAAAGAACAAAAAATCTATAAAAACCCCTCACACTGTAAAAATAATTAAAACCCCTAAAGATCTTATAAAACCATGAAATGCCCTAGAAATACTCAAAATCCCTAAAACCCTAAAAACACTAAAATACATAAAAAACCTAAAAAACCTCTAAAATCCTTGAAAATATAAAAAACTCTAATAACCTTGGAAATTACCTATAAAACATAAAAACTCCTAAAACCATAAACACCCATAAAAACCCTAAAAACCACTAAAAACTCAAAAAACCACTAAAAACTCAAAAAAACCCTTTATACCACTAAAAATAGTAAAAAAATATAAAAATCATTAAAACCCACAAACTCTATAAAAGCTATAAAAACTCTAAAACCCTCAAAATCCCTAATAATACTAAAAAATATAAAAAAAAATCATAAATCCTAAAAAACCCTAAAAATACTTAAGATCATTAATAACCCTAAATAAACTAAAACCCTATATATAGAAAACCATTAAAAACCAGTAAAACCATAAAAAACATTAAAAAACACAAAAAATTATAAAACCCATAAAAATGATAAAAAACTAAAAAAAATTAAAAACCATAAAACCCAAAAAACCACATATAAACCAGAATACCCAAAAAACCATAAAAACCAAGAAAACCTCTAAAACCCTAAAAACCTTGGGAAGCCCTAAAACCCTAAAAAATCCCTAAAAACCATAAAAACCAAAAAAACAAAAAAATATCCTAAAAAATCCCTAAAATCCCTAAATACATAAAAAACCCTAAAATCTCTTTTAAACCCATAAATAATAAAAAACCTCATAAAAACATTAAAAACCATCAAACCCATAAAACCCCATAAAACCACTAAAACACTAAAAAATTTCAAAACCCCTAAAATGTTAAAAAACGCCAAAAAAACTTAAAAACCCAAAAAAATCAAGAAAACCTAAAAACCTAAAAAATAATAAAAACCCTAAATAAAACCATGAATTCCCTAAACCCAAAAAAATTACTAAAAACCCAAAAACCCTAAAAACCCTAAAAAATCATAAAAAATACCTAAAATCTCTAAAAATATTAAAACCCCTAAAACACTTAAAAACTACTAAAAATAATAAAACCCCTAAAATCTTTAAATACACAAAAAAACATAAAAAACCTAAAAAACTAAAAACTATAAAAAACTATAAACCCAATAAAAATTTAAAAAAACACTAAAAAATTTAAACCCCTAAAAACTAAAAAAACCCCTAAAACCCAAAAAGATCCCTAAAACCTTGAAAAATTCTCAAAACCCTAAAAACCTAGAAAGTCCCTAATAAAGAAAAATCATAAAAACCCTAAAACAATAAAAATTATAAAATGGACCTAAAATTCCTTAAAAATATAAAAAACATGAAAACCATGAGAAACCCTTGAAAACCATAAACAAAATAAAATTATTAAACCCTTAAAACCCCATAAAAATCCTAAATACCATTAAAAACTCTATAAACCCTAAACCCCAAAACACGTTAAAAAATATAAAAAACCATAAAACCCCTGATAACTTCAAAAAATTCCAAAAAAAACCAAAATGAGCATTAAACCCTGATACCCCTAAAAACCCTAAAATACCCCCAAAACACTAAAAATCCATAATAACCAAAAAAATAATAAAAAATCCTTAAAAACACTAAAAATCTAAAAAATCCATGAAATTCTGAGAAATCCAGGAAAACCATTAAAACCCCTAAAAACATTAAAAACCCTAAAAACCATAAACTCCCTAAAAACCCTAAAAATCCCTAATAATACTAACATTACTTCAAACACCTAAACATGGTAAAAACTCTTAAAAACTAAAAAACCCTTAAAAATTCAAAAAACAACCGAAAACATTAAAAGACTTGAAAACCCCAGAACAACCCTGAACCCCTAAAATACTTGAAAGACCATGAAACCGCTAAATATCCCTCTAAACCCTAAAAACCCATATAAAACATAAAAATAATAAAAATCGGTAAAGATACCTAAAAAGATAGAAAACCATAAAAACATGAAAACCCCTTGAAACCCATAAAAACCCCTATAAACCATAAAATCTCCTAAAACCATAAAACCCACTAAAAATCTAAATCCCATAAAACCTATTAAAGTGGTAAAAATATATAAAAATCATAAAAAACTAAAAGAACCTAAAAACCCAAAAGACCCTAAAAACAATGAAAACTAATAAAAACATAAAAAAATTTGAAAAAAATAAAACCCCTCAATATCCATAACAACAATAAATACATTAAAATTAATTAAAACCCTAAATATCCCTGAAAAAGTAAGAAACCATGAAATAAACCTAAAAACTATAAAGCTCGTAAAAACTTTTAAAACACTACAAAACCATAAAAATCCTTAAAACCCATAACAAACACTAACAACCCTAAAACCCCTAATATTCTTAAAAAATACTAGAAACATTAAAACTCCTTAAAACTCAAAAAACCCCTCAAAACATAAATACTCTAAAAAATATTAGAAAACCCTACAAACCCGAAAATACCCAAAAACCCCCTAATCCCACTAAAAATCCTTAAAAACCATGAAAATCAAAAAATTCCTAAAAAATCCCTAAAAATCCCTAAAATTGTAATAAAAACTAAGAATCCTATAAAAACCCTTAAAACTATAAAACCACTAAAATCCATAAAAAACACTAATAACCCACAAAAACCCTAAAACAAATTAAAAACTCTAAAACCCCCTAAAACATTAATAACTATAAAAAACCATAAAAACCATAAAAAACTAATAAAATCCTAAAAACCCAAAAGATCCTAAAAGCCCTAAAAAAATCCTAAAAGCTCTAAAAAACAGGAAAAACCATAAAAACTCACAAAATACCAAAAAAAACTCAAAACTATAATATTACTAAAAAATAACTAAAAATCCATTAAAACCTATAACACATAAAAACATTGAAAAACACCTGAAAACCATAAAAAACCCTAAAAACATAAAATCCCCAAAACCCCATAAAAATCCTAAAACCCACTAAAAACAATAAAAAACCTTTAAACCACTTAAAATTATAAAAAACCATAAAAACCCATAAAATCCTTAAAAACCTCATAAAATACTGTAAGATACAAAAATACCATAAAAACTTGGAGGCCCCCTAAAAACCCCAAAACCCTGAAAAAGTAAAAAAACCTCAAATCCCTATAACCTCTAAAACCCAAAAAATATCAAAATCATAAATAATACCTTAAAACCCATGAAAATGTACAAAATAATAAAATCCCCTAAATTAGATAAAACCCATAAAAACCCTAAAAACATAAAAAAACTGAAAAACCATTAAAAACTCTAAAATTCCCTATAAACATTTTAAAACTCTAAAAAACAATAAAACCCCTAAAAACCCAAAAGACCCTAAAACAATAAGAAACCATAAAACTATAAAAAAATGAAAACCCCTTAAAACTCCTCTAAATCTCTAAAACCCTCAAACCATAGAAAACATAAAAATAGGAAAAAACTTAAATACATTAAAATGTAAAAAACTCTAAAAACCCTAGAAAATCCTAGAATGCCATAAAACTACTAAAATAATTGAAAATCCTAAAAACCAATAAAAACCTTAAAACTAATATAATCTCTAAAACCCTAAATACCTCTAAAAACATCAAATACTCCAAAAAATGTAAAAACCAAAAAAACTCAAAAAAACCCAAAAAACACTATAGGACCCTAAAAACCATGAATAACCCTAAATTCTTAAACAACTTCAAACCCCTCAAAATCCATAAAACCCCTAAAAACACTAAAAGTCATAAAAATACAAAAATATCCATACAAATATCTAAAAATGTAACAATCTATAAACACCCTAAAAACCCCCTAAAAACCATTAAAAAAACCTAAAACCAAAAAAACCTATCGAAACTACTTAAAACTATAAAAACCCATAAAACCCCAAATTTTAAAAAGAAACAATTAACACCATCAAATGCTAAAAAACTCAAAAAAAAACTATAACAATCCAAAATAACCCTAAAAACGTGAAAACCCATAAAAACCCAAAAAGAGCATGAAAAATCCTAGAAACCCTCAAATCCATAAAAACCCAAACAAATCTTCAGAACCTTAAAAATAATTGAAAATGTAAAAAACCCTGAAATAACCCTTCAATCCATAGAACCCCATAAAACATTAAATCACTAAAAACATATAAAAACCACAAACCATGGGGGGACCTGACATGGGGACTGGGTTACCTCCTCCCTCTGACAGCACAAGCGATGCTGAGGATCCTCCCAGTATGCTGGGAAATACTGGTGATGTTGGTGCCATGGACCTGGAGAGGGCTATGGTCCTTCATGGTGTCCCCTCTGATGAATCTTTTTGTGTGCAGCTGCATGAGATGGTGTGGGTTGAACGAGAATGGTTCTCGCTTGAGGATGAAGCCGAGAGGCTCGGGGAACGGTTCTCTGAAGTTGACCGCCGGATAAATGATGCTATGGCCAGGCCAAAGGAGAAAAGAGGTTCTGAAACCCCTGGGATAAACAATAAGAAAGGGAAGGAAACATCGGTCAGTGATGGTCTCACTTGTGCGAAGGCGGGTGTTGTATCTGGATCCACTTCTGCCCCTCCGAGACGACAACGGAGGATGGATTACTCTACTCTCCCATGTCCCATGGAAACTAGGGCCTCTTCACGAGCTGTAAGAATGAATCTAAAGGTGAATAAGTGTGAGAGGCTTTCAACTTATATAGAGCAAGAGAAGGCTAGGATGAAGCTGCTATCCAGGCTTGGCATGCAAGAGGATTTTGAGTTTGGATGGGACTCAACGGACATGGGTGCTGAGTCCGATTTCAGTTTTTCTTATGTAGGTGACAACTTTGGTGTGGACATGGGGTTTCGAGGTGCGGAGTTGGAAGATTTTGGTGGGGATGTTGACTGATCCTCCCCTTGTGTGCTTTCTGTTTGAACTTTTGACTTGTTTGTTTTTCTTTTGCTTTTATTCCTCTCTTCCTGTGGCCTTTGGGCTGAGGTCGTAAGGAATTTTGGGTGTGGATCGGTGGATCCCTCCCCTCCCCTGTCTGTAGTGTCTGTGTCTTTTCTTTTAATAAAATTTTGGGGGGTCCCAGGAATAGCCTGGACCCGAGCCTTCCTTGCCATAAATAAAATTAAACTCTATAAAAAACCCAAAAATCGACTAGGAAATTTAAATACCCTTTAAACCACTAAAAATAATAAAAACTATAAAATGATTAAAATCCTTAAAAACTCAAAAAAACCAAGGTACCGAAAAAACACTAAAATCCCAGAAACCCCTAAATACACTAAAAATGTTGAAAACCCAAAAAATCCTCAAAATTCATAAAAACCATAAAAAACCCAATTTCCACAAAAATCATAAAGAATTCCTAAAAATCCTTGAAAATATGAAAATCCCTAAAAACCTAAAAATCTTCTTGAAAACCAAAAAACCCATTAAAAACAATAAATACCCTAAAAATAATGAAAACTATAAAAACCACTAAAAACTTAAAAAACCCTTAATATGCCTAAAAAGGTATAAAAATTATAAAAACCCATATAAACCTTAGAAAACATGAAAAACCCTAAACCCCCCCAAATACCATAAAAACCATAAAAACTCAAAATAAAATAAAGACTCACAAAATCACTAAAACCCTAAAAATCCTGAAAACCCAAAAACCCATAGAAATTATAAAATATCCTTAAAAGTCCTTGAAATCGAAAAACCCTAAAACATTAAAAACCACAAAAAAAACCATAAAAACCGAAAAAAAACCATAACAAACCCAAAAAACCAAAAAACCATAAAAAAAATAAAAACTCAAAAAACCCTAAATAACTGTAAAAATGGTGAAAACTCTAACACCATGAAACACAAAAAAAAACTCAAAAAACCTAAAAAACTCAAAAGACCCTAAAAACCCTAAAATCCCTAAAATCCATTTAATATCAATAAATGTCTCAAAATACCTGAAACATTGAACACACAAAGAACCACAAGAAATCTAACAATTCATAAAAATCCTTGAAAACATAAAAAACCCTAAAACCCCCAAAAACCCTTAAAACCGTAAAAACCACTAAAAAAATTTAAAAACCGTAAAAAACCATAAACACTAAAAAACTAAAAAAACCCTAAAACACTAGAAAACACCTAAATTTTATGAAAACCCATAAAACATTCAAAATCCCAATGAACCATAAAAAGACACAAAAATAATAAAAATCTCAAAGAACGTAAAAATCCTTTAAAATGTAAAAAACCTTAAAACCTTGAAAACACACTAAAACCCATAAAAACATCTAAAGCCTTAAAAATATTTAAAATCCATAAAAATTCACTAAAACTCAAAAATCATGTAAAACCCCTAAAAATGTTAAAAAAACACTATATATGATTTGAAACCCTAAAAACTCAAAAAACCACAAAAAAACAAATAAAAAACCTTAAAAAGCCTGAAAACCCATAAAAAACATAAAAACCCTAAACCTCACGAAAATCACTCAAAATACTAAAAAATATAAAAAATATAGAAGAAATAAAAAACCATAAAAATCCATGAAAACAAAAAAATCATAAAACCCCCAAAAAAAATGAAAATAAGAAAAACTGTTAAAAACCTAAAAACCCTTTAATAACTCTATAACCCACTAAAAATATTAAAATACTTATAAAAAATAAAAAGGATAAAACAATAAGAACATAAAAAATACTAAAAACTAAAATTAGCCCAAAAACGTAAAAATATCCTAAAACCTATTAAACCCTATACACCCCTCAAAATCCCTAAAATACCTAAAAAAACTAAATATCATAAAATAATAAAAAGTTATTAAAAATACCTATATATTTATGCAAATATAAAACCCCAAAATAACCCATAAAAATCGTAAAAACCAAAAAACATTAAAAAACCTAAAAAACCATAAAAACCCGAAAACCCACTAAAAAATATAAAAACCATTAAAACCCCAAAAATGTTAAAAACACTAAAAAATTTAAACCCTAAAAAACTCATAAAAAACCCTAATACACAAAAATTTCATAAAGCCTAGAAAACATTAAAAACCATTGAAAACCATAAAACCCTCAAAATCGCTAAAAACCGTAAAAACCCTAAAACCCCTATAAATAATTAAAAATACATAAAATTTATTAAGAATGTATGAACCACAAGAAACCCTTAAATAATCAAAAACCAATAAAAACCACTAAAACCTATAAAACCATAAATTAAATAAAACCCACAAAACTACTGAAAACTCTAAAAACTCACAAAACCCCTAAAAATGAAAAAATTTCTAAAATCCTTTTAAACCCATAAAAACTCATGAAAAACCATAACAACCCAAAAGGCCCTAAAAATCCCAAAAAATAGATACAAAAAACCATAAAAAACACATAAACAGCCCAAAATCCCTAAAAACCCTAAAATCCTAAACACCATTAAAATAATAAAAATCCTAAAAAACTGTGAAATTCCCTAAAAATGTGAAAAACCATAAAACCCTTGAATACCATTAAAACCCCAGAAAATATTTCAAACACTAAAAACCATTGAAATCCCTATAAAACCACTAAAAAATTTAAAACCCCATAAAATCCCAAAAACATTAAAATCTCCAAAAAATAAAAATTTAAAAACTCAAAAAACCCAACAAACCTATAAATATTCTAAAAACCTCAATAACCAATAAAACCCCTAAAAACCTTTAAAACAACTAATCCCCCCAAAAATTCCTACACACCCTAAAACCCAAAAGAGACCATAAAAATCTAAAAAAAACTCTAAAAATCCTTGAAAACATAAAAATCCAAAAAACCATGAAAACCAATTCAAAAACATAAAACCTAAAAAACCATTAAAAGCCCAAAAACCTATAAAGCCCTAAAAACCACTAAAAATAATAAAAAAACAATAAACCCCTATAAATTTAAAAAACTCAAATAACCCTTAAAACCATAAACAAAAAAAAACCCTAACCCTACCCCTAAAAAAACATAAAAAACCCACAAACCCAAAAGAACCTCAAAACCCCTAAAAACCATCAAAATACCTAATGACTATAAACCCCTAAAACCATAAAAATACTAAATAATCCCAAAAAAACCTTAATAACCTAAAATTACTTAAATCCCAATGAAAAACCTCTAAAACCCTAAAACCCCTAAACAACTTGAAAACCAATGTAAAATGATAAAAAACCATTGAAAACTCAAAAAACCCTTAAAAACCCTCAAAATGATAAAAACAAAAAAAATATAAAACTTTTAAAAAATAAAAACCCCAAAAAACTCCAAGAAAAACCATAAAACCCAAAAAAGCCTAAAACCCTAACAACATGGAAAACCCTTAAAACACTCTAAATCTCTAAAAACAATAAAAAACCAAAAAAACCCTGAAGATACTAAAATATCTCTAAAATGCTTGAAAACGAAAAAATATTAAAATCACTCGAAAACCATAACATTACCTAATACCATAAAAACTAATAAGACCCTAAAAACCACTAAAAACTTTAAAAATAATTAAAACCAGCAAAAGAGATAAAAAATCTTAAAACTATTGAAACCCAAAAATTATCAAAAAACACTAAAAACTCAAAAAGATCCTAAAACCCAGAAAAACCCTATAAACCCTAAAATAATAAAATCCCATTAATCCATCAAAATCCCTAAAAACCATAAAAACCATAAAAGCTATAAAAATCACTGGAAATGCAAAAAACCCAATAAAACCTGAAACCCACTGAAAACCATAAAAACCACAAAAAACCATAAAAACACAAAAGTAAATAAAACCATTAAAAAGGACTAAAATATCTAAAACCCTTTCGAACCCTAAAATTTATATATATTTTAGAACCCCTTAAGAAACTAAAAACTCAAATAAAACACTAAAAAACAACAAAAACCCTAAAACCTCAAAAAAAAACCTCAACCCCCAAAAACTGTAAAAATACATTAAAACCCTAAAAATCCAAAAATATCATAAACCCCTAAAAATGAAAAAAAATCATAAAAATCCCTAAAAAAAACCAAAAAAGTAAAAAAACCTAAAAACACACTAAAAATAATAATCCCCTAAAACCATAAGAAACCATAAAAAACCATAAAAAACTTAAAAACCTACAAAAAACACCAAACCCCATTCAATCCCTATAAATGTTAAATAATTTTAAAAATCATAAAACGATAAAAAACAAGGAACAAACCTAAAACTAACAAAATATAAAAAAACTAAAACTCATAAAAAGTCCTCAAAACCACTTAAACCTCTAAAAATCCATAAATACCCTACAAACTATAAAAATCCTAAAAATACCTAAAAATATGAATTAATGTAAAAAAACATAAAACACAAGAGAACCCCCTGAAAGCCATTGAAAACCCTGAAATCCTTAAAAACTCATATAAAATCTAAAAAAATGCTGAAAAAATCTAAAAACCCAAAAAATGAAATACCACTAAAAACCTATAAAACCCCTAAAAATTCAAAAAACCCAAAAAACTCCTAAAATTTTCAAAATCCTTAAAAATCCATAAAAACACTAAAAAATATTAAAAATAAAAATCTTAAATATTCCCTATGAATCCCATAAAATGTAAAAACCCCTGAAAACCCCATAAAAACCCTAAAGCCCAAAAAACCTTGAGAACCCTAAAAACCCATAAAACCTAAAAAAACCACTAAAAACTCTAAAACCCCTTAAAAACCCAAAAAATGTTTAAAAATACCAAAACCTTAAATCCCATTAAAATTCATGAAAACAGCTAAAAACCTCAAAATCCCTAACAATGCTAAAAATCCTAAATACAATAAAAGTCCTAAAAAGTCCTTAAATAAACGGTATAAAACCCCATAAAATCCATTAAATACAATAAAACCCCTATAAACTGTAAAGACCCTAAATAACCCATAAACCCCTAAAGACAACTAAAACAACTGAAACCCCTTAAACCCTTAAAACTACCAAAAAAGTTAAAAACACTAAAAAGACTTAAACCACTAAAAAAAGAAAAAAAACTCTACAAAAAATGGTGAAAATATCAAAAAAACCCCAAAAACACTAAAAACCCTGAAAACCCCTAAAAATTAAAATACACTAAAAACCCTAAAACACACTAAAAACCATAAAATCCTAAAAAATCCCTAAACGAATGAAAATTTAAAAAACTTTAAAAGCCCTGAAAAACCTCTAAAATTTATAAGAACACCTAAAAACCATAAAAACACAAATTACCCAAAAAAACACCTTAAAATAAACTAAAATATCAAAAAAACATAAACCCCTAAAAATGTTAAAAAAGCTCTGCAAAAAACTAAAACCCCTAAAATTTTTTAAAAAAAACCAACCAACCCAAAATACCCTAAAAACCCCTAAAAACCCTTAAAACCCTTAAAAGACCTTAAACACCCTCAAAATCAATTACAACAATAAAAAACTATAAAACCCATAAAACTCATAAAAAGCACTAAAAATATCTTAAAATGAAAGAATCCCTAAAATCCCATAAAAACTGTAAAACCCCAAAAAACCTTAATAACCATAAACACCCTAAAAACTACTAAAAACTCTAAATACCCTTTAATCCCCTAAATTTTTTTACAACTCTAAAAACCATAACACCCCTATAAACTCAAAAAAAAAACAATAAACACTAAGACTCACATAAAAAGCCCTAAAAATCCCTGAATAATTTAAAAAACCTAAACACACTGAAAACTCCCCAAAACCCGAAAACCTTAAAATACCTAAACACCAAAAAAATCCTAAAAATACCTAAAATCCATAACAACACAAAAACCCTAAAAACCCTAAAAGTATATGGAACAACATAAAACACTCAAAAACATTAAAACCCCTAAAAATCATTAAAAACATAAAAAACTACTAAAAAATATAAAAACACTTATACCCACTTAAACTTTTAAAAAAATATAGAAAACCATAAAACTCCTTAAAATCTCAAAAAAAACTATAAAACCCCCAAACGAGCTTAAAAACTTAAAAAACCCCAAAAAACCTTAAAAACAAAAAAAAATCATAAAATAATAAAAATCCAAAAAAATCCTTAAAATTACTCAAGAAATAAAAAACCATGAAAACCCTAAGAACCCTTTGAAAATATTTTAAGCACCTAAATACCTTAAAAACTCTAAAATCCTATAAAACCCTTAAAAAATACTAAAACTCAAAAGACCCGTAAAACCCATTAAGCATTAAAAAACCAAAAAAAAGCATTAAATCCTAAAATTTTAAAAACCTTAAGACCCTAAAAACCCTAAAAAAATAAAAAACCATAAAACCATAAATTCATAAAAATCTCTAAAAAATAGAAAACCATAAAAACCATAAAAATAACAAAAATCCTAAAAAACCATAAAAATCCAAGAAAAAACACCTAAAAAATACCACAAAATTTAATAACACCTAAACAACCTTAAAACCAATTAAAAACCATAAATATCCCTACAAACCTTTAATAAAAAAACATAAAAACCAAAAATAACAAAAAATACCTGAAAATGAAAAACCCATAAAACCCCCCAAACCCCCTAGAAAACAATAAAAATTCCAAAAAACCTCAAGAAGAATAAAAAACCCACAAAAACCCTAAAACCACTGAAAACTCTAAAAACCCTTTAAACAACTTAAAACATTTAAAAAATCTAAAAAACCATAAAACCTATAAAAACTAAAAAAATACTAAAAACCCAAAAGTCCATAAAACCATTAAAACACCTAAAAAACCATTAACCCCCCCAAAAATCATAAAAACCATAAACACCTAAAATTGTAAAGAGCTCTAAAAACTCATTGAACTATAAAAACACGTAAAACCCTAAAAAAATTAAAAACCATAAAACCAAAAATTACTATAAAATCCTTGAAAAACCTAAAAACCCAAAAAACCTTTAAAACCCCTAAAACCCCCAAAATCTATAAAAATACAAAAAAACCAAAAACCCATAAAAATCCACAAAAAAATCTAAAATACCTGAAAACGTAAAAAACAATAAAAATCTTAAAAACACCTTGAAAACCATAAAACACCACACCAACACTAAAAACTACGAAAAACTCTAATTTTTTTTAAACCACATAAAATGATAAATAATTTAAAAACCCTAAAAACTCAATGAAAAACCAAAAAATAATAAAAGTCCTTAAAAACCCATAAAATCCCTAAAAATCATAGAAAAACATGATAAACCCTAAAAACCTTCAAAATCCCTAAAAACCCAAATAATCCTAAAAACCGTAAAACCCTTAAAACCCTACAAATCCTATAAAACATAAAAAACATAAAAAACTCTAAAAACCCATGAAAACCATAAACACCCCTAAAATCTTCAAAAATCCTAAAATCTCATAAATCCCTTAAAACTAAAAAAATCTATAATACCATTAAAAACCCTAAAAATATTAAAAATAATAAAAATCCTTAACACCCTTAAAAAACATAAAATAATCCCTAACAAACCCAAAAGACACTAAAGCCCATGAAAAAACAAAGAAGCATAATAAAAAAAGAGAACCCATAAAAAATACATACAAACCATGAAACCCATAAAAATCATTAAAAACCTTAAAAAACAAATAATATTAGAAAACCACTAAAAACCATAAAACCCTCTAAAACCTAGAATCCCCTAAAACCCCATAAAATTCATAAAAACTCTAAAACCCTTAAGAACCCTAAAAATGTAAAAAAACTCTAATAGAAGAAAAACAAAAAAATCTAAAAAATTAAAAAACCTAAAAACCAAAAAATATCCCAAAACCCTTGAAACCCCTAAAAACCCTAAAAAATCCAGATAACCCCAAAAACCCATCAAAATACATAAAAACCCTAAAAATCCTAGAATGTCCTAAAAATCATTGAAAAACTAAAAAATAGTGAAAAACTTAAAAAACTCATGAAAATAATAAAACTATTATAAATAATAAAACCCCCTATAATGCATAAAAACCATAAAATCAATTAAAAATATAAAAACCCTGAAATTGTTAAAAATGTTTAAAAAATCTAAAATATCTTAAAAACCTTAAAACCCTAAAAACCCAAAAAAAACACTAAAAGCACCAAAAAAAAAGAAAACCACTAGAAGCCATCAAAATAACTAAAATAATTTAATTCACTAAAAATGATAAAAATCCTAAAAATCCATGAAATCATAAAAAATCCTAAAAAGACCTTTAATGATAAAAACCTCTTAAAACCATAAAAATCCCTAAAACCCCATAAAAACCCTAAAAGGCCACTAAAAACTCTAAAAACAATTAAACCCCTAAAAACATCAAAAAAAATAAAAAACAATAAAAAAACATTAAACCCCTAAAAAGATCATTACATCATAAGAACCCAAAGAAGCATTAAAATCCCTAAGACATTAAAAATTCCGCAATACCCTAAGAACCCAAAAAATAATAAAAAAAACATAATAAAGTCATAAAAATCCCTAAAAACATAAAAAACCATTAAATAATTGACAAAATATTAAAAACCACAATCCTTCTAAATCCTTTAAATCCATATAAACTAATAAAAACCATAAACCCACTAAAAACTCTTAAGAACCCAAAAAATATGAAATACGCTAAAAATGTAAAAACAATAAAGAAACTAAAAAACCTAAAACCCCAAAAGGTAATGAAACCCTAAAAACCCCTAAAAACCAAATAAAACCTTGAAAAGCCTCAAAATATTTAAAAACTGTAAAAACCATAAAATACGAAAAGATCCATAAATATACCTAAAAATGTAAAAAAACCCTCAAACCCATGAAACCCCCTGAAAACCATAAAAACCCCAAAAAAAACCAAAAAATACCATAAAACCCCATATAAACCCAAAAAACCACAAAAAAAATATTAATACCCCTTAAAAGACCTAATAACTTTGAAAACAATTTAAACACTTAAAAACATTAAAAAACTCTAAACACCATAAAACCCTAAAAAACTAAAAAATCCCAAAAAAATTACAAGACCTGAAAAACCATAAAACTATTGATTTCCTAAAAACCCTAAAACCCCTGAAACCCTAAAAATACCTAAAAATAAAAAAACCTAAAAAACCATTAAAATCTTAAAAAAACCTAAAAATCCATGAAAACGTAAAATAATAAAAACCCTTAAAACCCCTAAAAACCATAACACCCCTAAAACCATAAAAAACTAAAACCAATAAAAATTATAAACCTCTATAGAAACACTAAACACCATTAAATCCCATAAAACATTAAAAATTTCTAAAACACCCATTGAAACCCTAAAAAACTCTAAAAAACACTAAAACCCAAAAATACCTCAAACACTCTTATAACCCCTAAAACCCTAAAAACACTAATAAACCGTAAAACCCCTCAAATTTCTAAAAAATAGTTGAAATACCTAAATACTATAAAAATCCTAAAAAAGACATAAAAATATATAAAAATGTCAAGTACACTCAAAACCCAAAAAACCCATGAAATCCATAAAACCCGTAAAAACTGTACAACACTAAAACCAATAAAAACACCAAAAAACCACTAAAAATTCCAAAACCCATAAAAACCCTAAAAATGGAAAAAACTCTAAAAACCATAGAAACCCTAAAAAGCACAAAAAACCCTAATACACCAAAATGTCCCTAGAACACCTATAAAA
This sequence comes from Viscum album, assembly GCA_963277665.1. NCBI lineage: Eukaryota > Viridiplantae > Streptophyta > Magnoliopsida > Santalales > Viscaceae > Viscum > Viscum album. Next base: position 140,216 of record CAUJRU010000171.1, read on the forward strand.
TAAAAAAACATATAAAACACTCAAGACCCCTAAAGCCACCCAAAATCCCAAAAAAAACTATAAAATGTTATTTTTTTAAAATCCCTAAAAATACAAGAAAAAGTAAAAACCCATGAAATCCTAGAGAAAACCGTAAAACCATAAAAACCCCTAAAACCCAAAAAACACAAAAAAACCATTAAAAACCCTAACCCCCCCCACAAAATCACTAAAACCCATAAAACCCTAATAAACATAAAAATACAAAATGGACATAAAAAAGACGAATAATATAAAAACCCCTAAAAACCATGAAAACCATATAAACCCCAAAAAACACTTAAAACCCATAAAACCACAAACCACTAAAACCCAAATAAAATATCTAAAAACCCTTAAAACACCTAATGATGTTAAAAAAACATTAAAACACCATTACAAGCTAAAAAACTCAAAGAAAAACCAAAAGCAAATAATGAAAAGGAACTGAAACCCCCAAAAAATAAAACACCTAAATGAAATGAAAACCCATAATACCATCAAAGTTGTTGAAATCCATGAAACCATAAAAACTATAATAATATAAAAAAGAAATAAACATATCTAAATATATAAAAAACCATAAAAACCTTGAAAACACCTAAAATCTATAAAAACCCCTTAAAACCTAAAAAAACAAAACACCCAAAAAAACTAAAACCAGTAAAAACACTTAAAACCCTTAAAATCCATAAAACGTTAAAAAATATGAAAAAGCCATAAAACCCATAAAAAACTCAAAGAAACCCTAAAAACCCGAAAATAAAATAAAATCCATAAAAAAATGAAAAAACCCATGAAATTCAAATAAAGTATGAAAAACCATAAAAACCATAAATTTTTTAAAAATCCATTCAAATCACTGAAAATATAAAAAACATTAAAATCCATGAAAAAATCCTTAAAATGTCAAACTTTAAAAACCCTAAAAATCATTAATAAAAACCAATTAAAACTATGAAAACCCTTAAAACCACTGTTTTTTTATAAAAACTATAAAAACAATAAAAACAAAAAAATACCTCTAAACCCTTAAAATTCCCTAAAATCCTTTAACAAAACCCTAAAAAACCAAAACCCATAAAATTCCTAAAACCCCTAAAAATCCTAATCACCCTAAACATTCTAAAAATCCTAAAAATATTATTAAAATAACTAAAAGTCCCTCAAAACATAGAAAAACTGAAAAACCCTAAAAACGATAAAACCATGAATATGTCTAAAAACTATAAAATCCCTAAAATAAAAAAAACACTAAAAACTAATAAAAATTTCAAAAACCTCAAAACCCATAAAATCATTAATAAACTCTATAAAACATTATAAACACTAAAAAAATCAAAAAAAAAAAAAACATAAAAAACACATAAATACCATGAAATACCAAAAAACCTCTAAAACCCCTCAAAATCCTTAAAAACCATAGAATACCCAAAAACCATAAAATACTTAAAATCACTAAAAATCCTTGAAAATGTAAATAACCCATTAAAAACCTAAAAAAAATCTTGAAACCCATAAAACCCATAAAACAATAAGAAGCCCAATAACCTAAAAAAAACCCACTAAATATTCTAAAAATTTTAAAAATCCTAAAAACATTAAAAACCATTGAAAATCCTTTAAAATGTCAAATACTAAAAAATCCAAAAACAACTCAAAAGACCATAAAAACCATGAAACCCCTAAAACCCTAAAAATTCCGTAAAATCATTGAAAAGTTAAAAAACCTAAAAATCTAAAAAATTGAGAAAATCCACAAAACCTCTAAAAACCATAGAAAACCCAAAACAACAAAAAAACTAAAAAATCAAAAACCATTTAAACACATAAAAATATTAAAAAAATTCTAAAAACATTAAAATTCCTAAAAACTCAAAAAACACCCTAAAACTTCAAAAAACCAAAAAACCCTAAAACCCCTTCAAAACCCTAAAAAAACTTAAAACCAATATAAAAACCTAAAAAACTAAAAACCCCTAAAATCCAAATAATCGTAAAAGTCCCTTAAAATTCCTAAATATGTAAAAAATCCTAAAAACCATGAAAAATCCAAAAAATCATAAAATCCCAAAAAACATCAAAAACCCTGAAAATACATAAAAACATAAACACCAATTGAAACTCTAAAAACCCTTAAAACTATAAAACAATTAATTTTTTTAAAAACCATAACAACTGTAAAAAATACAATAAAACTGTAAAATCCCAAAAGACCCTTAAAACCCTAAAACCCCTAAAACCCCCTAAAACCCCTAAAATCCCAAAACCAAATCAAAATTCATATAGACCCTAAAAACCACAAAAATGCATAAAAGTCATAAAAATCACTAAAAATCCCTGAACATGGAAAAAGCCCTAAAAGTTGTTAAAAGCCCCTAAAACCCATAAAACCCCCCTACAACCCTAAAAAACTCTAAAATACCATTTAAACCTTGAGTGGCACTAAAAACTCTAAAAACCCTCGAATCCCTAAAAACATTAAATATCTCTAAAACCTATTTACACCCCTAAAAATCCAAAAAACCCAAAAATAATCAAAAAATCTAAAAACGAATGAAATTCCCTAAAACCCTAGAAATAACTAAAAAGCCCTAAAACCCCAAAAAATCCCTAAAAACCCTAAAACTCTAAAAATAATAAAAAATCTCTAAAAATCCCTAAAACATATAAAACCCTAAAAACACAAAAAAATCATTGAAAACCAAAATAACCTCTAAAAATCATAAAGAACCCTAAATACACATAAATCCCCTAAAACCACTAAGAACTCTAAAATACCTAAAATCCAAAGAAAGTTTAAAAAAAAATCTAAAAAACCATAAAACACAAAAAATAAAAAAACAAAAAAAAATCCAAAAAGGCACTAAAATTCTTTAAAATTCTTAAAAAACCTAAAAAATTCAAAAACACTCAAAATCCCGAAACACCCTAAAAAACCAAAACCCTAAAACATCCTAAAAATCCCCAATCATACCTAAAAAATTAAAAAACCCAAATAACCATAACGAACCCCTTAAAACAATAGAAACCCTAAAAACCCATAAAAACCCAAACACCACACTAAAAACTCGAAAACCCCTTAAAACCATTAAATTTTTTAAAAAACACTAAAAACTGTAAAATGCTAAAATACTAAAAGAACCATAAAAACTGAAAAAATACCATAAAGATTCTAGAGAACTTTAAAACCCCTCAAAACCCCCTAAAACCCTCAAAACCATCAAATACCCTAAAAACGATAAAAATCTTAAAAATCATGAAAATCACTAAAAACACTTAAAATGTAAACAACCCAATTAAACCCTTGAAACCATAAAACCCATAAAAATTTTAAAAACCCTAAATACCCATAAAAACCCAAAAAACCACAAAAAAATACAAATACCCTAAAAACCACTAATAACTATAAATACTCAAAATCCTATTAAAAAACTTAAAGACAATAAAAACAGTAAAACCCCAAAAAATCCATAAAACCCTCAAAATCCAAAATCCCTAAGAATCTACGAAAATCCCTAAAAACCATAAAATCCATAAATACCCTAAAAATCCATAAATATCCCTAAAAATATAAAAAAACTGTAATATCCCTGAACACCACCTGAATACTATAAAAAACATAAAACCCGAAATTCCCTAAAACCCCATAAAAACACAAAAAACCAATTAAAAACACAAAAAACCATAAAACCCTAAAACGTTTAAAACTCTAAAAACCATAAAATCCCAAAATTACACAAAAATATACTAAATACCCCAAAACACACTAAACCCTTTGAAACCATCAAGAAACCCTAAAAACACCTAAAACCCCTTGAACCCCCAAAAATCCTTAAAAACCCTAAAACCCATAAAACCCCTGAAAAACTACTAAAAATTATAAAAACCCTTGAACCCCCTAAGTTTTTTAAAAAACTCAAAAAATTCATATCCCCCTAAAAAACTCAAAAAAATACACGAACACCCAAAAAATACCCAAAACCCATTAAATAACTCTAAATCCCATGAAAAACCTTAAAATACCTCAAAATCTCTAGAAATCCTAAAAACCTAAAAACCCTAAATATTATAAAATTTCTATAAAACCCATAAAACTTCTTGAAAACATAAAAAAACCCTAAAAAACCCTAAAACCCCCTAAAAAACCTTAAAAAACCTTAAAGTCCCCTGAATAACATAATAACCATAAATCATTAAAATATTTAAAAACAAATAATAACCGTAAATCCGCTAAAATACATACAAAACTGTAAATCCATAAAAATTTTAAAAACTAAAAAAAATGTTAAAACCCCTAAAAAACACAATGGAACCCTAAAATATAAAATGGTCTAAAACCCTTAAATCCCTAAAAACTTGAAGTCCCCTAAAACCGCTCCAAATCCCAAAATACCCGAAAAAATCTAAACATGATAAGAACCCTAAAAATGATCTAAAAATCCATGAAAATGTAAAACCCCCAAAAAATCCTGGAAAAACATTGAAAACCATAAAACACCAATAAAATTAAAAAGAAATAAATACCCATAAACACTATAAAAACCAATAAAAACTGTAAAAAACCTTCAAACACCTAAAAATATTTTAACAACTATAAAAACCATAAAAATCATAAAAAATAAAAAATACCCTAAAATGACCACAAAAACATGAAAATCCCTAAAACTCAAAATAAACATGAAAACCCTTGAAATCCCCCAAAAATCCAAAAACAACCCTAAAACCATAAATATCTCTAAAACCCCTTTAAATCCTAGAAAATGTAAAAAATACTTAAACCCCTGAAAACCCCATAAAAATGATAAATGCTCATAAAAACCATTGAAAACCTAAAAACCCATAAAAACCTAAAAAAATAGTAAAAAACTGTGAAAACCATTTAAAATCGTGAAAACATTATAAAAAATATAAATTTTTTTTTGAACCCATAAAACTCAAAAAATTCTACAAAAACCTAAAATATTCTAAAACCACTAAAACCCTAAAAATCCTCAGAATCTATAAAAACCATAAAACCATAAAAACTTTGAAAATCTTAAAAATACCTAAAAAATCATAATAATGTCAAGAGCCCAAAAAAACCATAGAAAACGCAGAAACCTTAAAGCCATAAAACACCATAAAAACCCTAAAAACCAATAAAAACCCAAAAAAATCTTAAAACCCCTAAAAATGCAAAAAACTATAAAAAACCATAAAACCCATAGAAAATAAAAAAACCATAAAACCCATAGAAAATAAAAAAACCCAAAAACCACTCCAAATACCTAAAAACCCTAAAACCCCTAAAAACCATAATAATCCTATGAAATTACTAAAAATAACTAAAAATGTAAAAACCTAAAAAACCCAAAACCCCCTTGAAATCCATAAAAAACTCTTGAAATATAAAAAAATACTAAAAGACATAAAAAAACTAAAACCACTGAAAATGTTTAAAAGATCTAAAAACCTTAAAACCCCTAGAAACTAGAAAAAAACCAAAAATTCAAAAATACCCTAAATTCCTTGAAAACCGTAAAAACCTCAGAAAAACCTTAAAAACACTCAAAATCACAAAAACCTAAAAAACCATCAATCTAAAAAAATCCTCAAAATTCACTAAAATTCCTTAAAATCATAAAAAACCCTAAACACCATAAAAAACCTCTAAAACCCAATGAACCCTAGAAAACCTTAAAAACCCATAAAATACCTAAAAACCATTAAAAATTATAAAAAACCCTTAAAACACATAGAAATGTTAATTTTTAAATCCTTAAAACCCTAGAACACTAAAATAACCTAAAACCAGAAAAAGTACTAAAAACCATAAAAAATGATGAACTCTAAAAAACATTAAAAACCCTTATAACCCTCAAAATCCCTAAAAAACCTAATAACCCTAAAAACAAAAATAACCATAAAAACCCTTTAAATTTCTGAAAAAGTAAAAACTCATGAAAACCATAACAAAACCCTAAAAACCATTAGCAACCCTAAAATCCCTTAAATTCATAAAAACCCCAAAACCCAAAACCCCCCTCATAATCACTAAAAGAATTAAAAAACCATAAAATCCATGAAATTTATAAAAATCCCCTAAAAATAACTAGATATATAAAAAACCCTAAAAACAAAAAACCCCCTAACACCCATATAAACATCCAAAAACATTTTAGAACCATAAAAACCTAAAGACCCACAAAAATATCTAAAAACACTTAAAACACATAAAAAACTAGAACTTGAAAAACATAAGAACCTAATCAAAGTAAAAACCCAAAAAAAACTAAAAGCCTGAAAATCCCTGAAAAGCACTAAAACCACTAAAAACACAAAAAACCCATAAAGACATTAAAATACCTAAAAACATTAAAACACTAAAACCCTAAAACCATAAAAATAAAAATATTCCCAAAAAATCAGCCAAAATAACTGAAAAATAATAAAAAGACCTTAAAACCTGGAAAACCCTTGAAAAAAATAAAACCCCTAAAAACGTAAAAATCCTAAAAACCCTAAAACCCAAAAACCACTAAAAACTCTAAAAACCCATATAATCCCTAAAAATGATAAAATCTCTAAAAAAACCAGAAAACACTTAAAAGTACTCCAAAAAATCCCAAAGAACTAAAAACTACATGAAAAACCCTAAAAACCATAAAAAACTATAAAACCCACAAAATCCCAAAAAACACTGAAAAACATGAAAATCATAAAAATCATAAAAATCCATAAAAATATTTAAAAACATAAAAACCTATAAAATTCCTAAAAGAACCACTAAAAACAAAAAAATCACCTAAAACCATTAAAAAATCAATGAAACCCCAAAAAAACAGTAAAACTCTAAAAACCCATAAAAAACCAAAAATCCCAAAAAACCATTAAATCTACTAAAACACACAAAATCGCAACAAACACAAAAACCCTAAAATCCATAAAAAAAACCATAAATCCTTAAAAATATATAAGAACGTAAAAGAACAAGAAAAAAAACCCCTAAAACCATAAAACACATAGGATAATAAAAATCCATAATAAACCCCCAAACCCCAAAAAACTAATACAAACTATAAAACCCCTTAAAATGCTAAAAATATTAAATATTTTTGAAATTCATAAAAACCATAAAACTCAAAAAAAACCCTAAATAACCAAAATACCCTAATACCCTTTAAAACCCACACAAACCCTAAAAACCTTTAAACCCCCTAAAACACTCAAAATCCTTAAAAACAAAAAAAAATCAAAAAACTACAAAAATCCTAGAAAATGCCTAAAAGTCCCTGAAAACATAAAAACCCCAAAAAACCCTGAAACACCCCAGAAACCCATAAAACTCTTCAAACATAAAAAACCCTAAAAAATCATAAAACACTTAAAACCCACTAAAAACTCTAAATCCATTGGAACCAATTTTTTTTATAGAAAAACTCTAAAAATCCTTAAAAATCCAAAAGAACTTAACAACCATAAAAACCACTAAAACCCTAAAAATCCCTAAAAATCCCAAAAAAAACATAAAAAACTAAAATCCCCAAAAAACTCTAGAAAACCATAAACCCATCTAAAACCTTGAAAAACCCAAAACCCATTAAATCCTTTAAAAATACAGGAAAAACAATAACAACCGCAAAACCCTGAAAACCCTAAACCCCTAAAACCCCCCAAAATCCTTAAAAAATCTGAAAAACATAATAATAAGAAAGACCTAAAAATCTCCAAAAATGTAAAATATCCTAAAAACCATAAAATCACGGAATCCAGAAAAACCATAAAAACATTAAAAACACAAAAACCCAATAGCAACCCAAACCACTAGAAACTATAAAAACCATTAAAAACTATAAAAACATTAAAAACATTAAAAAAACATATAAACCCATAAAAAATTCAAAACCCTTAGAAATCCAAAAAGTCTCTAAAATCCTCAAAAACCCTAAAAACATTAAAAAACCATAAAATCCCAATTGTCACTAAAAAAACCAAAAAACCCAAAAAACCATTAAATACTAAAAAATCCTTAAAAATTCCTAAAAATGTAAAACCCCTAAAAGTCCTTAAAACCCCCTAAAAACCATAAATCCCATTAAAACATTTAAAATCCTAAAACCCCATAAAAACCCAAAAACCCCAATAAAAACTCTAAAAACCCTCAAAATTCTTAAAAACATAAAAAATCTATACAAATCATAAAAACCCTAAAAAATCGATAAAACCCCTAAATTCAAAAAACCATAAAAGTTATGAAACCCATTAAAAACTCTAGAATACCTATAAAAACCCTCAAAACACTCAAAATACCTATAAACAATAAAACCATAAAAATCCTAAAAAGACCTAAAAATACTTAAAATTTTAAAAACCCTAAAAACCAAAAAACTACTCTATAACCAAAACCCCCCTAAAACTATAAAAAATCATTAAAAAACATAAATAACTTAAAAATAATTATATTATAAAGAACCTTTAATCCCTTAAAAATGTTTAAAAAATCTAAAAAACCTTAAAAACATAAAAAAATAAAACAAAAAATAAAACCCCAAAATGATCCTAAATCCCTTCAAAAATCCAAAAAACCCAAAAAACAATGAAAATCCTACAAACCTCAGAATCCCTAAAAAAACAAAAAATACTGAAATAACCCTAAAAATAATAAAAAGCCCATAAAAATCTATGAAAATGAAAAATACCTTAAAAAACTTGAAGAACCTCAAAGAACCATAAAACCCCTAAAATCCTAAAAAATGCTAAAACCCCATAAAAATTATAAAATCCACTAAAAATTTAAAAATCCCACAAAACAAAAAATATTTTTAAAAACTAAAAAAACCTTAAAACCGTAAAAAACATAAAAATTCAAAAAGTCCATAGAAACACTAGAAAACCCTAAAACCCTTAAAAACCTAGAAAACCCATAAAAACATTGAAAATCCCTAAAAACTATAAAATCCCTAAAAACCATAAAAATAATTTAAAACCCTAAAAAACTATGAAAAAGTAAAAAAAAACTAAAAACAATATAAAATCCCTAAAAAAATAAAACACCTAAAACCTCAAAAAACCATAAAAACCAATAAAAACCCTAAAACCACTAAAAAATCTTAAAACAGTTAAAACCCCTAATTTTTTTCAGAAAAATTATATATAATATTAAAAAACATAAAAAAATTCAAAAAAACCCCTAAAACCACAAAAAAGTATAAAACCAAAAACCCTAAATATCCTTGATAACCCCTAAAAATACATAAAATATCTGAAGCCCTAAAAATTATAAAAACCCATAAAAATAACAATATATCCTTGAAAAAGTAAAAACTCCTAAAGACCTAAAATCCCGATGAAAAACATAAAAGTATAAAATCATTAAAAACCACAAAACCCTGAACCCACCAAAATCTATAAAAACCCTTTTAACCTCTAAAAACATTAAAAAATCTAAAAATAATAAAAAGCTTGAAAATTTTAAAAAAAATCATAAATACCCCAAAAGACAATAAAACCCTTGAAACCCCCTAAAAGCCTTGAAAAAAACATGAAAATCCCTAAAACCCCTCAGAATCCCTAAAAATAGTAAAACAATAAAATACTAGAAACCCTAAAAATCCATAAACACCTAAAAATTTAAAAACCCCTAAATACACTAAAAACCCATCGAAATCATAAAACCACTAAAAACATAAAATCCCTAAAAAACTAAAAACCCATAAAACTGATTGGAAACTATAAAATCTATTAAACCCTTTAAAAATTTTAAAACACTAAAAAACCTTAAAACTCCAAAAAAACTAAAAAAAACCCTAAAATCTCAATAATACCCTAAAACCACTAAATACCCATAAATACCAAAAAAACCCATGAAAAACTATGAAACCTTTAAAAGCCATAAAATCCATAAAAACACTAAAACCCATAAAAATCCTTCATAAGCACTAAAAATACTTGAAAACATAAAAAACCAAAAAACCATGAAAATTCGATGAAACCCATAAAAACTCCTAAAAAACATAAAAACCCTAAAACCCATAAAAACCCTAAATATAAATAAAACTCTTAAAACCATTCAAACCCCTAAAAATGTTAAAAACTCTATAAACATTAAAATCCCTAAAATATTCAAAAGACCAAAAACCCAAAATATCCTAAAAACCGACAAAATCCCTAACAACCCTGAGAACACAAAAAACCTCAGAAATCCTAAAAAATTGCAGAAAACATAAAAACCCTAAAACTAATGAAAACTTTAAAACACCATAAAAACCATAATTACCACAAAAATGATAAAAAACTATAAAAAACATAAAAACCCAAAAAAACTCAGAAAAGAACCAAAAAACCTAAAAAAACTCTAAAAACATTGAAAACTACTAAAACGTTTAAAACCATGAAAAACCATAAAACCCCTCAAAATACTTAAAAAAATAGAAACTATACAAACCCTAAAAATCATAAAATATACCTAAAAACCCAGAAACCCCTTAATACTATAAAAAAAATTAAAAACGTAAAAACCCATAAATCCCATAAAACACCTAAAACCCACTAAAACTCTAAATCCCTTACAACCCCAAAAACTATTAAAAACACTAAAATCCTTAAAAATCCAACAATGTCAAACAACCCTAAAAAAATACGTCTAAAACCCTAAAATTCCATAAAACCCTAAAAACTATTAAAATATCTAAAGATCCCTAAAATTATATGATAACATAAAAGATGTTAAAACTAATGAAAAAACTCTAAAACCCAAAAAACACATTAAAATATTATAAAACCATAGAAAACTATACAACCAAAAAAGCCACTTAAAACTATAAAAACACTGAAAATCCGAAATAACATTAAAAACCTATAAAAAACCTTAAATCCCCTAAAAAATATAAAAACCTCTAAAACCCAAAAGTTCCCAAAAATCCCTAAAAACCTGAAGCCCTAAAAAGCTGTAAAAAATCCTAAAAACCATAAGAGTCCTAAAATATCACTAAAAATCATTGAAAACATTAAAACCCAAAAAAGCATGAAAACCCCCAGGAAATCCATAAAACCCCATTAAATAATAAAACCCATAAATGCATAAAAACACTAAAACCACTAAAATCACTAAAAAAATTAAAACCTCTAAAAATGTTAGAAAAGTATAAAAACCCTAAAAAATCCTGAAAATCTAAAATCCCTAAAAAACACAGAAACCCCCCCAATCCCTTAAAAACCTAAAAACCCTAAACTCAATAAAAATTTAAAAAAATCCCAAAAAAACCTAAAAACTTAAAAACCGCAAAAAATCCATAAAACCCCACTAAAAACCATAAAAAATGACTAAAAACCATTAATAACACATAAAAACCTAAAAAATCACTGAAAACACCAAAAACCTGAAAACCCATAAATTTTTCAAAAAAGTCAAGAAAACACCATAACCATAAAAAATTAAAAAAAGGCCCAAAAAACCAAAAAGACCCTAAAAACCTAAAAACCACCTAAAACCCCTAAACAACCCCTAAAACCTCCCAAATACCCCTGAAATCATAATAAAACCGAAAATCCATAAAACCCATATAAAATGATAAAAAAATCTAAAAACCTTAAAACCCTAAAATCCCACAAATACCCTAAAACCCCACTAAAAAATCTAAAATACCTTTAAACCCCTAAAAATGTTAGAAACTTTAAACACCTTTAAAAACATAAAAAGTCCCAAAAATCCAAAAACCCTAAAAAACACTAAAAAACCCAAAATCCATAAAAATCCATCAAATCCCTATATACCCTACAAACAATTACAATCTCAATAAATTAGTAATAATCCCTAAAAACATAAAAAACACATAATAACCTTGAAGAACTACTAAAATCCATAAAAACCCACAAAACCATAAAAACCATATAAACTAAAAAAACCATAAAACCCAATAAGAATAATAAAAACACTTAAGAAACCTAAAAAAGTTGAAATACTATAAAAAAATCACCTAAAAACTCGAAGAACCCTAAAAACCCCGAACACCCTAAAAATCCCTAGAAAACCTAGGAAAACCTTCAAAATCCCTAAAAACCCAAATAACCATATAAATACTAAAAGTTACTTAAAATCCCTTAAAATTTAAAAAACGTTAAAATCCATAAAAAACCCCAGAAAACCATAAACATACCAATAACCTAAAATACCCTAAAAACCCATGAAAACCTAAAAAATTACTAAAATCTTTTAAAACCATTAAAACACATAAAAACTATAAAAACCATTAAAATTGTTTAATTTTTTTTAAAAAATATAAAAACCTTAAAACCCTAAAAAATTAAAAAAATCACTACAAGACCCTAAAAGCCCCCAAAAAACTAGAAATCCTAAAAATATCAAAACCCTCAAAACCCTCAAAATAACTATAAAACATAAAAACCATAAACCATTAAAATAAAAAAAAATCCCTAAAAATCCATGAAATTTTTTAAAAGAATGAAAACCCAGAAAACACCTAAATCCCAGAAAACACCTAAAACCATAAAATGGCACTAAAATATATAAAAAACCTTAAATTCCCTAAAAGGTTAAGACACTATAAAAACCATTAAAACCATAAGAATTAAAAAAATCATAAAACCCCAAAAAAGAACCAAAAAACCATAAAAGGCATTAAGAACCCTAAAAACCCAAAAACATCGAACACCCCTCAAAATCCCTAAAAACACTTGAAACCCAAAAATACTATAAAAAACCAATAAAAAAATCCCTAAAAATTACTAAAATGTAAAAAACCTCAAAACCCAAAAACACCCCATAAAATCCACAAAACCCCTAAAACCCATAAAAATCCTAAAAACCCATAAAAACCCTAAAACCACTAAATTTTTAAAAAAAACATTTACAACCCAAAAAATGATAAAAAAACCCATAAAACCAAAAAACTCCCTAAAAAAAGAAATCCCATAAAACACATATTTTTTTAAAAAAATCCCTAAAATCCTTGAAGAAGTAAAAAATATATAAATACTTGAAAAAACACTAAAACATTTTAAAAACCTAAAAACCCTAAAAACCCATAAAACCCATAAAAACGATAACCCCCTCCAGAACTCTTAAAATACTTAAAAACCATAGCAAATCTTTAAACCCATAAAAATCCTAAAAATGAAATAAGAATCCTTGAAAACATGAAAAAAATAAAAAAAACATGAAATCCACTAGAAACAATATAAACACCTAAAACCAAATAAAACCCCTAAACCCCATAAAACCTCTAAAAACCCCACTAAAAACTCTAAAAACCCCTCATACACATAAAAATGTTTCCAATACTGTAAAAACCTTAAAAAAATAAAGAAACTCAAAAAAACCCCAAAAAATCATTAAAGGAACCTAAAACCCCTAAAAACACTAAAACCCCAAAAATCCATATTAAACTCAAAATATATTTAAATAATAAAAACTTAAAAGCAATAATAATAAAAAAACTAAAAATACCTAAAAATATTAAAAAAACACAACAACCTTAAGATCCAATGAAATAAAAAAACCCATAAAAACCTAAAAAACCCCTAAAATCCCGAAAAACCATGAAACCAATAAAAACAATTCAATCCCTTAAAATTCATAAAAACTTTTAAAACTCTAAAAACAATACAACCCTAAAAACTCAAAAAATCCCCCAAAAAACACAAAAAGACACTGAAACCCCTAAAAACCAAAAAACCCCTGATTTTTTTTAAAAAAGGCCCTTAAAATCCATGAAAACAGAAAAAAAACAAAAAAACCTAAAAACATAAAAACCCCCAAAAATTTAAACTCGAAATAACCATAAAAAACCTTAAAATCAACTAAACTAGAAAAACGTTAAAACCGATAAAAATTTCTTAAAAACTCAAAAAACATATATGACCCTAAAAACCTTTAAATACCCTAAAATCCATAACCAAAACCCTTAAAAACCATGAAAACCATAAAAATTCCTAAAAATCATAAATACCTAAAACCAAAAAAATACAAAAAAAATTCAAAAATTACCTTAAAACGTAAAAATCTCTAAAAACCATGATACCACCATGAAACCATAAAAAACCTAAAAAACATTAAAAACCACAAACACCATAAAATCTATAAAAAAAAATAAAAACAATAAAACCTATAAACCCCCTAAAATCATAAAAACTCTAGAAAACCATAAAAAACCAAAATAAATAAATAAAACAAATAACCCATAATGACCTTAGAACCACTGAAAAACCAAAAAACCCAAAAAAACATGGCAAAACCTTAAAACCGTAAAAATATCTAAAAACCCTAAACCCACTAAAAACCATTAAAATCCTAAAAAATCCCTAAAAATCATTGAAAATGTAAAAAACCCCTAAATTTTTTGAAAAAACCCTAAAAACAATAAAACGTCTAAAACATTAAAAACCCTAAAAGCCCATAAAAATCATTAAAAACTACAAAACCCTTAAAACCCCTAAAAAACAAAAAAAATATTAAAATACTTAAAAAGAATAAAACTATAAAAAAACCCAAAAAACCGAAAAGACCCTAAAAACATGAAAACACCTAAAACCCTGAAAATTCCTAAAAACCATGAAAACCAATAAACCATAAAGCCCAAAAAATCCATAAAAATGTAAAAACCATAAAAACACAAAAAATCCCTAGAAGCCATAAAAATCCCTTTAAACCTTAAAAACCCCAAACCCCCCTAAAAACACCAAAACTCTAAAACCCCTTTAAACCCCAAAAAATGTTTAAAAACTCTAAAAATCATTAAAATTCCTAAAAACTCAAAAAAATCCTAAAACAGCAAAAAACCATAAAAACGTTAACAATAGTTAAAAACCCTCCAAATTGTTAAAATCCTAAAAAAATACAAAAATAATAATATTTCCGAAAAGCCCTAAAAATCCCTAAAAATGTAAAAAATCCTAAAAACCTTGAACACCCCTAAAAACCATAAAACCCCTAAAACCATTAAAACCCCTAAAAGTGTTTAAAAAGCTTAAAAAATCACTACAATTTTTAAAAACTGTTAATAAACTGAAAACCATTAAGAAATTTAAATAATATAAATACCCAAAAAAATAATACAAAAGACCCTAAAATACCAAAAGAAACTTAAAACACTAAAAACACCTAAAAATCCTAACAACCCTAAACCCAATAAAAATACCTAATGACCCTAGAAACCCAAAAAAACATAGCAGTCCAAAAAATCAATAAAAATCAGTAAAAATGTAAAAAAAACCTAAATCCCTTAAAAACCCCTAAAACCCATCAAAACATTAAAATCCCAGAAAAACCTAAAAACCGTCTAAAAACTGGAAAACCCCTCAAAACCCCCCCAAAAAATTAAAATATCTAAAACCCCTTAAGATAGATAAAAATAAATAACAACACTAAATACCCAAGAAAAATAAAATTGAATAACCCTAAAACCTTTGAAAGACCTGAAAAACACTAAAACCCCTGCAAACCCCCAAAAAACCAAAAAACCATAAAAATCCTAAAAAATAAGTAAAAATCAATAAAAACATAAAAAAACCTAAAACCACTAGAAAATATAAGAAAAGAATAAAAACCCTTAAAACCTTAATGAACCATAAAAACCCATAAATAACCTAAAACCAATAAAAACTCTAAAAACCCTTAAATCCCCTAAAAAACATGAAAAATTAAAAAACCTGAAATCCCAAAAAAACACTAAAACCCAAAAAGACACTAAAAATCCTGAAAATCCCTAAAAATCCAAAAAAACCCAAAAAACTCCAAAAATCCCAAAAATACTCAAAAAAATAATCCTAAAAACCCTAAAAAACCCCTAAAATTCCTATAAATCATAAAAAACACTAAAACCCCTAATGAACCCATGAAACCATTAAAACCATAAAATCCTTAAAAGCCCATAAAAACCCTAATTACCAACTAAAAAGTATAAAAACCTATAAAATCCCTAAAAGTGATAAAAAATCAAAAAAAATCCTAAATACATAAAAAACTAAAAAAATCCTAACAACCCAAAAAAGACCTTAAAGGAACAATAAAACCCGAAACCCCCTAAGAAAACCTGAACACCCTAAAAAACCTTCAGAATCCCTAAAATATATAAAAATCCTACAAAACAAAAAAAAATCTAAAATCTTAAAAAATCTCTGAAAACATAAAGAACCCTAAAAACCATGTAAATCCTTAAAAACCATAAATTCCCTTCAAATCCATAAAAGTTATAAAATCCCATAATTACTATAAAACCCCTAAAAATATCAAAACCCTTAAACCCCTAAAAATTTTAAAAAACCATAAGACCCCTTAAAAACCTAAAAAATAAAAAATCCAAAAAATCCTATAAAATCCACAAAACCATTAAAACCCTAAAACCCCTTAAAATATATTTAAACCCTAAAAACCCTCAAAATCCTTAAAAACCATAAAAACCCATATTAATACTTAAAATATAAAAAACCCTAATACCTTGAACTCTACATATAAACCATAATAAACAAAAAAAACTATTAAATCCCCTACAACCCAATAAAACACTAAAACCCCACTAAAAAAAATGTAAAATGAGTTGATACCCCTAAAAATGTTAATGATTCTAAAAACCATAAAACTCTAAAATACTCAAATAAATCAAAAATACCCCAAAAGACACTAAGAACCATGAAACCCTCTAAAACCCCTAAATTCCATAAAAACCCTATAAATAATAAAAAAATACAAATAATAAAAAATAAATAAAAATCCTAGAAAACATAAGAAACCCAAAAAACATTGAAAATCCTTTGAAAACCCAAAAAAATCCCTAAAACATTAAAAACTAATAAACACATAAAAATCATAAAAATTGACTAAAAACTCTAGAAACCCTTAAAAATTCTTAAAAACACTTGAATACATAAGAACCCTAAAAATACTTAAAAACCATTGAAATCCATATAAACACAAAAACCATTAAAAAACCTTAAAAACCCTTGAAAACCCAAAAAATGCATAAAAACCTAAAGACCACTAAAAACTCAAAGAACCCTTAAAACCAAAAAAATATTAAAAAAAAATTGAAAACCATAAAAACCAATAAAACTGCAAAAAAACACTAAAACTGAAAAATATCATAAAATCCCCGAAGACCCCTAAAAACCTAAAAATCCTTAAAAAATAAAACTCTCTAAAATCACTAAAAACCAAAAAAACGTCAAAATCCTGAAATATCCCTGAGAACATAAAAACACTAAAACCACTATAAAGCCCTTATTTATGATAAAATTACTAAAAAATAAAAACCCGTAAAACCTTATAAAACCGTAAAAACACTAAAAACTATAAAAACCCTTTAAAACCTTAATACCAATAAAAAATGTTAAAAACTATAAAAGAACATTAAAAACCAAAAATACTCAGTAAAACCTATAAAAACCTACAAAGGCCACAAAAAAATTGAAAACCGCTCAAATCCCCAAGCCCCCTGGATAACCCTAAAAACCATGAAAAGACATTAAAATGCTAAAAACACTATAACACATAAAAATCATAAAATCCCCTAAATTAGCTAAAAACATATAAACCCATAAAAACTTTGAAAACCCCCCTTAAACCTATAAAACCCCTAAAACCATAAAACGCCTAAAAACAATTAAACCCTTCGAACATGACAGAAACCCTATAACCCACTAAAACCTCTAAAACCCTTTAAATCCATAATTTTTTTTAAAAACTCTAAAAACCCATAAAGACCGTAAAAACAAAAAAACCCTAAAAACCAAAAATACCCTAAAAACTTGAATAATCCGAAAAACTAAAAAATCCTTTAAACCCCTTAAAACCCTAAAAATTCCTATTACTCTTGAAACCATTAAAATCCTTAAAAAACCCATAAAATCCCTAAATACTTAAAAACACAAAAAATCATAAAAAACCCTAAAAACAATAAGAACCTATAAAAGAATTAAAACATTAAAAAACCACTTAAATCACTAAAAAATATTAAAAAACCAAAAAATGTTAAAAACCACTTAAAATCCTTAAAACCCCTAAAAACTAAAAAAAAACTAAGAACCTAAAAGAATATAAAAACCCTAAAACCCTCCAAACCAAGAAAATCCATAAAAACCATCAACCCCTTAAAATTCCCATACAAACAATAAAAATCTACAAAACCATAATAAACTAGAAAATTCCTTGAAAACTTACAAAAAAAAAGTTATTTTAAAACCCCTAAAATTCCCTGAAAACATAAAAAACCCTAATAACCTAGAAAATCCTCTGAAAATAGTGATAACACCTAAAAAATAAAAATCCTTAAAAACTAATAAAAACCCTAAAAACCAATAAAAATCCACAAAACCTTAAAACCCCTAAAAATGAAAAAACTATAAAAACCCTTTAAACTCCTATAAATCAAAGGAAACATAAAAATAAAATATTACCCAATACCCTAAAATCCCAAAAGTCCATTGAAAACCCATAAACCATCTCAAAATACCTAAAAAACCTAAAACCCGTAAAAAACATAAAAACCCAAAAAATATAAAAAACCTTAAAATGTAAATAACTGTAAAAAAATGAAAAGTCAAAGAAAACCATAAATTCCCCAAAAATATTAAAAAATCTAAACCCATAAAAACTATAAAACACTAAAAACACTAAAAACCCTTTAAAACCCTAAAAGTTTTTAAAACTCTAAATCCCATAACAACAATAAAAAACTCAAAAATACCCTTAAAGACAAAAATAACCAAAAAAATAAAATTCTATAAAAACAATTAAAATAATTAAACCCCTTAAGAACCCTAAAAACCCTAAAAACACTCAAAATCCCTATAACCCCAAAAAACTAAATAACTATAAAAAATACTTTAAAATCCCAATAAATAAAAAAAACTAAAACCCCCAAAAAACCCATAAAAACATAAACACTCCCCAAATCTATTAAAAATCCTAAAACCCTAAAAACAATAAATACTCCAAAATCCATTTTACCTCTAAAATCATTAAGAATGTATATAAAAATTTAAACCCTAAAAACAAAAAAAAAACAAAAAAGCAAAAAAGACTATAAAAACCCTGAAAACCATAAAACCCATTAGAATCCCCAAAAAACAAAATAAAACCCAAAAAATGGAAAATCCTAATAAATCCCAATAAATCCACGAAGATGTAAAAAACTCATAAAATCCATGAAAACCCCTTAAAAATCTTAAAAACCCTAAAACCATAAAATCCCTAAAAACCCATAAAAACAGATAAAAAAACAAATAAAATTAAAGCTCTGAAAATTTACAAAAACTCTAAAAAATAATAAAACCCATAGAGACACAAAAAATCACTAAAATACCAAAAAACATAAAACCCCTAAAAATCCCTAAAAACCCTAAAACCCTAAAATCCATAACAATTCTAAAGAATACCTAAAAATCCTTAAAAAAATAAAAACCATAAAAACAATGAAAAACCAATCAATCCCATAAAAACATCTTTAAACAATAAAAAACTCTAAGAACCATAAAAAACCTAAGAACCATTGAAACTCTAAAACCCCTAAAAACATTAGAAAGCTCAAAAAACCAGAAAACACCAAACAAACTAGTAAAAAACCTAAAATCCAAAAGACCCTAAAATCCCATAAAACACTAAGAAACAAAAAACCAATGAAAAAACTGTAAAAAAACTCATAATAAAAAAAACACTAAAAAATAAATACCATAAAAATCATTAAAAAGAACAAAAACTCTATGAAAACATAAGAAACCCTAAAAACCATTGAAACCCTAGAAAATCGTAAAAACCATAAAACCTCAAAACCCACTAAAAACTATAAAAAACATTAATAATGATAAAAATCTAAAGAACTCTACAAAACCTTTAAAACCCAAAATCACTAAAAACCCAAAATCTCAAAAAGACCCTAAAACCCCTGAAAAAAATGAAAGACTATACAAACCCTTAAAAACCCCCAAAACACCATAAGAACCCTAAAAACCATAAAACCCCACAAAAAATCCTTTTAAACCCCTTAAAATCACTAAAAAATTAAAAACACATGAAAATAATGAAAACCCCATACAAACCATAAAAAACACTAAAAATCCATAAAATCCATAAATACCCTAAAAACCCTAAACACCCTCCAAAACCCAAAAACCCAAAAACCATAAAAATACAAAAAATTCCATAAATAAATCCCTAGAAATGTTAAAACACCTAAAAAGTTGAAAACCCCCTTGAAAGTCATACACAACCTTAAAAACCTTTTGAAAAAAATTAAAACCTAGAAAAACCATAAAACCCACTATAAACAGAAAAAACCACTAAATACCTATAAACCATAAAAAAAATCTATAAACCATAAAAACATAAGAAAACTAAAAAAACCCTAAAATATTATAGAAACATAGAAACCCCCTAAAACCACTAAAACCATAAAAACCCGTAAAACTACCAAAATCCCTAAAAACCAAAAAATTCCTTTCAAAAAATAAAAAAACATTCAAACCCTGAAAACCCCAAAAAACCATAAAACATGTAAAACCATAAAAACCCTAAAAACCATAAAACCTTCAACCACTACAAACTCCAAATACCATTAAAATCCCTAAAAAATGTAAAAAACTCTAAAAACCCTTAAAACCCCTAAAAAATCAATAGATCTCCCAAAAAATACATTAAAACCTATGAAAATCCCTAAAATACACAAAAAAACCACAAAACCAACAAAATCCCACAAAACACTAAAAAACCCTAAAAACCATAAAAATACAAAAAAATCCATAAATATCCATAAAAATATAAATACCCTTAAAACCCCTAAAAACCACCCTAAAAACTATAAAAACACATAAAACCATAATAGAACATAAAAACCCATAAAAACCCATAAAAAAACTAAACACCACTCGAACTCTAAAATCCATTAACCCCTAAAACATTAAAAATATCTAAAAATTATAAATCCTTAAAAAATTAAAAATAAAACTAAAATACTATAAAGACCATGAAATTCCCTAAAATCATTAAAAAAATTGAAATCACCTAAAACATTAAAAATCCCTACAAACACATAAAACAGTAAAAGACAATAAAAATCCAAAAAATCAATAAATTTTTTCTCAAAACGTAAAAACCCCTAAAACCTTGAAAAACCTCTCAAACCATAAAATCCCCAAAAAACCATAAAAACCATAATGTTGGTCGGGTTGGACACTCAAGAGGGGGGTGAATTGAGTTCCAATTAAAATTTCTTTTAAAATCCCTCGATTTATAAAATAAGTTAAACTGTAGTGAATTTATTCACATTGTAAATGTTCACTTAGCTTCTCAAAGATTGATTAGGTCTCAGTTAATTTAACCACAAGGTCAAACTAACTTTTAAATCTAACCTATTTATTTACAATAAGTGTAAAAACTTGCTAATTTAACTATCAAAGTAGCTTCAAAATAGTTTTGTATTTCAAATAATAGCAACGGAAAAATAAGTTATATGTAGTCTACTATAAACTTAAACTAAAGATGCACAACAGATATAATAAGAGGTTCAGTCTCCAGATAAGACTTAGTCCTCTAAAATTTATATAAATTTGATCCACACCCTGGATCGGGGTTAACATCAGTTTACAAAACTGTCCAGGCCACGCAGGGACCTCTACCACTGTTCTTCGTGGGAAACAAAAAAAATACCAGGTCACACAAGGACCTCTTCCACAGTTGACATGGGTAAACAAGAGTTAAGAGAATTTGAGTGAGGATTTTGATATCCTCCATTTCAGTGCAGGAGACAATGTGTGTAGAAGATATACAGAGTACACCACACTACTCGAAAGTTAATAAATAAATCACGTAGATAAGATAGATGAGAGTTTAAAAAGCTCTAGTGATTATGAATATAGCTATGGACTCGTTGGATTTAACAGGAATGCTTCTAAGTCCTTATTTAGTTTTTCTGTCGAAAAATAGAGTGGCGTAGTTCAGCTTATCTTCTTTAGGAGTGAGAAAGGTTTCTTGATTCGTCGTGTGTTCTTCAGCAGTATTGGATTGCACTCATGAGAGTTCTCTCAAGGTCTTGCAATCTCCTTCTTGTTCAGGATTGTTCTCAGATGTATGTATGTTCTTCTCGTTGTATCGTCACACTTTTCTTTCTTTTCCACTTGCACGTTGCCTCCTCTTTTTGTGTACTACATCTCAGTCTTTCTTATATTCCACGAGTTCTGGAAGTAGGAATGATTCACTTTTCATAGGTACGAGATACGGTTTCCTGACATGCCAAAAACTAACATTAAACAACATTAAATGCATTAAATACAACAAATATGACCGTTAGCATTATTTAAATAATATTGACAAAAACTTAAGAAACAGTGTCACAGTGATTAAGTAAACGGTGTCTTCTTCACAGTGTGTGGTTCACGGTTTGTCCTTAATGGTGTGTCCTTCACAGTGTCTGGGTCACGGCGAGTCCTTCACGGTGTCTGGGTCATGGTGAGTCCATCACGGTGTCTGGTCACGGTGAGCCCTTCACAGTGTATGGGTCACGGTGAGTCCTTCACGGTGTCTGGTCACGGTGAGTCCTTCACGGTGTCTGGTCACGATGAGTCCTTCACGGTGTCTGGTCATTGTGAGTCTTTCACAATGTCTCTATACTTAGACAAATATCTGTATTTGGACTTAGACAGTAGTATGCAGAACATGGATTAAGTTTAATCACGAGAGAGTAAAAGAGCTTGAATCATAAATTTAAAGGTGTGATAATATATGTGAGAATTGTGATCATGCATGAGACTTGTAAATAATAATGAGAGTAATTAACATCATGAGATTTTTTATCATTAAAACATGATGTGTAGTTATTATTGATATTGAAGAGCATTAGAAAGGTGTGCAATGAATATTGAGATTAATTAACAGTAACAATATTTGTGATCATTAAAACATGACTAACACATGAGGAGTCCAACAATCTCCCTCTTTTTGATGATCACAAATCAGATATAGGTAGAATATAAATGAAAGGTAATATTAAAGATACTAGAATAGCAAAAACATTATAGAACAAGCACTTGTAGTTTTTCTCCCCCATTTATACTATTATAGAACTAACACTTGTAGTTTTTCTCCCCCTTTTGGGATTATCAAAAAGTAGAGAGAATGAAATGAAACATTGCATTTTTCATTAAACAAAGGGTTCAGAATACAATAAAACATGAAACAATAAAATACATCCCATAAAAAGAAAAACAGTCCTCGGACTCTTCAGGGATCCCCCTTGTCTTTGCCTTTATCAGCAGCAGGAGCTGGTACTGAAGTAGAAGAAGGCATAGATGTGGTAGACATCGAGGGTAAGGGTAGACCTTCAAAAACAGATGTAGCCAAAGTAGGAGCAGTAGAAGATCTAGGTTGTGGTTGGTCAAGAATGACTGGCCAGATTTGAGAAAGATCTTGGATAACTATCATGGCAGTTGAGGCTAAGGTAGGTAAACCAGGTCTAAGGGGTGCATCAGCTAGAGAAACTATAGCAGTACTCTGCACATGAAGATACGAATTCAAAATATTGATGAAATCAGTAATGATTTTACCACCATATTGTATAGACTTTTCAAAATCATCCTTATTCTCTATAAATCTATCCAACAATCTGGTGAACTCTGTATGTTTTTGAACTTGAGCTTTAAAAGCTTGATTCACCAGAGGGATTCTCAAATTTTCCACAAGATATATAAATTGATCTGTCATATCACTTTTAGAGAAAATCCGGGGGAGATATAAATCTATTTTATTGGTGATCTCTTGTTGAGCATCATTTTCTATCTTAGAATTAATTCTAACCAAGTCCAATGCTCTATCACTATTCTTAATCACTTCTGACAAAGAAGATTGATCCAAGACACTGAAGTCATTCTGAAATTCTTCCTTTATTATGGATCTCAGCATAGAATCATCCAAAGAAGGTGTGAAGGTCTGACTAGAAGCAGGTGAAGCCTTGACAGTTTCAGTTAGAACTTTGAGCTGTTTCAGAACTTTTTGCAGGCATCCAGTGTATTCATCTATAATATTATTCATATTTTCCACAAGCTCTCTCATGCATTCCAGAATTTTGGTGTGTCTTTTTCTAATTTTTCATCAAAAGATAGTAGGTATGGATGAACTTTAGACACAATTTCCCTAGCAAGGAGGGAATCAGATGGCTCAAGAGAAACAACAAAATGTGCAGGGGCAGAAACAGGAGCAGGATATGATCTCAAAGATAAATCATTCTCCAAACTTGCTACCATAATTTTCAGATTTGCAACATCAGCACTCAGCATCTTATTCTCAACTCTGAATTCTTGAATTTCTCGGATCATCCTTGGTTGAATATGCAAGATAATATTTTCCAAGAGAATTGATGCATCTTCTTGACATAACTGAGTCACTGGGCGAGGTTAAGTGGAGAGAATTTTCTCAACTCCAGCTAACAAAGTTTCTCCAAAAACTTTTAGATCATCTTTGGTCACAAAGGAGTGATGCTTAGGTAAGGATGCAGGTAAAGGTAGAGGTTCAGATTCTGGTTGAGGTTCAGAGTCATCTTCAGACTCATATTCTGATTCAGATTGAGGTTGGGGCTCTAGTTCTGGTTCTGGATGAGCTAAGGACTTCAGTTGAAACAGAGAATAAAGATCCATTCTAGTTTCAGTCACTTCCTGTGACTCATTCAGATCATAAAAGCTTGGGAACTCATACCGAGAGTACACAAAATTAGTGATAGTAGGTTGAGAAGCTTCAGCAGATCCAGCTTCCACAATATCGAGGTGTTGAGGTTCCTCCCCCTCAGCTTGTGCTTCCCTTCCAGATTCTTGAGGTTCAGGAACATGGACAAGATCCACAGGATCATCCCTAATGTCTTCAGCAAACTCTTGCCTTGCCAGATGAAATGCAATTTCCATCCTTTCTTCAGCAGATGGAATAATATCAGGAACCGATTGTTCCACTGGATGAGCTTCCAGACTTGCTTCTTTCACAACAGAAAGATTCTCTTCAACAAGATCTTCCTCTAAGTTTGCTTGTTGTTCTGAAATAGGAAAAACCAATTTCCTTGCAGCATTAGGATGAGCTTCTTCCTCATGAATAACAAATGAATTATCCATAGTCATTTCCTTTTAAACAACAACTTCCTCTCCTTGAGGTATTTCAGGTTCTTCTCTAGGTGTTACTTCAGTTGTTACATCTTCTTGTTCTTCTTCTTCTGAATACTCAGCCACTTCATCTGGTTCCAAACCAAGATCATATAGGTTCTTAGGCCTTCTTGGATAGTCAACAAGATTAAACTTTTTATACAGTTGATCACTATCCTCAACCCACTGCTTTTTCCAGGGATTCCAGCTAATCTTCATCCTTCTGATGATAGGCATGGATAGGCAGTAATCAAGGTCTTCTAATTTTTCTTCATTCGGTTCAACCATAACTTTTGCAAATAACATGGCTGAAATCATCCTTGAATAAAACAGGGAGGTGGATTTGGAATTTACTTTGATCAGATCACAGATATGGTTGATAACATACTTACACAGATTGATCTTATGGCCATTCTTCAACAGGTGAATCAGGAACACATCCTGATACTTCATCACAACAAAATCCCCTTTTCTTGGACTAACCAAATTCTGAACAAACTTGAACAGAAGTCTTGTCTCCCCATCTATTTCAGCACCTATGGACCTTCTCTTGGTTCCATTTCCAGTCAGAGTTTCCAAAGCAGTCTCCAGGTCAAAGATGTCGGTTATTGGAGGAGGGTCTCTCTGGTAATTTTCACAAACTCCTTCATGTGGAATTCTTAGGCATGCAGCCCATGGCCTTGAAGAGAAAGAGAACTTCTGATTATCGATCCAACTGGTCACCATAAAGCTTTCTCCAAACTCAAAAGATAACTTCACATACTGATAGAATTGAGATACAAGCCTTGATTAAATCAGTCTATTCTATCCAGTGAACCATTCAAGTCATCCTTGTTCTCTTTAAACTATCAAAACTAACGATCTTCTAGACAACAACCATTCAGGGCAAACCTCTTTTTCAGGTACAAATGTACGACTTACCAGGTTTGGGTTTAGAGGTCCTTCGGAAGCTATCCTCGGTATCCTCTTATGTTTCTTAGAGCGGCGCTTCTCAGACGAGGGTGAAGATGGACTCTTCATCCTTGGAATCCATTGAAGGTTCTGTCAAGGGAGAAGAGAAGGGTTAGGAGAGACTTCGGGTAAGGAATCGAATGAAACCCTTAAGTTTTATCATTTGGGAATTTCAAACGTCATAAAAACAAAAACACGGGAAATCAAATTGTGGTGAAATAAAAATTACCACGATACGGGTTAAAATAAGAATAAACATAATTCTCATGGTGAGACCGTGAGTAGGTATTACGGTGAGACAAAAAACTAGTCAACACAGTGAGACAGTTTATAGTCATCACAGTGAGATAGTGAGCATTTTATATAGTCACAATGAGATAGTGAGTTGTTAGACCGTGAGCATAAAACAGTAACTTTAGAAACAGTAAGTATGAAACCGTAAAGTAAAGTATAGTAAAGTATTAAACGTTAAGATCAGTAAGATATTTACTTATGGTTAATCATACCAAGATCATGTATGATGTAGTCTAATCTTTCAGAATTTAATGGTTTAGTGAATATATCAGCAAGTTGATATTCAGTACCAATGAATTCCAAAGTGATATCACCTTTTTGATAATGATCCCCCAAAAAGTGATGTCTTAAATCAATATGTTTTGTCCTAGAATGAGAAACAGGTTTCTTAGAAATATTAATAGAACTTGTGTTATCACAATTTATTGGGACATGTCTGAATTGATATCCATAGTCTAGTAATGTGTGTTTCATCCACAAAATTTGTGCACAACAACTTTCAGAAGCTATGTATTTAGATTCTGCAGTTGATAATGTAATAGAATTTTGTTTCTTACTACACCATGATATTAGTGACTTGCCTAAAAGATGACATGTTCCAGAGGTGCTTTTTCTATCTAAATTACATCCAGAAAAATAAGCATCAGAATAACTAACTAATTCAAATGATTGTTCTTTGGGATTGAACAGTCATAAATTGGGAGTATGCATGAGGTATTTGAAAATTCTCTTTACAGCATTTAAATGTGACTCTTTAGGGTTTTCTTGAAAAAGAGCACACATACACACACTAAACATAATATCAGGATGACTAGCAGTTAGGTAGAGTAGACTTCCAATCATTCCTCTATAAGTGGTTTGATCAACAGATTTACCATTTTCATCAAGATCCATCTTACAGGTGGTACTCATGGGAGTGTCACTACTTTTTTTCTCTTCAATCCAAAACGTTTTAAAATATCTCTAGTATATTTAATTTGAGTTAAAATAATTCTATCATCATTTTGAAAGATTTGAAAACCAAGAAAGAATTTAAGTTAACCCATTAAACTCATTCCAATTTCATTTTGCATCATTTTAGAAAAATCATTACATAATGTAGTTTTTGAAGATCCAAAAATAATATCATCTATATAAATTTGTACAACTAAAACATCTTTAGAAATTCATTTTATAAACAGAGTAGGATCAGCTATTCCTTTTGTAAACCCTTTAGAAATTAGAAAAGTACTTAATCTATCATACCTTGCTCTTGGAGCTTGCTTTAAACCATATAAATCTTTTGATAGTTTGAAAATATGATTTGGAAAATGAGGGTTTGAAAATACAGGTGGTTGTTCAACAAAAACATCCTTATCAATATATCTATTTAAGAATGCACTCTTGACATCCATTTGATATAGTTTAAAATTTAGATGTGCAATATAAGAAAGTAAAACCCTAATAGCTTCTAATCTGGCTACTGGAGCAAAAGTCTCCTCATAGTCAATACCTTCTTCTTGACTATAGCCTTGTGCAACTAGCCTAGATTTATTTCTAACTATATTTCCACATTCATCTACTTTATTTCTAAACACCCATTTAGTGCCTATTGTGAAAGTGTCCTTAGGTCTTTCAACAAGATTCCAAACTTTATTTCTTTCAAACTGATTGAGTTCTTCTTGCATAGCAATTACCCAAAATTCATCATTAATAGCATCATCAATGTTTTTAGGTTCAAGTTGTGACAAGAAGCCTTGATGTTCAACCTGATTTCTAAGAGAAGCTCTAGTCTGTGTCCCTCTATCATGATTTCCAACAACAGCATCTAAAGGATTATTCTGTATAATTATAGTTGATCTAGTAAAGGTAGGACTAGAAACGTCAGGTTCATCAACAGGTTGGGAATCAACAGAAGCAGGTTCATTTGATTTGTCATTATAGTCTAGAATAGATAAATATTCTTCAAGATTTTCAAGAGAGATTTTAGGCTCATGTGGATCAGTTTCATCAAACTTGATGTGAACAGATTCTTCCATACACTTGGTTATATTATTGAAAACTCTCTAGGATTTACTAGAAATAGAATAACCTAATAAAATTCCTTCATCACTCTTGGATGTAAACATGTCATGATTATCTTTGGTATTAAGAATAAATACTTTGCAGCCAAAGACTCTGAAATAGTTAACCTTAGGTTTTCTATTGTTCCACAACTCATAAGGGGTCTTCTTAAGAACATGTCTGTTCAAGAATCTATTGATAATATAACAAGATGTATTCACAGCTTCAGCCCAAAAGTAAATAGGCAGGTCATACTGATTTAGCAAGGTTCTGGAAATTTCTTACAGGGTTCTATTCCTCCTTTATACTACACCATTTTGCTGAGGTGTCCTAGGGGAAGAAAAGTTATGACTACAACCATTGTGTGAGAAAAAGGATTAAAATTCATGATTCTCTAACTCACAGCCATGATCACTTCTTAGAGTTTTAATCTTAAGCCCACCAAGGTTCTCTACAGATTTGTAGTTTTTAGAAAAGTACGAACACGATTCACTTTTGTGAGCTAAGAAGTATACCCAAGTATATCTAGAAAAGTCATCTACTAAGACATAGACATAGTGCTTCCCATTTAAGATAGAAACTCTAGATGGTCCAAAAAAATCCATGTGAACCAACTCGAGTGGTGGAGAAGTTGAGACTTCTTTCTTTGGTTTGAAAGAGATTTTGTGTTGATTTCCCTTTTGCTAGGGAGTACACACTTTGTCATTTAGAAACTCAAGTTTGGGTAGGTCTCTCACTAAGTTCTTCCTAGTAAGTTTTCTAAGTGAATGTATATTTCAGTGTCCTAATATTCTGTGAAAAAGACAAGACTCTTTATGAAAATCATTTAAACAAGTAATATTTTGCATGGCTAAAGAATTTAAATCAACAACATAAACATTTTCATTTCGCAGGGCAGAAAATACTAATGAATTTTCAGAATTAAAAACATTGCAAGAATCATTTTCAAATATAACATTAAAACCATAATCACATAACTGATAAATACTTAACAGATTATATTTAAGTCCATCAACAAATAAAACTTTGGAAATTAATACTGAGTCAGTGTTACCAATCTTGCCTAAGCTGATGATTTTCCCTTTATAATTATCACAAAAGGTGACAAAGCCTCCATCAATTCTGACTATGATTTTAAAGTATGAGAAGTCTCCTGAAATATGTCTTGAAAATCCACTGTCCAAGTACCAAGTATTCCTACAGAAGCTCTTTAAGCAGGTTCCCTACAAAACAGATTTATATAGGAACTGATTTTGGTACCAAGATTTTCTTGGGTCCAGACAGGTTAGCTAACAAAACTTTAGGTACCCAAATTTGTCTTATGAGTCTCATAAAATTTGTAGAATCAACAGACTTTTAAAGATAAACCTTATTATATCCGTAACTATGAATATAACTAGTTGAAGCATATAAATGTCCAGAACTAGAACTAGCAGTATTCTGTCCAGATTTAGGAATCAATCTATTCTTAGTAATCTGTCTCTGTCCAGGTTTGTAGCCTATTCCAGTAGTGTATTTTAGTGAAAATTTCTTTCCTAGCATTTGAGTTAGTGTCTCCTTTCCATTTGTGAACTTCTCTAAATCCTTTCTATGTTTCTCATTAGAAATTTTAAGTTCAGCGTTCTCCCTTAACAGTTGAGCATTTTTCTATTTTTCAATAGTAAGTTAGGTTTTAAAAGTAGTAGTGATAGCATGATGTTTCTTTAATGATTTGTATTTGTCCTTAAGTTCATTTCATGTCTCTTCAATTATATTAAAATATTCAAAAAATTCCTCACTAGTCATGTTTTCAGAATCAGAATCAGATTCTGCACTATCTTCAGAATAATAATAATTTAAAGCAGGAGTATCTAGGGTTACCTCAGATGTGTTTGTCATAAAACACATGTTTGCCTTATTTCTGGTTTTAGTCTCAAAAGCTTCAGATTCGTTGGAGCTATCCTCAGAAGCACTCCAAGTAGCCTTCATAGCCTTTTTGTACTTACTGTCCTTGTAATCATATTTATTCTTGAATTTGAGCTTTGGGAAGTCTGCTTTAATATGTCCTTTTCTTTTTCACTCATAACAGACAACTTCATCACTTTTATCTAGATTTTTCCAATCCTTCTTCCAATGTCCCTTATTGTCATACTTTCCTTTGTAATTTGATTTTATGAAGAATTACTTCTTCCTATAAAATTTCTTAAACCTTCTGGATATCTGAGCCATTTCAGCATCACTATCAGAGTCTGAATTTTCACAGGTTGAACTGTGAGTAGGTAGTTGAGCTTTATCTTTTTCCTTTCTCTTTGAAGAAGTAGACTTGAAATCCACTGATTTTCTCTTTGGTTCATCATCTTCCTCTTTATTCACCTTGAGTTCTTCCTCATACATCATAAGCTTACCAATGATTTCTTTGACAGATAGAGCAGCAATGTCACATGACTCTCTGATTGAGACAGAGGTGCCTCTCCATCGTTCTGGTAAACATCTCAGAATCCTCATAATTTGTTCCTTTGCTGGAACAACTTTACCAAGTGAACTCATTGTATTGACTATCTCATTAAACCTGAGATACATATCAAAAATATGTTCATCAGTCTTCATTTTAAAATTATCATATTTAATAGTATAAGTATTTAATCTCATTTCTTTAACATTGGTTGTTCCTTCATGAGAAACACTCAAAGTATCCCAAATTTTAAAATCAGTTTTAAAAGCAGAAATTCTGTTAAACTCTTCATCTCCTAAATCACAGTATAAGGCATTCATATCTTTACAATTATTATTGAAAGCAATCTTTGTAGGTTCATCCCAAGTGGATCTAATAGTAGTGGGATGTTTATATTCTGATTCTATGGCAGTCCAAATATCAAAACCCATGCTCTCTAAATTAATTTTTATTTTAAGTTTCATTTGAGCATAGTGTGTACCATTGAAGAAAGGTGGCCTGTTAGTAGCAGCACCCTGTAGTCTATTATCCATAATGAGATTTTAGAAATATAATTTAAAGAGATAAATATTTAGAACTAACAGAAATTTAATATCTTTAAAGATGCAACTAAAATCACAGTTGAAAAACAGAGTATCTTGAAAATCCTTAAACAAAAACCATTCATATGATACAAAATGTTGGTTGGGTTAGACACTCAAGAGGGGGGGGGGGGTGAATTGAGTTCCAATTAAAATTTCTGTTAAAATATTGTCTAGTTAAAATCCCCAGATTTATAAAATAAGTTAAACTGTAGTGAATTTATACAGATTGTAAATGTTCACTTAGATTCTCAAAGATTGATTAGGTATCTGTTAATTTAACCACAAGGTCAAACTAACTTTTGAAGCTAACCTATTGATTTACAATAAGTGTAAACACTTGCTAATTTAACTATCAAAGTAGCTTCAAAATAGTTTTGTATTTAAAAGTAATAGCAGTAGAAAAATAAGACATATGTAGTGTACTATTAACTTAAACTAAAGATGCACAATATATATAACAAGAGGTTCAGTCTCAATCCAAGACTTAGTCCTCTCAAATTTATATAAATTTGATCCACACCCTGGATCGGAGTTAACAACAGTTTACAAAACTGTCCAGGCCACGCAGGGACCTCTACCACTATTTTTTGTGGGAAACAAAACAAATACCAGGTCACACAAGGACCTCTTCCACAGTTGACGTGGGTAAACATGAGTTAAGAGAATTTGAGTGAGGATCTTGATATCCTCCAGTTCAGTGTAGGAGACAATGTGTGTAGAAGATATACAGAGTACACCACACTGCTGGAAAGTTAATAAATAAATCACGTAGAGAAGTTATATGAGAGTTTAGAAAACTCTATTGATTATCAATGTAGCTCTGGACTCGTTGGATTTAGAAGGAATGCTTCTGAGTCCTTCTCTGTTTTTTCTATCGAAAAATAGAGTGTCATAGTTCAGCTTGTCTTCTTCAAGAGGGAGAAAGGTCTCTTGATTTGTCGTGTGTTCTTCAGCAGTATTGGATTTCACTCATGAGAGTTCTCTGAAGGTCTTGCAATCTCCTTCTTGTTAAGGATTGTTATCTGATGTATGTATGTTCTTCTCTTTGTATCGTCACACTTTTCTTGCTTTTCCACTTTCACGTTGCCTCCGCTTTTTGTGTACTGCATCTCAGTCTTTCTAATATTCCATGAGTTCTGGGAGTAGGAATGATTCACTTTTCATAGGTACGAGATATAGTTTCCTGACATGAAAAAAACTAACATTAAACAACATTAAATGCATTAAAGACAAAAAATATGATTGTTAGCATTATTTAAATAATATTGACAAAAACTTAAGAAACAGTGTCACAGTGATTAAGTAAACGGTGTCTTCTTCACGGTGTGTGGTTCACGGTTTGTCCTTCACAATGTGTCCTTCACGGTGTCTGGGTCACGGTGAGTCCTTCATGATGTCTGGGTCATGGTGAGACCTTCACGGTGTCTGGTCACAGTGAGTCCTTCATGGTGTCTGAGTCATGGTGAGCCCTTCACGGTGTCTTGTCACGGTGAGTCCTTCACGGTGTCTGGTCATGGTGAGTCCTTCACGATGTCTCTATACTTAGACAAATATCTATATTTGGACTTAGACAGTAATATGCAGAACATGGTTTAATTTTCATCATGAGAGAGTAAAAGAGCTTGAATCATAAATATAAAGGTGTGATAATATATGTGAGAATTGTGATCATGCATGAGACTTGTAAATAATAAAGAGAGTAATTAACATCATAAGATTTGTTATCATTAAAACATGATGTGTAGTTATTATTGAGATTGAAGAGCATTAGCAAGATGTGCAATGAAGATTGCGATTAATTAACAGTAACAAGATTTGTGATCATTAAAACATGATTAACACATGAGGAGTCCAACACATAAAAAATAAAAAAATACATAAAAACCAATAAAAACTCTAAAAAACCTTAAAACCAATAAAATTATTAAAAACTCATGAAAAACATAAAAACCCAATAAAACTAAAAAACCCAAAAAACGAAAAAAGTCCTTATTCACAAAAAATACCCTTAAACCCTAAAAACCCTTGAAAACCCCTAAACCCCCCAAAATCCTTAAACACACAAAAAACCCAAAAAACCATTAAAATGCTAAAAAATCTCTAAAAATTCTTGAAAACATAAAACACCTAAAAAATCCTAAAAACCCCCAAAACCTAAAAAAAACAATAAAAGAATTAAAAATCTCTAAAACTCCATACACCCCTTAAGATCCCCTAAAAACTCTAAAACCCTATAATCCCATAATTTTTTTAAAAAAACTCTAAAAATGCTTATAAACCCCTAAAATTTAGAAAAACACTAAAAACCCCAAAAGTCCCTAAAAACAAAAAAGTCCCTAATAACCTTGGAACCCCTAAACTCACCAAAAATCCTATGAAATTACTGAAAACATAAAAAAACCAAAAAACCATAAAAACCCATGAAAACCATAAAACCCTCTAATAATATTAAACACCCTAAAAACCCATAAAACCCTTAAAAATAGAAAATAAAAAAATATTTAATCCACTAAAAATGTTAAAAAACTATAAAAACATTACAAATCCTTAAAATCCAAAAAACCCTATAACCCCAAAAACCATAAAAACACTAAAAACCGAAAACACCCTAAAAATCCAAGAAAATATATAAATCCCTAAAAACCCTAAAAAACCGAAAAATCATAATAATCAAAATATAGAAATAAAAATGCCTAAAAAGGTTAAAAATAATAATAACTCTAAAAACCCATGGAAACTATATAATCACTTAAAATTTAAAAATACTAACAACCAATAGAAACCCTAAACAACTAGAAACTCTAAAAACCCGTAAAACCACAAAAAATTAAAAAATTTAAAATACCTAAAAAACAATAAAAATTTATTCAAATCCCTAAAAACTCAAACATACCCTAAAATTCCAAAAAACCCATAAAAACTCCTAAAACCCCTAAAAATAAATAAACTTCTTAAAAACCCCTAAAATTACAAAAACTTGAAAAATTACTTAAATCCATGAATATGTACAAATACCCAGAAGTCCTTAAAACCCCAAAAACCAATATTACCCCCAAAACTATAAAAATCCGAAAATCCCTTAAAAACTTCCAAAACAATCTAAAAACTCTAAAAAACTTCAAACCCCTAAAAAATTAAAAATATCTAAAAACAAAAAAACCCTAAAAACTAAATTAAAAACCTAAATACAAAAAAAAAACTCTAAAACACTGAAACTAACTAAACAACCTATAAAACCAAAGAAACCTAAAAACCCACCAAATCCCTAGAAATCAAAAAAATCATAAAAACCATAAAAATATTTAAAAATCCGTATAAATAACTAAAAACATTAAAAACCTTGAAAACCTATAAAATATTAAAACCTACAATAACCTTGAAAACCCTTAAAAATAATAAAATCCCCTAAAAATGTTAAAAAAAACATAAAATACTTACAACCTTACAAAAATAAAAAATAACCTTAAAACCCCAAAGGCCCTTAAATCCCTGAAAAACCATAAAACCCCTAAAAACCATGAAAAAACCTAAAACCATCAAAACCCCTAAAAACCTAAAAAACTAAAAAACCTAAAAATTCTAAGAGGCTTTAAAAATCATTGAAAACATAAAATACCCTAAAACCCCTAAATAACCCCATAGAACTATAAAAATCAACAAAAACCTTAAAAATACTTACACCCCATAAAACCCCCAAAAACCCACTAAAAATAAAAAAAACCATTAAACCCCCAAAACCATTAAAAACTCTAAAAAACCTCAAAACCTGATAAAAAAATCCTTAAAAAAAGAACTAAAAAAGACTAAAAACACCTAAAGCCCGTAAAAACTACTAAAAACCCATTAAAACACTAAAAATATATAGAAAAATGTAAAAACCCTAAAACCCATAAAAATAATTAAAAATCCATAAAAATCCCTAAAAATGTAAAAACCCCTATAAAACCAATAAAACCATAAACCCCCAAAATTCACAAAAAAAAAAAATTAAAAAACCCTAAAACCACTAAAAACCCTTAAAACCCCTAAAAATATTTAAAAAATCTAAAATCTCTTAAAAAGCCTAAAATATACCTAAACATCAAAAAACTATACAAACCCTCAAAACACCTATAAATATCAAAATCACCCTAAAACCCACAAAACCCTGAAAACCCTAAAAACAATAAAAACCCATTAAAACCATATATATACCTAGAAATGTGAAAACCCATAAAACACATGAATTCCCCATAAAACCCATAAAATCCATAAAAACCTCAAAAAACCATAAAACTCCTGAAAAATCCTAATAACCAGTAAAAAATCTAAAAAACATTTTAACCCCTAAAAACATTAAAATGTCTAAAAACCATAAAAACCCATATGAAGACTCCAAATATTATGACTACCAAAAAAGACACTAAAATCGCTGAAAAACACCAAAAACCCTAAAATTCTAAAATCCCCCAAAACACCTCAAATTCCCAGAAACCAAAAAAAAGAATAAAACCCCTAAAAAACCAAAACAAAAACTATAAAAATCTTCTGAAAATGTAAAAAACATAAAAATCCTAAAAAACACAAAAAACCCTTAAACAAACCTAAAAACACAGAAAACCCTAACAACTAACTAAAAACTCTAATAAACCAGAAACCCCTAAAAACGTTAAAAAACTCTAAAATACAATATAACCCTAAAAACTCAAATAAAAACCCTAATCCCCCAAAAACACTAAAACCCACAAAACCCCCTAAAAACCCAAAACTAATTATAAAAGACCATATAAACCCTCAACATCCTTAAAAATCTTAAAAACCCTAAAAACCCTAAAAACCATAAATATCCTTTAGATGCCCTAAAAATCATTAAAAACATAAGAACCCCAAAAACCCAAAAAACCATTGAAAACCATGAATTCCCTTAAAAACCATAAAAACAACAAAAAACACATAAAAACATGAAAAATAACTAAAAACTCTAAAAAACCATCAAACACTTAAAAATGATATAAACTCTAAAAAATATTAAAAACTAAAAATATAAAAAATACGAAAGAAACAAAAGTATACTAAAAACCCTAAAACCAATCAAACCTTGTAAAACACTAAAAACCATCAAAATCCCCAAAAACCATAAAAACCGTGAAAACCCGCTAAAAACCATAAAACCCCTAAAATACATAAAAACCCATAACAACAAATAAAAACACTAAAACCATTGAAAACTATAAAAACCCTTAAAAACATTAAAATCTATAAATATGTAAAAAACTATAGAAACCATAAAATCCATAAAAAAATAGAAAAACCCCTAAAAACCTATAATGACTGTAAAAACATTGAAAACCCCTAAACACCTAAAAACATAAAAAACCCCCCAAAACCCTCAAAATATATCAAAACCATTAAAATATTTAAAAAATCCTAAAAAGATAAAAAACATAAAACCCTAAAACACCTTAAAACCCTAAAACCCCCATAAAAACCATAAAACCCAAAAAACCATAAAATTCCTAAAACCCACTAAAAACTATAAAACCATAAAACCCAAAAAAACGTAAAAAAAACTCTTAAAACCTTTAAAAAATTTAAAACCTTAAAAAAACTCAAAGAACCCCTAAAAAAGAAAATACTTTTAAAAACTTGAAAACCCCAAATAACCTAAAGAACCATTAAAATCCATAAAAACCTAGAAATTCAAAGAAAACACAAAATAACCTAAAAACCATGAAAACACCCTAAAACAATAAAACCCATAAATTCATTAAAAATATATAAGCATATAAATCATTAAAAACTATTTAAAATTCTAAAAACCCTTAAAACCCCTAAAAACTTTAAAAAACACTAAAAAATGTAAATCCCCCCATAAAAACTCAATAATCTACTAGAACACCAAAAGGACCCTAAAAACCCTAAAAGAAACCTAAAAACCATGAAAAGACACAAAAAACCATTAATACATTAAAACCCAAAAAACCCCAAAATCATTTACAATATCAAAGAATCATGGAAAACATAAAAAACCTAAAAACCCTGAAAAAACTATGAAAACCATAAAATCCACAAAAACCATAAATCCCCCAAAACCCAATAAAAACCCCAAAACCCACTAAAAACTCTATCAAAAGTTAAAACCACCAAAAATTTTAAGAATTAAAAAAACTCTAAATACTAGAAAAACAACTTGAAATTTAAAAAGACCCTTAAAACCCAAAAAAACACTAAAACCCCAAAAACCCTAAGACCCTTGAAAATCCCTCAAAATTCCCCAAAATCCCCCAAAAAACCATTAAACCCAAAATAATCATAAAAGGCCCAAAGATTCCTTGAAAACCTAAAACCCCCCTAAAAACCTAAAAACCAACTGAAAACCATTAAAAACCTTAAAACCCATTAAACACTAAAAAAATCTTAAAACTCTAAAAGCCCTTGAAATAATTTTTTATAGAAAAACTATAAAAATTATTAAAATACTAAAATAATCACAAAAGACCCTAAAACCCAAATGTCCATAAAATCCATAAAAAACCCTAAATCCCCTAAAACCCTAAAAACCATCAAAATCCCAAAAAATCATGGAAACCCCCTAAAAACAATAAAGTTCCTATAAAATATTAAAAACATAAAGACCCTGAAAAAACATGAAAAACCCCTTGAAAAACATAGTAACCCCTAAAAACCTACAAATCCTAAAAAACTGATAAAAACATGCAAATCCCAATAAAAATATAAAAACCCTTAAAATTCTTAAAAACATTAAAAACACTAAAAACCCATAGAACCCAAAAAAAGTAAAAAAACCAATATAAACTAAATAATTCCCTAAAACCCTAAAAAAATTAAAAAACCAAAACCCCTGAATCCATAGAACCCCAAAACCCCAAAAACCCCAAATAAACTATTAAAATCTTAAAAAATTCCTGAAATGTAAAAAACACTAAAACCCCTGAAAAAATCCTTAAACCCTATAAGAACCCCAAAAATCATTAAATAACCCAAAAAATCACCAAAATATATAGAGAGCATAAAAACCCCAAAAACATTAAAAAACTCTAAAAACCATAAAAACCCTATAAAATAAAAAATAAGCTAAAATCCAAAAGACCTAAAAACACTAAAATCCCAAAACAAATCCATGAGACCCCTCCAAAATCCCTCAAACTCCCTAGAAACAAAAAAAAAATCCCAAAACCCTATTAAAAAAATTTAAAAAACCCTTATAATTAGAGAAAAAATAAAAAAACATAAAAACCCTGAACACCCCTGAAAACCAATTAAACTCTTAAAAACCTTAAAATTCAGGACAAACCCTTAAAAACACAAAAAATCACTAAAACTATAAAAATCATTTTAACCCATAATTTTTTTTAAAAAACCTATAAAAATTAAAACCCCTAAATAAATTTAAAAACCTTAAAACCCCAAAAAGATGCTAAAAACCTTAAAAAAATGTAAAAATACTTAGAATCCTTAAAAATATTAAAACCCTTAAAACTATAAAAATAAAAATAAATTCCCGAAATTTATTGAAAAGGTAAAATACCCAAAAAACCATGAAAACCATAAATAACACTAAAACCCTAAAAACGCTAAAACACCATAAAAGACTAAAAACTAGTAGTAACTCTAAAAACTATTTAAACCCCTAAAAATGTTAAAAACCTAAAAAAACATAAACCCATATAAACTAAAGAAATTAAAAAAAATCCCTAAAAACTCAAAATACCCTCAAAATACATAAAATCCTAAAAACCCTATATTCGAAAAAAATCATAAAAATCCAAAAAAACCTTAAAAACCTAAAAACCTTAAAAAACTAAATAACCCTAAAAACCATAAAACCCCCTAAAAACCATAGAAAAATATAAAAACCCATAAAAACCTATAACCCCAAATATTATAAAATCCCTTTATACCCCTAAAACATTAAAAATCTCTAAAGGACATTAAAACCAATAAAAATTTGAAAAAATCCAATAAATCCCAAAAGGTCATAAAAACCCATATAAACTAAAAAACCACTAAAAACCCGAAAAACACTCAGAATCCTTAAAAATCAAAAAAAAACCAATAAAAACAACTATAAAAATCCATAAAATAAACTATTTTTTTTGAAAATAAAATAATCCCTAAAACCAAGAAAAACCCTTGAAAACTATTAAAAAACATAAAACCTAAAAACCCATAAAAACCCTTAAAAACTAAAAACATACTATAAATTATAAAAACATTTAAAACCCCTAAAAGTGATATGAAACTCTAAAAACCATTAAAAACCCTAAATAACTTAAAAAATCCTAAAATCCCTAAAAGACCCTAAAACCCAGTTAAATCTTAGAAACCCTAAAAATAATCAAAATATATAAAACCCATAATAACTCTAAAACTGATAAGAATAACTAAAAATCCATAAAAATATATAAAATATCTAATATCATAAAACCCCAAAAAATAATGAAAAATCCCCCAAAAAAATTAAAATGCCTAAAAACATAACCCTAAAACCACATAAAACTCCAAAAACCAATAAAAACTCTAAAAATGATTAAATTTTATAAAAAAATTTAAAGAATTAAAAGAAAAATTAGGAAGATAAAAATGAAAAAAACTAATATAAACCGAAAAGACCGTAAAACCATAAAACCCCTAAAACCCCTAAAAACCATGAAAAACCTTAACCCCCCCCCAAATCCCGAAAAATTCAAAAAACAATAGAAATACTAAAAAATACCTAAAAATATATGAAGATGTAAAAATATATTAAAAACACGAAATTCCCCTTAAAATAATAAAATACACTAAAAACATTATAAAATATAAAATTCCTTAAAAATAAAAAAATCTAAAAACCATTTAACCCCTTAAAATGATAAAAAATATAAAAACCTTAAAACACTAAAAAACTAAAAAAAACCCTCAAAAACCAAAAGGTGGCACAACCAAAAAGACCCCTAGAAATACGTATAAACCCTTAAATCCATAAAAACCCTCATAAACCCAAAAAACTGTTAAAACCCTTAAAATTCATAAAAATCCTTAAAAAGACCTAAAAATGCATGAACACATAAAACCACAAAACCCCTGAAAACCCCTTGAAATAAAAAAAAACCCTAAAACCCTTAAAAAATAATAAAAATCCTAAAAATTCACCAAAACCTATAAAACAATTAAAACTACTAAAAATATTAGAAAAATATAAAAAACCATAAAAGATCAAAAAAACTGAAAAAACTAAAAACACCCCTAAAACCTCTAAATACCCTAAAACACTAAACCCCCCCCTAAAACACTAAAAACCCTCAAAATTCATAAAGACCCTAAAAATTGTAAAAACCATAGGAACCATAAAAATACTAAAAACCAAAAAAAACTAAGAAAATGTAAAAAAACCGTTAAAACCTAAACCCCCCCTGAAAAAACAAAAATCCATAAAACCCATAAAAATTATAAAAACCCATAAAAACACAAAAAACCACTTACAACTCTAAAAACCATTTAAACCCATAAAAAAGTTGAAATAATTTAAAAAACACTAAAACCCAAAGAACAAAAAAAAATCAAAAAATCCAAAAGATCCAAAAAACATTGAAAACCCCTAAAACCCTAAAAATACCTAAAAACCCTAAAAATACCAAGAAACTAAAAAAACCATGAAACACTAAAAATTATAAACCAGCAATAAAAATACCCAAATACATAAAAACCTAAAAAATCTAAAAAGCCTTAAAATAATACAAATCCATAAAAAAAATTTATAAACCCTAAAATCCCAAAAAACTATAAAACCACTAAATATGTTTGGACATCTAAAAATAATCAAAAGTATTAAAAAAACTCAAAAACACCCCTAATGTTAGAAGTTGTTTCTACTTTTGTTTCTTATGTTTCGGTAGCCCGGGATAAGGCAGTCTTTTACAGTACATCCATCTCTCCCCGTGGTGGTGTGGTGGAAATTCATAAAGATGTTTTCACAAAATATCATATCCAAACCAATGAAATGGATAATGACATAAATTAATTGATTATATTGGGAACTCTTGGAGTTTATGTAAGGAGAAAAAACATTGGATTTGAAATTCATCTGGTGGATTCCTCTAATTCCTAATTACATTAAAGTCAAAATGGATGGTGTGACATCGTGTGAAGCCAATCTCTCAGGATGTAGAGGAACATTCCATACATATAGAGGCTTCGTTAAAGGATTATTTAATCATTTTATTAGGAGGGGATGTGACTATGATGTGGAACATTGGACCATTATCAAAGTAGTCCAGTTTTGGGAACACTTCCTATAGAAGTATCTTTGCATCAAATTGGACTCAATGTTGGTGGTGGGGGCCCTTGAAAGAAAATATTGAAGAATACCATGGAGTCGTCTCC
Organism: Viscum album; assembly: GCA_963277665.1. NCBI lineage: Eukaryota > Viridiplantae > Streptophyta > Magnoliopsida > Santalales > Viscaceae > Viscum > Viscum album. Next base: position 182,006 of record CAUJRU010000171.1, read on the forward strand.
CAAAATGTATTGAATTCCCCAAGGATTCTTAATAATGAATTCTCAATGTGACTGATGCATTTAGAGAGGTGAACATAGTGGAATATGTTCTCACAAAAAAATAAATTGAGGATAAGATATCCATGTGGGATTTTGTTACCCCATCATTTTGCACGCCCCTTGTGGAATTGGACATGAATGGTGATATTCACACCTGATTGTGAATTCCCTCCTTGAAAAGCCTAGCACATAAATTTAGTTAATAAAGTTTGTCAGACCAGACATACCTAGTCATGAGTCTTTTTTTCCCTAAAATGTTAGCAAACTCAAAAAAACTATTAAAACATTAAAAAACCTTAAAAAACCATGAAAAACCTTACAATCCATAAAAATCCCTAAAAATCATAAAAAATCTTAAAACCCATTAAAATAAAAGAAAATCCCTATTAATCTCCAGTAATCTGTAAAAACATAAAAAAAACATAAAAACATAGAGAAACCCCTAAAAACCCGAAAACCCTTTAAAAACATAAAAACCATAATTAAAATAAAAACATTAAAACCCATAAAATCCCTAAATATGTTAAAATACTAAAAGAAATCCGAAAAACTCTAAAAAATAACAAAAACCATGAATACCCAAAACTCCTAAAAACCTTGAAATCCATAAAACCCCTAAAAACATTAAAATCCCCTAAATAACCTCAAAATACATAAAAACCATAGAATACTATAAATACAATTAAAATCTTAAAAGATACATAAAAACACTAAAGTGTACAAAAACCTAAAAACCCTAGTAAACCCCTAAAATTCTAAAACCCCTAAAACCATAATAAACCCAAAACCCCACCATAACACTAAAAATGTTTAAACCCCCTAAAGACACTAAAAAACTATTACCACACATTTAAACCTTAAAAAACTCAAAAAACCCCAGAAACCCTAAAATACAAAAAAACCCATGAAAAGCCCTCAAAATCCCTAAAATCCTAAATACTCTTAAAAGCATTCAAATAAAAAATATATAAAATTAACTGAAAATTTAAACAACTTAAACAACCCCTAAAAATCATAAAAACACATAAAAACCCAAAAAACACAAAAAAACCCCCAATAAAAACTCTTAAAACTCTAAATAAAACTAAAAAAAACTGAAAACTATAAAAGGCCATAAAAACAAAAAAGCTCAGAAAACCCAAAAAACCCATAAATATCATAAAAGGAGTTGAAAACTATAAAAAATTTAGAAAACCCAAAAAAATCATAAAAACACTAAAAACTATAAAAATCTTAAAAATCATTGAAAATCCAAGAAATGAAAAAAACCCTAAAAACCCTAAAACCCCAATAAAAACCATAAAAACACCTAAAAAACATAAAACCCTAAAAACCAGAAAACCCCAATAACCGCTAAAAACTCTAAAATCCTTAAAACCCTTAAAAATGCTAAAAAATATAAAAAACCTAAAAATAAAAAAAACAAAAATTAACACTAAAACCGAAAAGACTGTAAAAACCCAAAAGACCCTAAAATCTATGAACAACCTTAAAAAGTTTATTTTTTTTAAAACCCATAAAAATCTAGAAAATCCCAAAAACCCCTTAAAACCACTAAATCCATAAAAACTCTAAACATACCAGAAAATGTAAAAAACCAAAAAAACCCTATAAAACCCTAAAAATCATAACCCCTAAATACCTTAAAAACCTAAAAACCCATAAAAACACTAAAACACCACCAAAAAATATTAAAACCCTTTAAACCCCTAAAATCACTATAAAGCTATAAAAAACTCAAAAACCCTAAAACATAAAAAAATCTTAAGATAAAAAATAGATCAAAAAACTCCTAAAACCCCCTAAACCCCAAAAAAACCAAAAAAACCTCAAAATCCCGAAAAACCCTAAAAAATAATAAAATCATAAAAATTAAATGAAAACCCTTTGAAATCCCTGAAAACACAATAGACCATAGAAAAAATAAAAACACGCAAGAAAACTATATATACCCTTAAAAATTTTAAAAAACATAAAATCACAAAAAATCAGTAAAAATAAAAAACACCTTAAAACCACTAAAAACATTAGATAACTCTAAAAACCTTAAAAATAATAAAAAACTAAAAACCCCACAAGACCCCAAAAATTCCATAGAACATGGAAAACCCATAAAAACACTAGAAACCCTCAAAATCACTAACAATAATAAAAATACAAAAAAATCCTCAAAATCTCCATAAACATAAAAACCCTAAAAACTGTAAAAAATCCCCTAAAACCCATAAAAACCCTAAAACCCTTTAAAACCCATAAAACCAAAAATCTACCAACAACTCCAAAAATACATAGAAACCCTAAATACATTATAAAAAATCATAAAATCTTAAAAACCCCCAAAAAATAAAAAACAGAAAACCCCAAAATTCCCAAAAAAACAATTAAGTTCCTAAAAACCCTAAAAACACTTGAAAATCACTAAAACCCTTAAAACAGCTAAAAACCCTAGAAACCATAATGATCCAAAAAATATCTAAAAATACCAAATAAATGTAAAAAAACCCTAATACCCTGGAAACCACCAAAAAACTATAGAACCCCTAAAGACATAAAAGCCCATAAAAATCCATAAAAACCATATAAACCACTAAAAACTATAAAAACCCTTAAAACACTAAAAATGATAAAAAACTCTAAAAACCATAAAACCCAAAAAACTCAAAAAAAACCCTAAAAACCCAAAAGTCCATATAACACTGAAAACCCCATAAAACTCTAAAAATCCATGAAAACCACTAAAAATACTCAAAATACCTTAAACACCTAAAAATATAAATATCATAATAAACCCTTAAATTCATTAAAAATGAAAAAAACCTAAAGAACAAGAAAACCCCCAAAAAACTATAAAACTCCTAAAAACCATCAAAATCCTTACAACCCTAAAAACCAACAAAAAACCCTAACACCCCATAAAACCACTAAAAAAATTTAAAAAATCTAATACCCCTTAAAACACAAAAAAACTAAAAAACCCTAAAACTAAAAAAGTCACAAAAAAACACAAAATCCCAAAAAACACTAAAAATCCCAAAAACCATTTAAATCGTACCCCTAAAAACTCTAAAAACCATAATAATCATTACAAAACCCAAAAAACATGAAAAAACCGCTGAAAACCATAAATACCCCAAAAACTCGTAAAAAACCATAAAACTACAAAAAAACTAAAACAAATTTAAAAAAACACCCAAAGACCCTCAAAACATCTAAAAACCAAAAAAATCCAAGAAAACACTAAAAACAAAAAAAAATTATTAAAAACCATGATACTCTAAAAACCATAAAAAACCTAAAAAATCCCTAAAAATCCTTGACAATGTAAATAACATAAAAAACCCTAAAAATAATAAAACCCTAAAAACCATAATAAAAAATGAAAAAAACCATAAATATCACAACAACACTAAAAACTATTAATTCCACTATAAATTCTAAAAACACTAAAAGAACCTTCAAATCACTACAAACTCAGAAACCCCTAAAAACCTAAATTAACTTTAAAACCCTGAAAACACTATAAAACCTTAAAAACAATGAAAACCCTTAAAAATCCTCAAAATCACAAAAAAAAAACAATAATAACCAAAAAACCAATAAAAACCATAAAAATACCTAAATATAAATGGAAATATAAAAACCCTAAAACCCTAAAACTCCCTGAAAACCATAAAAACCCTAAACACCTTCAAAAAAACTAAAAACACTAAAACCACTAAAGACTCAAAAACCCAATAAAAAAAATAAAAACTCTTAAAATTGAATCCTTAAAACCCAAAAGACCCTAGAAACCCTAAAAATCCCTAAAAACCCTGAAAAACCTTAGAAAACACTAAAAACCCATTAAAACACAAAAAACCCTAAATCCCAAGAAAACCATAAAAACACCTAAAAACTGTAAAACCCCTAAAATCCATAAAAACCCTAAAAACCCATTTAAAATTATTTAAACATCTATAAAATAAAAAAATGTTAAAAAACATTAAAACCTTAAATACCCTAAAAACTAAATAAACTAAAAAAACAAAAAAAGTCAGTTGAAACCCAAGATATTTTTAAAACAATAAAAAACAATAAAAAACTCTAAAACCCAAAAAATCCCAAAAATAATAAAATTCTTTATAAATGATAAAAATCCTAAAAAACATTAAATATCCTTGAAAATTTAAAAAACCATTAAAAACCTGAAAAACACCTAAAAATATAAAAAACATAAAAACCTTTAAAAAGCAAAAAAACCCAATTAAAAACATAAAACCCACTAATGAATAAAATAACCATTAAAAACGCTAAAACATTAAAAACTCTAATAATATTTAAAACCCTAAAAATATTTAAAAAACCAAGAAAAACCTTAAAATACCATTAATCATTGAAAACCCCAAAAACCATAGAAAACACCTTAAACCACTCAAAATCCATAAAACCCAAAAAACCCATAAAAACAATCAAAACAATAAAAACCCATAAAAATATCCAAAAACAGAAAAAACTATAAAATTCCTAAAGACACCCTAAAAACCATAAAAACCTTTAAAAACTCTAAAATCCCATAAAAACATATAAACCACTAAAATATTTAAAAACTCTTAAACCCCAATAAACATTTAAAAACATTACAAATCCTTAAAACCACTGAAATCTCAAAAAAAAATCCTAAAAACCCAAAATGTTTGTAAAAACCCTGAAAACCCATAAAAACCCTAAATAAAATTTTAAAACTGTGAAACCCCTCAAAATCCCGAAAAACTGTTATAACCATAAATATCATAGAAAGTTAATAAAAATCCCTAAAAACGTAAAAAACCCTAAAAACCACAAAAACCACCTAAAACCATTAAAATACTTAAAAACATTAAAAAACCTAAAACCACATAAAAACCTTAAACCCCCCTATAAACACTAAAAACCCTTGAAAACCTTAAAAAATTTAAAAACTCTAAAAAACCATAAAACCATAAAATATTCGAAAGACGAAAAAACCAAAAAATACCTAAAAAACCCCAAAAAAACCTAAAACACTAAAAAACCCTAAACACCCATAAATTCTCTAAAAACACTTAATAAATAAAATAATACTAAAAAATATCTAACAATACCTAAAAACATAAATAACCCTAAAATCCATGAAAACAAAAAGTAAACCTAATATCCATAAAAACCAAAATCCCCCATAAATATCCTTCAAAATCACTAAAAAAATCTAAAAACCATTAAAACCGAAAACCCCAAAAAACACTAAACACCCTAAAAAAACTAAAAAACCTTAAAACCAATTAAAACCATAAGAACCCTTAAGAACCATACAAAACCTAAAAAATCCCTAAAAATCCCTAAAATCGTAAAAACCTCAAAAAACCTAGAAAAACCCATGAAAACCATAATGAATAAAAAACCCCCTTAAAAACACAAAAAAAACCATAAAAACTCAAAAGAAACTGAAAATATAAAAACTACAAAAAAACATTCAAATTATCTAAAAACAAAAAAACAATAAAAAATCATAAAACCCTAAAAATATTATAAATCAAATCCCCCTAAAAACCTTAAAATACTTCAAAAACATTAAAAAAATTAAAATAAAAAACACTTAAAATACTTGAAAACAAAAAAATCCCCGAAAACACTAAAAACCCTTAAAACAAAAAAACCCTAAAACCCTTAACTAACAGTAAATCATGTAAAAATAGAAAAAAAAATAAAAACTGTAAAATCACTTATCCATTTAAAAAGTTATAAAACTCTAAAAAATATTAAAAACCCTAGAAAACTAGAAAAAAAACCATAATACCAAATAAGACCATAAAAACAAAAAAATCCCTAAAACCCAAAAAAAATCATAAAAACCATAAAATTTCCAAAAAAATCCCTAAAATCCATCAAAACAGAAAAAGACCCTAAAAAACATAAAAACTACCTTAAAACCGTAAAAACATTTAATAAAATTGAAAAACCATTAACCCAAATAAAAACCCTAAAATACTATGAAACACTAAAACCCCATAAACCCTTATAAACATTAAAAACTCCGAGAAACCATAAAAACACTAAAAACTCAAAAAACCCCCCTAAAATTCGGAAGACCCTAAAACACCTGAAAAACCATAAGACCCAAAAAACATGATGAACCTTAAGAATCCCTAAAACCCTAAAAAACCTAATACCATATAAATACAATAGAAAAACAATAAAAATACCAAAAAATAGTAAAAACCCTAAAATCCATGAAAATAATAAAAACCCCTAAAAACCTTAAAATGCTAAAAACCCATAAAAGCACTAAAACCCCATGACATTTTTGAAAACACTTAAAATACGTATTTTTTTTAAAATATATAAAAAACATTAAATACCCTAAAAACTAAAAATAACACAAAAAACACAAAAACACATAAAAATCAGGAACACCCGTAATAACCATGAAAAATCCTAAAGACCCCCAAAATCCAAAAAAAAATACCTAAAACCCCAAATAAAATAAAAATACTAAAAAATATTTAAAAGTCTCTATAAACATAAAAAACACTAAAGACCCTAAAAACCATCAAGAAACATAAGCAACCAAAAAATACTTAAAAACCCCGAAAGCATCCTAAAAACCATAAACCACTAAAAACATTAAAAACCCTTAAAACCTATAAAAATTTTACAAACTCTAAAACAACCTTCAAAAATAAAAAAACTCAAAACCCCCCAAAATAAAGAAAAACTCAAAAACCCAAAACCCAAAAACCGCATAAAAACCATAAACCCCTAAAACAATAAAAATGCCTTAAAACCTAAAAACCATTAAAATACATAAAAAATTGTAAAATCCTTAAAATGTAAAAATACATAAAAAACAAAAATAACACCTAAAACCATAATAAACTAAAAAAACCTAAAAACAAAAAAACCAAATAAAACACTAAAAACCATTAAAACTCTTAAAACCCTTAAAATCACTGAAAATGCTAAAAATGATTAAAAAACATTAAAACCCCTAAATTGAAAAAAATTCACTAAAACCCAAAAAAATATACAACACTGAAAACCCCTAAAAAACTTATAAAAAATAAATACCCTAACCCCCCCCCCCCTCAAAATCTCTAATAACCTTCAAAAAAATAAAAAATTAAAAAATTCAAAAAATCCATTAAAACCATTAAGACCCTAAAACCCCAAAATAACCATTAATCACCAAAAAACAATAAAATATTAAAACAAAAAAAAACCATAAAGCACTAAAAAATATGAACACCCTTAATAACCATAAAAATATTTAAAAATTTTAAAATACCATAGCACCCTAAAAAATAAAAAAGCTTAAAAACCGAAAAAAACAATAAACATCATGAAAAAACAGAAAAACCCTAAAAACTGAGAAAGATTCTAAGACACCTTAAATCTCTAAATAAAATAAATTCCTAAAAAAGAAAAATAATAAAAATACCAAAAAATCCATGAAAACATAATAAACCAAATAGAATCTAAAACCCATTAAAACCATAAAACATGGTAAACCACAAAAAACTCCCTAAAACCCATAAAACCCCATAAAACCACTAAAGATTCCTAAATACCAAAAGACCCCTAAAAATGTTAAAAAACTCAAAAAACATTAAAAACCATAAAGAACTTAGAAATTCCTAAAAACCCAAAAAAAAATCATAAAAACCATGAAAACCCGTAAAAATCCTAAAAAACCTAAAAACACCTCAAAATCACTAAAACCCAAAAAACCCTAAAATCTATCAAAATCATAATAATCACTAAAAATACTTGAAAATTTTAAAAAACATAAAAAACCTAAAAACAACTAAAAATCCTAAAAACCCTAATAACATAATAAACACTAAATCGCCAATAAAAACAATAAAAATAAATAAATCCTCTGAAAACCCTTAAACCCCTAAAAATATTTAAGAACTCAAATAATCTATAAATCCCTTAAAACTAAAAAACGACCAAAAAACTATAAAAACATGAAAAAACACTAAAAAACTAAAAAACCCTAAAAAAACCCCAAAACCCTAAAAATACCTGAACCCTAAAAACTATAAAAACAAAAAATAATAATAAAAACCAGAAACCCAAAAAAAAATGAAAAACCCATGGAAACAATAAAAAAATAAAAACATCAAAAATAAAATATAACCCAAATACACCTAAAGAATAACTAAAAACTCTAAAACCCCTTTAAACACATAAAAACATTTAAAACCTTAAAATACTAAAAACTCAAAAAACCCTAAAATGCCAAAAAAACAAAAAAAACCCTAAAAACCCCTAAAACCCGTAATAACATTGAAAACACCTAAAATCCCACAAAATCCTTAATGTACTTAAAAACAATAAAATTAATAAAAAATCCTTAAAAATCATGGAAATGTTAAAAACCCTAAAAACCCTTGGAAAACTATAAAAATACCAAAACACGTAAAAATAAAATAACCCATAAATACACTTAAAAACATAACACAATAAAAATTTTTTAAACCCCTAGAGACATAGAGCTACTATAAATACCCATAAAAATTGTAAATGAATCAAAAAAATCCTAACTCTCAAAAATCCTAAACCCCCTGAAAAACAATAAAAATTCTAAAAACCAAAAATATTCATAAAAACCGATAAAATCATAAAAACTATAAATATCTAGAAAAGGTATTATAATTTCATTGAATCATAAAAAACATAGAAACAATAAAAACTACTAAAAAACATAAAAACATGTAAATCAATAAAAACCCCTAAAAATATATAAAAACATGAAAATACCTAAAAACTCTAAAAACCATTAAAACTAGTAAAATGTTAGAAGAGTCTAAAAAACCTTAAAACCCCTAAAAAAAATATCCCCTAAAAACAAAAACTCACTAAAAAGCATGAAAACATAAAAACCCTAAAACACCTAAAAAGCACCAAAACCCACACAATCCATATAGAATCCTAAATCCCCTAAAAGCCATAAGAGACATATAAATAACAAAAAATCGATAAAAACATAAAAAATTCTAAAAACACTAAAAACAGAATAAAAACCATGAAATGTCTAAAAATATTAGAAAACTAAAAATCCCAAAAGGCCTTCAAAATAATAAATAATCTCAAAAAACACAAAAAACTCAAAAACAACCCTAAAACCCCCACAATACCCTAAATCCTCTAAAAACCATAAGAGGCCTAGAAACCAAAAAATTCATAAAAATATTTAAAAGCCCAAAATCCCATAAAAAATGATCAAAATAACTCTTAAAATATAAAAAACCCTAAAACCCCTAAAATCCATAAAACTTCTAAAAACCACAAATACCTAAAATTAATAAAAACCTTTAAACCACCAAATCTATAAAAACCATTAAAACCTATAAAAACATTAAAAAACTACTAAAAACCTAAAAATACTGAAAACAATCTAAAAACCTAGAAAAAAAATACCTTAAATCCAAATAACCATAAAAACCTAAATCCCTCAAAACCCCTCACAAACCCTAAAAACCTAAAAACCCAAAAAAAATCATACAAAATTCCTAAAAATACCTAAAAACATAACACACCCTAAAACCCTAACACCCCTTAAAAACTATAAAAACTCCAAAAAACTAGAAAAATCCAAAACCCCAGAAAACCCTAAACCCCACTAAAAATATAAAACCACTGAAACCCCTAAAAACATTAAAAAACATTAAAAAATAATAAAAACACAAAAAAATAAAACTCCCAAAAAAACCATAAAATCCTCAAAACTAGTAAAAGTCCTAAAAACCCTACGAACCCTCAAAATCCCTAAAAACCTAAAAACCATAAAAATCCTAAAAAACCCTAAAAATCAATGAAAAGGTAAAAAACCATAAAAAACACCAAAATCCACCTAAACACCATAAAACCCCTTAAAATGTTAAAAACAATAAAAACCCATAAAAGTATAAAAACTAATAAAAACAATAAAACTCTTAAAATCAGTAAAATCTTTAAAATAATAAAAAAAATTAAGAACAATAAAGAACTAAAAAAACATAGAACTCAAAAAAACACCTAAATAACACTAAAAACCCCTAAATACCCTAAAAACCCTGAGAATCCCTAAAACCCTTAAAACCCATAAATACCATAAAAATCTAAAAAATCACAAAAAATCCCTAAAAAATTAAGTATCCTTGAATACGATAAAAACCCCATAAAACATAAACAATCACTAAAAACCATAAAAAATACAAAAGCCCCATAAACTCTTAAATTTCCACTAAAAAGTCTAAAATCCATAAATCCCAAAAATTATTCAAAACCTATAGAAAACATTAAAAACCATAAAAAAATCATAAAAACCCTATGAATCCAAAAAAAATAGAAATATAGAATTCCCTTAAACTCCATAAAACCCTAAAACCCTAAAAACCCTCAAAATCCATGAAACCATAAAAGTATTTAAACCAATAAAAATCCAAGAAATCCCTGAAAATCCCTAAAATCATAAGAATTATTAAAAATCCTAAAAGCCCTTGAAATCATAAAAAACCATGATAACCTTTTAAAAACCAAAAACACAATAAAAACTATGAAATCACTAAAACTCTAAAAACCTTAAAATAGCAAAAAAATATTAAAAAATATAACAAACCATTAAATATATAAAAAATAGGAAAACCCTAAATCCTAAAAAACCATAAAATACCTAAAAAACACTAAAAACAATAAAAAATAATAAAAAACCTAAAGACCTGAAAACCCATAAAAAAATAAAAATCCCCAAAAAACATAAAAACCATGAAAATTCTAAAAATTCCCTAAAGCCATTGAAAACGAAAAAAACATTAAAAACCTTGAAACCCCCTTGAAGACTATCAAAACTAATAAAACCTTAAAAAGTAATAAATATCCTAAAAACCCACTAAAAACATTAAAAACCCATTTTAACCAAGAAAAATGTTAAAAAACTTTAGAAACCCATAAAAACCACAAAAACTCAAAAAAAATACAACCCCAAGAAAAACAGAAAAATAATAAAAAACCTCTCAAAATAACTTAAAATTTATAAAACCTTAAACCACTAAAATACCTTGAAAACCATAAAAACCACTAAAAACTATAAGAAACCATTAGAACCCATGAAAACACATAAAACCCCTAAAACCCCACTTAATCCTCTAAAACCTTTTAAACCCCTATATGAATTGAAAAACTCTAAAAACCCTTAAAACACCTAAAAAACTCTAAAAACTCTAAAAACTAAAATAAGACCCTATAATCCTTGAAATCGCCTAAAAACCCTTAAAACACAGAAAACTCCTCCAAACACTCAAAAACTCTCAAAACCCAAAATACTAAAGAACCATAAAAAAACAAAAAAAATTACTTAATAATATCTATAAATGAAAAAACCCTAAAAACCATAAAAATAAAAATAAACATAAATAAAAAAAAGTTAGAAGCGTAAAAAAACCTAAAAACCAGGATAAACCCAAGAAAACAATAAAAATCAATAAAAACCATTAAAACCAAAAAAACCTGACTGACTGAATGGCCCGAAGGCCTCTATTTTTATTTATTTTGGATAAACCCCCTTTTAAGGATAAAGTGGGAAACCTCACATGGAATCAAAGAAATAAATATATTAAATGACTCAGTCCCAAGACGAAACTACAGAAATTCCCCTCCCAACATAAACATCATTATGGAAAGCCTCCATCAATGCAGGACTACTCAGCTAGAATCCCGTGCAAAAAATGCATGGGCTTGGTACCGATGGCTAGGCCATACCCTCTCAATCTTCTGAATCTGAAAAGTCGTCCATAGTGAAAACTACCTACTATGAATCCACATCTAGAGCATTTTCTATAGAAAGTATGGACAAAACCATTAACCCAAAAACCAAACCATCAAATGCAACAAAAAAACCTTCTCAAATATTTTAGACTCCAACCATTTGATGAGGTATGCCACTAACACCAATATCCCATGGTTACAACAGGAATTCCATTCCAGTCTGAAATGCTTCCATTCCACTGTCAATCTGGTTCACCCCGAAAATAAAAAACTCATAACTGTCCTCACTCCAACCAGAACCAAAGGACCATAGAACCTCAAGCGCCAAGTTGCAGCTTCACTACTTGTAAATCTTAAATTCAGAATCAAACATCAGCAAAAATAAACAATAGTCTATTTGAATAGTCTATAAATCAAAGCAAAGAGCAACCAGAATGAAGAAATCCATGGGGAAATATAAACACCAGCACACCACACCTAGAAACCCTCCACTTCCTTGAATTTCCACTACCGTGAACCATATCTCCAGCAACAAAATTGAAACAAAAACCCCTTCGTGAATCCATCACATCAACCCACTTTCCGCAAGATCAAAAATTCATCACTAATGAACTGCGAAATCAATACCAGGTGTCGTGAAGACCATCATAATCCATGAAAACCTCACCGCAAGTCGGATCTAAAAATATTGTCGCCGCCATCAGACCCTCTCGTAAAGACCAAATAAAACCACCTTCCGCACTCCCATCCGACTAAAAAGGATACCACAACCCTCCAACCACCGAGGATGGGTCTCGACCGCTGGATCTGCACCCCACCGCCCAAGGAAACCCTAACCAGTAGGAGGAAGGGGAAGGATAGGCCGAAAAAAGATGATCTTATCCGAGATGGCCGAGAACACGAGGTCGTCAACCCTGCCGTTGGACCAATAATCACACACCACCAAATCGCTGAGGAGGAGCACAGAAAGGGGAATCCGAGCCAACCCAAGGAGGAGAAGACCGGCGGCGACAAGGGAAATCCTCGCGGAACAATTCCCCTTACGGGCTCATTCCTTCTTGTCTATAATAACCTCAAATACTAAAATACCCTTAAATCCTCTAAAAAATACTATAAAAACCCTTAAAACCATAAAAAATAAAAACAAACCCTATAACCCTGAAAACCCTAAAAACCCTTGAAAACCCAAAGAAACCCTTAATGTCCGTAACAACCTTAACCAACCCAAAAACCCATAAAAACTCTGTAAAACCCTAAAAATACATGAAAAAAAATAAAAACCCAAAAACCCGTTAAATACAATTGAAAACCATAATAAACTCTAAAGAAATTATAAAACCCTAAACACCCATTAAATCCTAAAAAACCACAGAAACTCTAAAAACATTTAAACCCATAAAAATTGAAAAAAATCTAAAAAAATAATACCCCTAAAATATCAAAGAACCCATAAAACACAAAAGACCCATAAAACCATAAATACATTTAAACCCCTCGAAAATCCCTAAAAACTCGTAATATCTATAGAAAACCGAAAAATAGTAAATCCATAAAAACTCAAAAAAGAAAAAAATCCCTGAAAATGTAAAAAACCCTAAAACCCAACAACCCCAGAAAACTAGAAAACACCTAAAAACCCCATAAAAACACTAAAACCCTAAAATTGAAAAAAAAATTAAAATCCCAAAAGACCCAAAAGATCATGAAAAATACTAAAGGAATTAAAATCCTAAAAAACCTTAAAAATCCCTAAAAACTATCAAAATACACAAAAACACCTAAAAACACTAAAACCCTAAAAATTCTAAAGAATCACTCAAATACTGTAAAAATGTAAAAAACACTAAAAACGCTGAAAACCCCCTTAAAAACACTAAAAACCATAAAAACATAAAAATCCTAAAAGACACAAAAAATTGTAAAAATATAAAAAAACACTAAAGGCCCTAAAAACCCACTAAAAACTAAGAAAACCTCTAAAACATTAACAAACCGTACACCCCTATTAAAACACTAAAACCACAAAAATACATTGAAAACCCTTTAAACCCAAAAAAATGTTAAAAAAACTCTAAAAACATAGAAAACCATTACAAAATCAATAAACCCCAAAACCCCCCAAAGTCCCTAAATACCATGAAAAAACCTAATCCCCCTAAAACATATTAAAAACCCAAAAAAGACTCAAAATCCGTAAAAACCATAAAAAACTGCGAAAACCATAAAATTCCTAATAATTTTTAAATATCCATGAAAACTTATTGAACCCTAAAACCATAAAACCCCCTGAAAACTCTTAAAACCCCCAAAACCTTAGAAACCATAAAACACTATAAAAACACTATTAACCCACTACGAACTCTAAAAACACTTTAAAACCCTATAAATGTTAAAAAAATTCTAAGAACCGAATAACCCTAAAAAAACTCAAAAAACCCCTAAAACCCTAAAAAATCCTAAAATCCCATAAAACTCCATGAAAACAGTGAAAATTCTATAAACATTTAAAAATCATATAAATCCATAAAAACTTCTATAAACCTTACAAAATGCTAAGAACGCATAAAAACCCAAAAACTCTATAATCCTTTAAAACCCCTAAAAACATTAAAAATCTCTAAAAACCTTAAAACCCCATTAAACTCAAAAAAAATACACTAAAACCACAGAAAAATCATAAAAACCATAGAAAAACCTGAAAACACTATAAATACTCAAAATCCAAGAAAACTATAAAACCCATAAAAATACTAAAAAACCCATAAAATCCCTAAAATGTTAAAAATTATAAAAGCATGGAAAAAATATGAAACCCATAAACCACTAAAAACCATAAAACCCTACAAACCCATAAAAACACTTAAAACCCACTAAAAATACTAAATACCATTAAACCCACTAAAAATGTTAGAAAATAAAAAAAACATAAAAACCCTAAAAGACTCAAAAAACCATTAAAAACAATAAATAAACTAATAATATCTAAAAAAACCTAAAACCCCTCAAAATAAGAAATATCGCTAAAAACCCTAAAAATAATTAAATTCATATAAATCCTTTAACATACATAAAAACCTAAAGTCATTAATACATCTAAAAAATATCAAAAAATAATAAAACTCCAAAAAACATTAACAAAACATAAAATCATAAAACCCTAATGTCCCACTAAAACCTTTAAAAAATATTTGAACCCATAAAAATGTAAAATACTCTAAAAAACCTTATAAATCTAAAAAACCCAAAAAACCATTAAAACCCTTAAAAATCCATATTGATCCTTCAAACCCTAAAAATAATAAACATCATAAAAGCCCGATAAATCTATGAACACATAAAAAACCTTAAGAATCCTAAAAACCCTAAAAACCCTTGAAAATATAAAATACCCTAAGTACATTTAAAAACCCCAAAACCCATTAAACCTCAAAGACCACTAAAATATCTAAAAACCATTCAAACCCCTAAAACCAAAGAAAATATCTAAAATCCTTAAAAAACAAAAAGAAGCCCTAATTACCAAAAATGACCATAAAAACCCTGGAAACCCAAAAAGTTCATAAACCCCTGAATAACACTAAAATCCCACAATATCACTAAAAATCCTAAAAATATAAAAAACTATAAAAATACTAATAATGATCGAAAAATCCATGAAAATATAAAAAAAATTGAACCCCTAAAAAACCCATGATAACTATAAAAACCGCTAAAAACCTCAAAAACCATAAATCCCATAAAACCTTAAAACCGGCTAAAAACCCTAATACCCTTAAAACATCTAAAAATGTTAAAAACACTAAAAACAATAAAAACCATAAAAACTCAAAAAAAACCATAGATACCCTAAATACCCTAAATAACTAAAACCCTTAAAACACTTTAAAACAACTAAAACCCCTCAAAATACCTAAAAAAAATTAAATCTCATTTAGACCATAATATCCTAGAATACCTAAAAATCCCAGAAAAGGTAAAAATCCCTAAGAAATCTAAAACCCCCAAAAAAACATCAAAATCCATAAAAATAAAAAAAAACTAAAACAAATAAAAACCCAAATCCACTAAAAAAATCAAAAAACCCTTGAAACCCCTTAAAACTTTAGAAAGCAAAAACAACTTTAAAAACCTAAAAAACTAATGATAAAACCCTAAAAAGCATAAAATTCCACAAAAACCCTAAAAACTCTTAAAACTATTAAAAATCGTGAAAACCCCTAAAAACCTTCAAAATCCCTAAAAACCCTAAAAACCTCAAAAACATAAAAATTCTAAAAAAATTTAAAAAACAGTAATATTTAAAAAAAATACCCTAAATCCCCTAAAACAATTAAAACCTCTAAAAAACATAAAATCATTACAATGCATTAAAACCCTAAACCCCAAAAAAAACTATAAAACATACTAAGACCCCTAAAATGTTATTAACCTCTAAAAAACCATGATAATATTAAAAAACACTAAGAAATTTAAAACCAATAAAAACAAAAAAGACCATAAAAACATAGGAAAACACAAAAAACATTGAAGAACCTAAAAAAATAAAAATCTATAAAAACCCTAAAAACAATAAAGATCCTAAAAAACACTAAATATCCCTAAAAAATAAAAACCCTTAACAAACCTAAAAACACCTAAAAACAATAAAATCACATAAATTCCTTAAAAAACCCTAGAAAACATAAAAACACTAATAATTACTAAAAACCCAAACCCCCTCAAAACATTAAAAACTATAGAAAACCATAAAAACCCAAAAAAATAAAAAACCCCATAAAAATCCAAAAGATAAAAAAAACCATGAAAACCCTTAAAAACCATAAAACTCTAAAAATAATAACAATTCTAAAAAATCCCTACAAATAATTATAAACATAAAAACCCCTAAAACACCTAAAAAACCATAAAAAGAATTTGAACCCCTAAGAACCAAAAAAATCCTAAAAACCTATAAAAACCCTAAACCAATAAAACTCTAAAAACCATTAAACACATAATAACGTAAAAATGATAAAAAATCTAAAAAACGTTAAAATGATAAAAACCTAAAAAAACACGTAAACCAAAAAAGGTCCCTAAAAACCACAAACCCCATAAACCCTCAAAATATCTAAAAACCCTAAAACCATAAAAATACTAAAAAATCCCTAGAAATCCCGGAAAACATAAAAAACCCTAAAACCTTTGAAAATCCCTTGAAAACCATAATACACCTAATACCATAAAAACCCTTAAAATCACTAAAAATATAAAACCCCTTAAATCCCCTAAATTCATTAAAAACTCTAAAAAGCATAAAACCCACAAATAACTCAAAAAATAATGAAAACCCAAAAGGCCTTAAATCCCTTATAATCTCTAAAAACCCTAAAAACCTAGAATCCCCTAAAAACCCTCAAAAACCATAAAAATCATCAAATCCTAAAAAATCACAAAAAATCCCTGAAAACGTGACAAACTTACAAAACCATAAAAAACCATGAAAACTATAAAAATTCAAAAAACCTTGAAATCTATAAAAACACAAAAAAAATCTTAAAACCACTATAAAAACTCTAAAAACCCTAAACGACCCCTAAAAATGTATAAAAACTATAAAAAACCTTAAAACACCTAAACCCCCTAAAAACACAAAAAAAACTAGTACCCCAAAATTCCATAAACCCTAGAAAAGACAAAAATCCCTAAAAAACCCATAAAAATCCCGAAACCGTCAAAATCCATAAAAAACCTAAAACCCTAATACCATAAAAATCTAAAAATCCTCAAACATACTTAAAATGTCAAAAACCACAAACCTTAAAAACCCCT
Organism: Viscum album; assembly: GCA_963277665.1. Taxonomy (NCBI): domain Eukaryota; kingdom Viridiplantae; phylum Streptophyta; class Magnoliopsida; order Santalales; family Viscaceae; genus Viscum; species Viscum album. The sequence continues at coordinate 199,601 of CAUJRU010000171.1, forward strand.
AGAGAACCATAAAATTCCCTAAAAACCATAAAAAACCTAAAACCCCATAAAAAATCTAAAAAAACTTAAAACCCCTACTAAAGATAAATGTCTTACCATAAAATCCCTAAAAACTAAAAAAACCTTTATATTCCTAAGAATGTAAAAACTCTGGAAACCATAAAAATCATTAAAAACTTAAAAAACTATAAAACACATTAAATCCCTAAAAACCGTAAAAATCACAAAAAACCAAAAAAATCTCAAAATCCTTAATAATACCTAAAAACATAAAACCCCTAATAATCCTAAAATACCCTTTAAAACCATATAACCCCTAAAAACAAAAAATCCTAAATCCCATAAAAACCAAAAAAATAAAAAAAAGACTCAACAAACCATTAAAACCCATAAAAACGTTTAAAAACTCTAAATACCTATAAAACCTGAAAAAACTCAAAAAAACCTTACAATCCCAAAACATGTTATATACAATAAAAGACCCTTAAGTACCTAAAAAACCAAGAAAACCCTAAACCCCCCTAAAAATCACTAAAACCATAATAACCATGAAAACCATAAGACCCATAAAAAACCATAAACCCTAAAATATACAAAAACCATAAAAACAGACTAAAATCATTAAAATTCCTTTAAACCCCAAAAAACATGAAAAAACTATGATAAACCATAAAAAAATCCTAAAACCTCAAAAGGAAGTAAAACACTTGAAAATACCTAAAACCCATAAAAATTCCTAAAAACCCATATAACCCATCCAAATCCCAATAACCATAAAAACCCAAAAAATAGTGAAATCCTAAAAACCCTTGAAAATATCTAAAAATATAAAAAACCTTTAAACCCTTGAAAATCCTTTGAAAACCATAAAAACCCTAAAATAGCTAAAATACCTAAAAAACACTGAAAATCCTATGAATTGAATAAAAAATAAAAACTTTTTAAACAACTAAATATGTTAAAAAACTCTAAGATATATATAAACCCCCACAAAACATGAAAAAACTCTAACACCAAAAAATAATTTAAAACCCATAAGAACCATAAAAATCCCATAAAACCCTAAAATCCCTCAAAATCCCTAAAAACCCTAAAAACCATAAAAATATTAAAAAATCCTTAAAATCCCCTAAAAATGTATAAACCCTAAAATATAAAAAACCCGCAAAAAATAGTAAAAACCCCTAAAATACATAAAACCCCTAGAAACCCATAAAACCCAAATCACAATAAAAACACTAAAAATCCTTATAACCATAGATAAAATTAAAAACTCTAAAAAACCAAAAAACATCTAAAAATGTTAATAAAACAAAGAATCATTAAAACCCCTTAAAACTAAAAAAAATCAAAACATCCCAAAGAGACCCTAAAACCCTTCAAAACTATTAAAACCACTCAAAATATCAAAAATCCCAAAAAACCCCTAAAAATGTCGAAATTCTAGAAATCCCTTAAAATCCTATAAAATTTAAAAACCCATCAAAAACCTCAAAACCACTGAAAACCATAAAAACCGAAAAACCATAGAAAGATTGAAAAAATAAAACACTAACCCATTAAACAATTTGAAAACTCTTTAAACCCCTAAAACATTAAAAAACATTGAGGACAAAAAAAATCTAAAAAAACCTTAGAAACCAAAAATACCCTAAGAACACTGAAACCCCTAAACCACTAGAAACCCTGAAAACCAATAAAACCCTCAAAATCACTAAAAACCCATTAAAACCCTGAAAACACTAAAAATAATAAACATGATTAAAAATCCCTAAAAATATTAGAACCCCTGGAAACCCTAAAAACACTAAAATCCCCAAAAATCCCAAAAAACCCTAAAACCCCACAAAAATCCTAAAACCCACTAAAAACTATAAAACTGCTTAAAACCCTTACAATTTTAAAAAACTATAAACACCTTTAAAACACTAAAAAATTAAAAAACCCAAAAAAACCTAGAAAAACCTTAAAAACCGTCAAAACAATTAAAATCCTAAATAAATCCCAAAAAAATCCTAAATCCCTAAAATCCATGATAATGTAAAAAATCCTAAAAAAATTAAACCACTTGAAAACCATAAACCCCTAAATTTTTTGAAAACCCCTAAAAATCCATTAAAACACTAAAGCCCACTAAAAACTCAAAAATCCCTTAAAACTTCAAAAAACTTTAAAAAACACTAAAAACCCTTATAACCAAAAAAATTAAAAACCCTAAAAACGAAAAAAGAATTTAAAAATTATAAAACCATGAAAAAAATACTAAAACCCCAAAAAACCCCTCTAAATCCCTAAAACCAATAAAAATCCTAAAACCATAAAATTACTAAAAAAATCACTAAAACCCTCAAAACATAAAAACCCCTAGAAATCCAGCAAAAAACTCTGAAAACCATAAAACCTCTAAAAATTTGTAAAACCCATAAAACCCAAAAACCAATAAGAACTCTTAAACCCCATAGAAAAATTATAACACTTTAAAAATATTAGAAACCCTAAAAAATTCAAAAAAAACACCAAAACCAAAAAATTACCTAAAAACCCATAAATCCCTAAAAACCCTAAAAAAATCCAGAAAAACCCTAAAACACTAAAAATTACTAAAACCCCAAAAATAATAAACAACACAAAAATACCTAAAACTCTAAAAACGTAAATAAATAGTAAAACCCTTAAAAACCCAAAAAACACATACACCAAATAAAAACCATAAAAATCAATAAATACCATAAACCACTAAAAACTATTAAAATAGTTTAAACCCCTAAAATGGGAAAAAATATAAATTAAAATAATCCCCCAAAAAATATCAAAATTAGTAAAACCCCAAAAATTCCCTAAATCCCAAAAAACAACAAAATACCATAAAAACCCTAAAAATCCTAAAAACACAACAAACCCAAGAAAACCCTCAAAATACTTACAACATAGATACTATAAAACCAATAAAAATACTAAAAATACCTAAAAATATCAGAAAAATAAAAAATCCCTAAAAACACAAAAAACCCCATGAAAACCATAAAAAACTGAAAATCCTTTTAAACCCTAAAACCACATAAAAACCCAAAAAACCCACTAAATACACTAAAACCCCATAAAACCCCTAAAATGTTAATAAATTATAAAATCATTGAAACCCATATAAAAATAAAAAAACCAATAAAAATACAAAAATACTTTTAAACCCCTTAATATCCCTAAAACCCTGAAAACCCTAAAAACCAAAAAATCGCTAAAACCCCTAAATTCCATCAAAATAATAAAAATATGAAAACATTCCAAAAAAACTTGAAAAATTTAAAAAACATGAAAAATCCACAAAATCCATAATACCCCTAAAATCCCTAAAAAAACTAAAAAATACTTAAAAACCCATGAAAATTTAAAAAACTGTAAAAACTATGAAAAAACATGAATACAAAAAAAACCTAAAATAACTAAATACTCTCAAAAATAAAAAAACCCCTAAAAACGTTAAAAACTCTAAAAAATCATAAAAATAAAAAAAAAACTCTAAAAAAACACAACCCCCCCCCCAAAAAAACAAAAAAACCTTAAAAACCATAAAAATGATGAAACAGCTAAAAACCCTTCCAAATTCCTAAAACCCCCAATAAAACCCTAAGACCAATTAAAATCATAAAAAATGCATAAAAATACCTAAAAACCGAAAAACCATAAAACCCCTCAAAACCATGAAACCCTAAAAACATAAAAAACCATAAACCCACTAAAAACATTAAAAACCCTTAAAACCCATAAAAAATTAGAAAATATAAAAAAATTCAAAAAACTGGAAAATAAAAAACCCCAAAAAAATAAAAAAAGTCCCTATAGACCCCTAAAATCCCTAAAGAACCATAAAAACCATAAAACCATCCAAATCACTAAAAACCCTAAAAATATAAAAATCCTAAAAATTTCAAAAAAATACCAGAAACCGTAAAATACCCTAAACTCTTAAAAACCCCCTAAAAACAATAATAGCCTTGAATCCCATAAAAACCCTAAAAACTCATAAAACCCATAAAACAATAAAAAATCTAAAAAATATTAAAACCCCTAAAAATTTTAAGCATCTCTAAAAACCCTTAAAACTCCTAAACCCATAAAAACTGAAGAAATATCCTAAAAAACCAAAAACCCTTATAACCCCCCAAAAAACATAAAAAACATAAAAACCCTAAAATAACTGAAAAATAGTAAAACCACTAAAAATCCCTAAAAACCCTCAAAACTATAAAAATTGTAAAAAACTATAAAAATACATAAAAAATACAAAACTGTAAAATACCTAAAAACCCCTAAAACAGTAAAACCCCATAAACCCATTAAAAAAATAAAAACCCACTAAAATCTTTAAAAACCCATAAACCCCTAAAAATGGTAAAAGGAAAAAATATAGAGAGGATGGCACTACTCCTGATCTCTCTCTCGCGATGGCGATTCTCAGCTCCCCTGAAGACGATATCGCCGTAGTTGATGGCCGCGGCGGTTCCGCCACTCCCTCGGCTTGGAGGGGCGGCAGATGGGGTTCCCCTGTAACTCGCTAAGCAGGAGCTTCCCCCCTTTTCCAGAGGTTATGATTTGCTAAAAAGTCCCTCACTGCCAGAACGGTGTGCCCTCAGTCCCGATTTTTACTCAAGAGTTTTGTTTGACCTCTGCTCTTCTTGATCTGACACTGGTGGTTCGGTTTGGGAGGAACCGGCCCTCTATCGATGTTTTTGACAGGTTTGTTGCCTCTTCTTGGAATCTTCATGAAAGGGATATTGTAGGGTTATTGATGCCTAAAAAACACCCCTGAAAATCATAAAAAACCCAAACACCCCATAAAAATCCTAAAAACCCTATAAAAATTATAAAAATCCACTAACCCCTAAAATTTTTAAAACCCTTAAAAAACTGTGAAAACTCTTAAAAACCCGTAAATCATTTAAAACCCTAAGAACACTGAAAATACTAAAAAATCCCAAAGGATTCTTGAAAATGTAAAAAATCCTAAAAAACCATGAAACCTCCCAAAAAAATCATTAAACCCCCGAAAAACATTAAAACCATAAAACCCTAAAAACAACTAAAAACCATTAAACCCCAAACGGCCAAAAAAACCTTAAAAATCTCAAAAAACCATAAAAAACCCTAAAACCCCTCAGAATCTATAAAAACATTAAACAACCTAGAAACCATAAGAAACCAAAAAATCCCTAAAAATCCAAAAAAATTAAAACACAATGAAAACCAGGGAAGCCCCCTAAAACAATAAAAACACCTAAAAACCTTAATAAACTAAAAACCCTTAAATCCCTAAAAAACTAAAAACATGAAAACCCTGAAAACCCCTAAAAAATTTAAATAATTTAAAACATTAAAATCCCTAAAGAAACAAAAAAACCTAAAAGTCCAAAAAACCCAAAAAACCATGAAAACCCTTGAAAACCCTAAAAAAAATGAAAAATCCTAAAAATCCTAAAAATCCCTGAAAAATATAAAAACCATAAAAACTATTAAAATCATAAAGAATACCTAAGAATAAATGACAATATAAAAAACCATAAAATCTTGAAATACACTAGAAACACATAAAAACTCAAAAAAATATGAAAAACCCTAGAAAACATAAAATACAAATAAAACTCTTAAAACCATATAAACCCCTAAAATAGTAAAAAACCATAAAAACCCATTAAATAACTGAAATACTAAAAAAATTAAAACCCATACAGACCCTAAAACCCTAAAAATGCGAAAATACCTAAAACCCCTAAAAACCCTCAAAATCCCTAAAACAGTAAAATACTAAAAATACTAAAAAAATCCATGAAAATATTTAATACATAAAAAACAATTTAAAACCCTTAAAAACCATAAAATCCATAAAAACCACTAAAAAAATCAAAAAACCCTTAAATCCCCTTAAAACGTTAAACAATATAAAAACCCTTGAAAACATAAAAAACTCAAAAAAATACCCTAATCCCCAAAAGTCTCTTAAAACCCTGAAATCCATTAAAACTACAAATGAAAACTAAAAACCCCAAACACCTAAAAATCACCAAAAACCCTGAAAACCTAAAACCCTACTTACAATAAAAACCATAACAATACATAAAAATCCTTTAAAATATCTAAAAATATAAAAAACCAACAAAACACCTGAAAACACCTAAAAACCATAAAATACCTAAAAACCTATAAAAACCATAAAACTACTAAAAATATAAAAACCATTAAAACCATTAAAAACGTTAAGAACAATAAAATTCCATAAAAACTATAAAAAATAAAAAAACCACTAAATCCCAAAAGACCCTAAAACCCTAAAAAACACTAAAGATCCTAAAATCTAGAAAAACCCTACAAACCCTCAATATTTCTAAACACCTTATAAACCCTAAAACCCATAAAATCCTAGAAAGTCACTAAAAATCCTCGAAAATGTAAAAAACCATGCAATCTCTAAAATACCCATAAAAATCATAAAACCCCTAAAAATTTTAAAGAACGAAAAAACTATAAATACCCAAAAAATAAAATAAAATCTATAAAATCCTTGAAAACCCATAAAAACCTTAAAAAGATATAAAAAATTAAAACCCTAAAAAATAAAAACAAGATAAACAACTAAAATGGGAATAAAACCCCTGAAAACTACTAAAAACCTACAAAATTCCTAAAAACTATTAAACCCTCAAAATCCCCAAAACCCTAAAGAAACCTAAAAAATATAAAAATCTTAAGAAAGACCTAAAAATCACTGAAAACATAAGAAAAACCAAAAACCCAAAAACACCTAAAATTGTTAAAACCATAAGAAAACATAAAACCGAAAACCTACTAAAAATCTAAAAACCCTTTCAGCCACTAAAAATGTTATAAAACCCAAAAAAAATAAAAGACCCTAACAAACTCAAAAAAAATCTTAAAACTCAAAAACCAAAATAAAAACACTTAATATCCCAAAAAACCCTAAAACCATTAAAATCCTAAAAATCCTTAACTATACCAGAAAAAGTAAAATATCCCAAAAACCTGAAGAAACCCTAGAAAACCATAAGAAACCCTAAAATCCTTAAAAACCATAAAAAGTAAAAAATCATAAAAAACTAAAAATAGTAGAAATAAGTAAAACCACTAAAACTTTAAAAACTCTAAAAACCTTCAAAACCATAGAAAAACCCAAAAAAACTAAATCGCTAAAGGCCTAGAAAACCCTGAAAACCTTAATACATCAAAATTCCTAAAATCTAAAAACCCATATAAATCCTAAAAATCCCTAAAAACAAAAAAACCATAAAATCTCAGAAAACCCCTTGAAACCCATAAAACCCCTAAAAACCATAAAATTCTTAATCATCCATAAAAAACCCCAAAACCAACTAAAAACTCTAAAAAACACACTAAAAAAACTATAAACCCTGAAACCCCTAAAAAGTTGAAAAACCTCTAAAACCCTAAAAAATACATAAAACCCCAAAAAACAAAACCTAAAAACTTGAAAACCATAAAAACCATAAAAACCTTAAAAACCTATTAAATCGATTCAAAGATTAAAAACTCAAAAAATCATAAAAAATTCCTAAAAGACCTGGAACACATTAAAAACCCAAAAACCCCCTAAAAAACATAAAACCCTTAAAAACCTTAAAAACCCCAAACACCATAAATCCTCTAAAAACACTAAAAATTATAAAAATCCATAAAAATGTTAATAAAATCTAATATAGATTTAAAACCATTGAAATCTCAAAAAATAACAAAAAAACCCAAAATTATCTAAAAATGATAAAAAATCCTAAAACCGCTAAAACCCCTAGAAACCTTTAAAAACTAAAAAATACATAAAATCCCAAAACCCCCTAAAGATAAAAAAAATAAAAAAATTCATTAAAATCTCTAAATAAGTAAAAATATCTAAATCCTAGAAAACCCCAAAAACCATAAAAATAATAAAAACCAATAAAAACACTAAAACCCACAAATAAATATAAAAACCCTTTAAACCCCTAGAAACATTAAAAAAATATAGAAAATCATAAAAATTATAAAAACTCAAAAGAAAAAAACATCCAAAAGACCTTAAAATCTGAAAAACCACAAAAACCTTAAAAAAACCAGAAAAACCTAAAACCCTCAAAATCCCTAAAAATCCTAAAAAACCATTAAAACCAAAAAAATCCTAAAAATCCCTAAAAATCAATAAAAACATAAAAACCCTAAAAACCCTAAAAAACATTGAAAACCATAAAACCCCTCAAAACCTTAAAAATTCCTAAAAACCCATAAAACTGTAAAAAATATTAAAACTATAAAACCCTATAAACCACGAAAAAATGTTAAAAAATCTAAAAACATTAAAAAACATAAAAATGAAAAAAGTATCCCAAACCCCCAAAATACCATGAAAACCCTGAAAAACACTAAAAACCCTAAAATAAATGAATAACCCTAAACCCCCTCCCGAAATCAGAAAAAACCATAATACAAATCATGAAACCATAAAAATTATAAAAAATCCCAAAAAATCCATGAAATTATTGAAAACCCTAAATACCTGAAAACAACTAAAAACAATAAACACCCTAAAACCTTAAAAATCCTTAAAAACACATAAAAACCATTAAAACCAATTAAAACACTAAGAACCTTAAACCCCATAAAGAAATAAAAAAACTCTAAAAATCATAAACCCTAAAAACTCAAAAAAACCTAAAACATAAAAGATCATAATACCATGAAAATTACTAAAAACACTAAAAACATTGAAAAAACCTAAACACCGTCAAAATCCATAAAAACCCTGAAAAAAGTAAACTATAAAACCTATAAAATAATTAAAAAAAAAATAAAAACTCTAAAAATCACTAAAAACTATAAAACCCCTAGAATACCCAAAAAAGTAAAGAAGTAAAAAAACCAAAAAAAACTCAAAAAATCCCCAAACCCCAAAAATACCAAAAAACCCCCAAAATACCGTAAAAATACGGAAAAACCCTAAAACCCCTAAAAATACTTGAATCCTTAAAAACCCTGAGAACAATAAAAATCATAAAAATTCCCTAAAAATCTATAATAACATAAAAACCCCTAAAAACCCAAGAAAACCCATAAAAACCAAAAAAACCCCTAAAAACCATAAAGCCAACTAAAACCCATAAAAACCCCTAAAAACCGATAACCTACCTAATAAAACTAAAAACCCTTAATACACTAAAATTATAAAAAACTATATCAAACCCTAGAACCCCTAAAAAACTCAATAAAACCCTAAAACCCCAAAATACCATAAAACCCTAAAAACCCATATAATTCCAAAAAACCATGAAAACGTTTTCAACCTCTCAAAATCCATAAAACCCCCATTAAACCCTAATAACCATAAAAAAATAGATAAAAATCAATAAAAACGTAAAAAACCCTAAAACCCCCGAAAGCCACCTAAATCCATAAAACCACATAAAAGCATTAAAAATCCTAAATACCCATGAAAAATATAAAACCAAAAAAATCATAAAATCCCTTTAAACCCTTAAGACCCTTAAAAATGATAAAAACTCTAAAAATTCCAAAAAGGTCCTAAATATCACGGAAAATGTAAAAAAGCCTAAAACCCTAAAAACCCATGAAAACCATAAAATACCTGAAAACTATAAATAATCCTTTAAAACCCATAAAAAACAAAAAACTAACAACTCTAAAAAACCTTGATACCCCTAAAAATGTTAAAAACACTAAAAACTATCAAAACCCTAAAATCTCAAAAAGAAACACTAAAAACCCAAATGTCACTAAAAACCCTAAAACCCATTAAAAACATGAAAACCCCTAAAAACTCCCAGAATCCTTAAGGGTCATAAAAACCATAAAATATATAAAAATCCTAAAAATCCCTAAAAATTGTTGAAAACGTAAAAAAATGTAAAAACATAGAAAACCCCCTGAAAACCATAAAACCCGTGAAAACTATAAAAATGTTAAAAAAACCCATAAAACCCTAAATACCACTAAAAAATCTAAAAATAATTACAATAATTAAAAAAATTAAAAATATCTAAAAAACATTATAAAACCAAAAAAACTAAATTTCACTAATACCCTAAAATACCCTACAAACCATGAAGAAACCAAAACCCCTTAAACCCCCTTAAAACCCCCCAAAAAAAACATAAAACCCCTCAAAATACCTAAAAACATAAAAAACCCTAATAACCTTAAAAATCAAAAGTCACCGAAAACATAAAAACCCAAAAAACCATGAAAACCCTTGAAAATAAAAAAACCCCTAAAACCCCTAAAACCCATCGAAATACATAAAACCCATAAATTCCCACTAAATACTCTATGAACCCATAAAGAATAGAAAAATGTTTAAAAACATTTAAACCCATAAAAACCCTAAATTTTTGTGAAAAACTCAAAAACCCAAATGGATATAAAAAAATTGAAAACCCCTAAAAACCCAAAACCACCTGAAATATCATAAAATCCCTCAAAATCTCTAAGAACCTTAAAACCCTAAAAACCTTAAAAATTCCTAAAAAATTACTAAAAATATCTAAAAACCCAATGAACCCATAAATACCTTGGAAAACATAAAACCCATAAAGTCCATAAAACCCCTAAAACCCCTAAACACCTTAAAACCCGCAAAAAACTCTAAAAAACCTAAAACTCGTAAAAATATTAAAAAACACTAAAATGTTAAATAAAAAAAACTCACCCTAAAAAAAATTCCATAAAAAAATGAAAACCCATAAAACACTACAAAACCCTAAATACCCTCAAAATCCTCAAAACCCCTAGAAAAAAAAATATAAAAATAAAAATTCCTGAAAACATAAAATACTCTAAAACACTTGAAATCAACTTCAATACCATAAAAACCCCAAAAAACTATAAAAACCCAAAAAACCAAAAAAAATGCTAAAAACACAAAAACCACTAAAATCCATAAAATGTTAAAAAACTATAATAAATAATTAAAAACCAAAGATAATATAAAAAACCCTAAAAAGCCATAAGACCCTAAAAACCCTAAAAACACTAAAAACTCAAAAAAAACCACAAAATAGCTAAAACCCTTCCAAATCCCAAAAAACCCCGAAAATGTAGAAAACCATAAAAACCATGAAAACCCCCAAAAAACCAAAAAACAATTAAAATCATAAAAACCCCGAAAACCCCATAAGATTCCTAAAACCCCATATGAACTCTAAAAATCCTCAATACCCATAGAGATTTAAAAAACTCAAAAAACCATAAAAAACATAAATATTTTAAAAAATCCCAAAAAACCCAAAAGACAATGAAACATTCAAAAACCATGAAATGCCTAAAAAATCTATGAAACCCCATAAAAACCTCAAATTACCTAATGACCAAAAAAACATTGAAAACCTAAACAATCCAAAATGTTCCTGAAAATTCTCGAAAACCTAAAAAACCCTAAAACCCAAAAAACCCCCCAAAACCATAACAAATACTAAAAATCCTTAAAAATAATATAAAGACATACTAACATGAAAAAACACAGAAACTATAAAACCCATAAAACCCATGAAAACCATAAAAACACTAAAACACCTTAAAACCATAAAAAACAAAAAAAACACAAATAAACAAAAAAGTCCACAAAAACCCAGAAAACCCCAAAAATAACTCAAAAACCCATAAAAAACTTTAAATCCTTAAAATCCCTAAACACCATATAAACCCTAAAAACCATAAATATCTTAAAATTTATTTAAAAATACCAGAAAATGTAAATAACTATTTAAATTCTAAAACCCCCTAATTAACATAAAAACCCCTAAAAATTTAAGAACCCCATAAAACCCTAAAAAACCATTAAAACTCTAACACCATTAAATCCCATAAAACATAAAATCTTTAAAAAACAATAAAACCATAAAATTTTTAAAAAACCCTAAAAGAGCCTAAAACCCATGAAAACCCCAACATACCCTTCAAAAACTTTCATACCCCTAAAAACTCTCAAAATACCAAAAAAAAACTAAAATTCCCCAAAACCCATAAAAATACAAAAAACAATAAAAATAGCTAAAAACATAAAAACCCTAAGATCCTTGAAAAAATACTTGAAACCATACAATACCCTAAAACCCATAAAATCCCTAAAAATGATAAAAACCCTAAAAACATTGAAAACTCCAAAAACACTTAAAACCCACAAAAAAATTTAAAATAATAAAAAACCATAAAACCCCAAAAATCATAGAAAAAAACCTAAAAATGAAAATTCCATAAATACCTTGAATACCCCTAAAAATATTAATACCTTGAAAAATCCTAAAAACCCTCAAAATCAATAAAAACCTAAAACCCCCTTAAATCCATAAAAATACTAAAAAATCACTAAAAAATCCTTGAAAACATAAAAAACCCTAAAAACCATAAAATTCATAAAAAAACCCTAAAACCCATAAAAATCTAAAAAAGAACTAAAAAATCTAGAACACCTCAAAAAACCTAATAAATATAAACAATATAAAAATGGTAAAACTATCAAAACTAAAAGGACCACTAAAAACACTAAAATATCATAAAAACCCTGAAAACCACTAAACCCCCCCAAACCCCTCAAAATCCCAAGAAAAATAAAAAAATAAAAAAATAATTTTTATAAAAATCCTTAAAAATGCCTAAAAATGTTAAATACCAAAAAAACCATGAAAATATCGTGAAAACCATAAAACACATAAATCCATTAAAACCCCTAAAACCCCTAAGAATCACTAAAACCCTTAAAAACCATTAAAACCACTAAAAATATTAAAAAACTATAAAAACCTTAAAACCTTAAAATACACAAAACCCCCTAAAATCCCAAAAAGATCATAAAAACCTGAGAACCATAAAAACCATGAAAACTCTAAAAATTGTAAAAATACCTAAATACCAAATAACACATAAAAATAATAAAATTCTAAAAAACGAAAAAATCCCTAACAAAGTAAAAAACCCTAAAAACCGTGAAAAACACTAAAAACCATAGAACCCCTAAAAACCAAAAAACACTAAAACCCCATAAAAATATAAATACCTATAAAAACATTGAAAATCCATAAAACCCCTAAAAACTAATAAAATATTTATAATAGATTAAAACCCTAAAAGATACAGAAAAGAAACCCCAATAAACCCTAAAACTGTCATAAAACCATGAAAACCCTTAAAAATCCAAAATAACTCAAAAATACATAACAAACCTAAATATATGAAAAACCCCAAAAAACAATAAAAATCACTAAAAATACTTGAAAATGTAAATGTCACTAAGAAACATGAAAACTATAAAACCCACTAAAACATTAAAATAACTAAAAAACCATAAATATAATAAAAACACACTAAAAACCTAAAAAACACTTAAAACCCCTAAAAAACATAAAACAACTAAAACCCTTTAAAACCCTAAAAAAAACCAAAGTTCCCATAAAAACCTTGAGAACCACAAAAATCCTAAAAAAACACCAAGAAACCCTCAACATACCAAAAACCATAAAAACCATAAAAATCCTAAAAATTCATAAAAAATAAAAAAACCCTAATACCCCTGGAAACCCATAAAAACCATAAAAACCAGAAAACCAGAAAAACTCTAAAACCCATAAAGACCCTAAATACTAAAAATAATAAAAACCATTAATTCCAATAAAATTATTTAAAATCACTAAAACTATTTTAAACCCCTAAAAAATCAAAAATACCCCTAAAAACAAAAAAAAATCTTGAAACCATGAAAAACCCTTAAAACACTAAATCCCCTAAAAACTATAAAAACACTCAATATCCACAAAAAACCTAAACACCCTAAAAACCATAGAAATCCTCAAAATACATAAAAATCCTTAAAATGTAAAATACCCAAAAACCCCTAAAAATATCTAAAACCTAAAAAACCCCTAAGAACCATAAAAACCCTAAAATCCCATTAAATCCCTAAAAACTCTAAAAATTTTAAACCATAAAACATCCTAAAAAAATTAATTTTTTTAAAAACCCTCGGCTTTTTTATATTTTCAATGTTTTCTAGGAATTTATAGAATTTTTATGGTTTTTAAGGGATTTAGGGTTTTCAGCGATTTTATGTGTTTCAATTTTTTTGAAATGTTTTCAGGACTTTTAGGGATTTTATAATTTTTTGGGTTTTTGGTTTTTTTAGTTTTTTAGGATTTTTAATTTTTTTAGAGTTCTTTAATGGTTTTGTGGGTTTAAAGGGTTTTTAGAATTTTTGTTAGTTTTTTATGTATTTTATTTTTTTATTGCTTTATGGGTTTTTATGGATTTCCATGTGTTTTAGGGTTTTTAGGTTATTTTAAGTTTTCATATATTTTTGGAGCATTTTTTAGATTTTAGTAGCTTTTAGGGTTTTAATGGTTTTATATATTTTGAGGGTTTTACGGTTTTTAGGGTTTTAATTGGTTTTCATGGCATTAGGATCTTTTGGTTTTCTAGAACTTTTTGACTTTTTATGATTCTATAAGTTTTTAGTGTTTCAATTGTTTTTTTTGAGGTGAAAATGGATTTTTAGATTTTTATTGGTTTATAGGGTTTTCTGGGTTTTTTTTTGTTTTTTTGGTTTTCAGGAGTTTTTCATGGTTTTTTACTTTTTCATGGACTTTTAAATTTTTTTATATTTTTATAGTTTTTTGGATTTTTGGGGTTTTTAGGGATTTTTAGGGGTTTTTTGGGTTTTTTTGAGCCATTTACGGTATTTAGGTTTTTCATAGTTTTTAACATTTTTAGGGGTTTTAAGTGTTTTTAGTGGTTTTTAGGGTTTTCAATGGTTTTTAAGGTTTTTAATATTTTTAGCGGTTTTTATGGTTTCAAAGGATTTTCAAGATTTTAGGATTTTTATGTTATCGAGGATTTTTAGGTTTATTTAGGATTTTTATGGTATTTAGTCATTAATTATTTTGATGGTATTTAGTGGTTTTCATTGTTTTTTGTTTTTTTGTCTTCTAATGGTTTTTAGGGTCTTTTGGGGGTTAAAAGGTTTTTTAAGTTTTTATAGTTTTACTATATTTTATAGTTTTTTAACATATTTTGGGGTTTGAAGGGTTTTTAATGTTTTTAGTAGTTTCTTCTAGGGGTTTTTATGTTTTTTGGAGGTTTTATGTGTTTAGGTATTTTTAAGGTTTTCTAGATTTTTTATGGTTTTTAGTATATATGGTCTCTTTATATATTTTGAAGGGGTTTTATGGGTTTTCATAGTTTTTAGGGTTCTTAGGATTTATTTTTTTTGGGTTTCTAGGGGATTCTAATTTTTTTGGGATTTATTATTTTTATAGATTTTTAACTCATTTAGGGGTTTCATGAGTTATTTGAGTTTTTAGTGATTTTTAGAGTTTTTGTTTGTTTTTATATGATTTTAAGGGGTTTATGGTTTTTAGTTGTTTCTTCAGGGTTTCTAGGGTCATTACATTTTTATGAATTTTAGGTATTTTTAGTATTTTTGGAGTTTTAAGGTTCTTAGGGTGTTTAAATAATTTGAGGGGT
Organism: Viscum album; assembly: GCA_963277665.1. Classification (NCBI taxonomy): domain Eukaryota; kingdom Viridiplantae; phylum Streptophyta; class Magnoliopsida; order Santalales; family Viscaceae; genus Viscum; species Viscum album. Next base: position 215,123 of record CAUJRU010000171.1, read on the forward strand.
TTTAATAGTTTTTAAGGTTTTTTGTTTTTTCTAGGTTTTAAGGGTCTTTTTGGCTTTTAGGTTTTCTTTTTGATTTTTAGGGGTTTAATTTTTCTTGATGTTTTTGCAGACAGTAGGGGTTTTATTAGTTTTAGAGTTTTTAGTGGGTTTTTAGAAAATTCAGGGATTTATGGTGTTCAGTTCGCTTTTAGGGATTTTTGATTTTTTTAAAATTTTCAGGATTTTTTTGACCTTTTAGGATTATTAAGGTTTTATAGTTTTTAATATTTTTATG
>CAUJRU010000171.1:215596-390602 GCA_963277665.1 Viscum album
TAAATTCCATAAAAATTATAAAAAATACCACAAAAACCTGGGCGGAACCGTTGTCTCCTGATTCATTCGGATCTGCATTTTCCCCGGTGTCACCTATGGGGTTATCCTCTATGGCATTGATTAATGCATATCGTGGGGTGGAGGGGATGTCATCTTCCAAATGGTAAGAGTATCTCCTACATCTTCTACCGTCCTTCCCTTTGATGACCTGGGATTGCCTTTGGACTTCTTGGCTAAGGGTGATGCGTAGATTTATTTGGTTCGATATTACGATGCGCCTCCCTCTTGGAGGGGGTGATGATTCAAATTACGGGGTAGGATGGGGACCTCCTCTTCTGATTTTCCTCCAAATATGATAGAACATCAACTCTCATGGGGGAGGTTGTTGTTGAGGGGGTAATAATGCCCCCAGCCCTGAGGGCTGGGGTTGGCTCTGTTCCCTGGACGTTGAGTCTCCTCATATTTTTATTGGTCTTACGGGGGCATTTTTTGTTAAAAATGCCCCCAGCCTTGTAGGCTAGGGTTGACCCTGGATTGCGGTAGTGGCTGTTGGTATCATGACCTGCCTGATCTTGCGTGCCCCCATTCGGGGGTGAACCAGATTTGGTGCCGAATTCACCTATGGATCAATCCCTTTTGGAGAGGCAAGAAAAGATTGCTAATTGGAATATCTTAGGCGAGTGGCCTATTGTATGCTCTCAGTGGCCTGATTTAAGAGTTCTTGAATGGATTGTTCCTGTCGGGCCCAATCCTTCTAGGACTTACTCAAGGCCTGACTCTGTTGGGTGTGTTGCCTTTCCTGAACAGGGGGACCACTCGATTTCTGTCTTGACGTGATGACGTTGCAGTACACCATGCCAAACAGGTTTTTCTGGGTGGGGAGAGGAGTGAAATGAAGAGCTCTGTGTTCCCCCCATCCCCTGATATGGACTCCCTTTGGAGTGTCCCCGATGAGGCGGCGTAGTTGGTGCAGCGTATGGAGGCAGGCTATCTCCATGTTTCCTTTATGTCTCTCGGGGAGTTGTCGTCGCACCGTAGGAAGGGCCTCCATGTCATTGTGATGCAGGAGGTCTCCTATCGTCTTTACATGGTATACAAACCCTTCATATGGCAGGAAGCTTGATTTCAGCCGGAAGAGGTTTTTCCATATATTATGGTGGATTTTGTGCACGCATTCTTCTGAAAAATCTCTGGTTATATCGAACTGAGAGGTGGTCATGGGCCAAAACATGACCGGTATATCATTTCTGGCCAGTCTTTTCCTCATGTGCAGCATATCGGCATACTCCTCCTCTAGTGACTCCTCTACCTGGTCAGCCCAACTGAGATGCTCACTATCAATGTGGTCGGAGGTAGTGGGACCGGTAGGTGTTGAATCATTATGTGGGCGATTACAAGGTGGTTCAGATGATTAACGCGGCCCTAAACCGTCTCCTGATTGCATAAGGATGTCGTCGGTGACTAACTCGGAATATGACATGCTTGTTCCCGTCCTTCTGAGTGACTTAGTATACGAGGGCCTTTCGGTGCTTGATTTGGCAGGAGGAGGACCTTCCTGTCGATATGATATGTCATCACGGGGAGGACCTCCACAATGGTGGCCATAATGGCGAGGACTACCATTACTACTTGATGCTTCACTGCATAGAGGACTCTTGTAGTGCACACCCTTGGGAGGACCTCCAAGGCATGTCGCAGCAAGGGGAGGACCTTCTGGCTGTGTAGAGTCGTTACGGGGAGGACCTTCGCAACAAATACCATCATGGTGAGGTTGACCATCATGGTGAGGATGACCATCATGGATTGACGTTTGATGTGCATCCTAGGGAGGACCTTCAGGACACACAGAGACAAAGGGAGGACCTTCTGGTTGCTTGGGGCCAATGCGGGGAGGACCTTCGCAATGGATGTCGTGGTGGCGAGGACTACCATCACAGCTGCAGAAATGGTGAGGACTACCATTATTATAGTGGAAATGGTGAGGAATATCATTACTGATGCTGTATGGAGAATATAAATGGGATAAATCCTGGGGCGGGCCTCCAGAATGTAGCGCAATGAGGGAAGGGCCTTCTCGTTGCTCGACGTCTCTACGGGGAGGACCTCCGTTATCAAGGTGGAGAGGACTACCACCGTGATCTGATGCCTAGCTGAATGGAGTTCCGTTGCAGCGTAACCCTTGGGGAGGACATTCAGGGTAGGCTACGACAAGGGGAAGACCTTCTTGTTGGGATGAGATGTCACTGTGGGGAGGGCCTCCGTAGTTGTGACTATGATAGCGAGGACTACTATCATAATCTGTGGTCCCACTGCACAGAGAGTGATTACAGTGTATACCCCGGGGATGACCTTCAGGGTGTACAACAGAAAGTGGAGGACCTTCTTACTACTCGATCTTCTGGTCACTTGGAGGGTTTCCGTGACTCGCATCAAAAGAGGGGCTCTCGTGATCGATCGTCATATGCCCACGGGGGGGGGGGGGGGCACGGGTGCTCTGGGGAGGACCTTCAGAGAAGTTGGTAGTGACATTGAGGGGAGGAAATTCACAACTGCTACTGTCACTACCATAATATGGTAATGGGTGGTCAGGGTTCTGAGCCTGTGATGTGCATTTAGCGGCGTTGGAAACCCCAGCTTCCAGCAGAACGGAGTCATAAACTCCCCATTTATTTTCTGACTGCCTTCGGCGCGTTCAGGGTGCTTTCTTATGGGTAGCCAGGACCTTCTATTGTTGATAACAACCTTCACCTTTGGGTCCATATATGATTGAGTCTTGTGATGTTGTCAGGATATGCTGACGAACATCTTGACTTTTAGCAGGGATATATGCCTGCTCTGGAGCATCCACCGTGATGGACGGGTGTCCCCCAATTGGAACGATTGACGTTGCTCGATCCGATTGACCTTGCATCGCGGAATATGGTCGGCAACCCTCCTGGGCAGAATCAGGGATGCCGATCTACTTTGATGTGGCTATCTCATCTCTTATATGAGTCTCCTCAATTGGGGAGACGGGCTCACGGGCTCGAGTCCTTGCTGTTTCCGCTGATGCAATTTCATTCTGGCATGTCTGCAAGATATGATCTACGATAGATACCTGCTCCTCCATCATTTCTAGGATATGTAGAGAGATATCTTTGAATGGAATGGGTATGAAGGCCCATTCTGGTATCGTAGTAGGAATATCCTACTCCGGTCCTCTGGTGGTCAGTGGGTACTGACAATTCTCATGTGTCGGGGCAGGTGAATGAATCTGCCCCTGTACCAGGATATGCCGATTTATCTCTCCTTTTTCTGCCACATCGGGGTGGTGGAATTTACGTGCATCCGCATGGAGATGGCCCTGTATATATGGGCTTCCCACCGTATCGAGTTGGTGGCATTTCTTGGCAGGGAGATGAGCACGCCTATAAGTTTCCGCCACATTTGGGTGGCGGGATTTTTTAATCGCCACCATTCCAGGATGGTGGGAGTCAGAAGCATTTGCTATGAGATGGTCCTGCAGGTGCTGGGTCGCCACCACGTCAAGCTGGTCGGCTTCACGACCCTGGGCAGGGAGAGGTGCCTGCGAGTAAGTGCCTTCTTGTGTGAGCGAAGGGCTTGATGAAGCTCGGCAGGGATGCGCGCCGGCTTGTATGATGTCGCCATGTATGGATGGTGAGCTTGGGAGGAGCGAACAAGTGTAGGTGCATGTTCGTGGTATGTCTCCATGGCTGACCAGCGGAGCTCCTCCTCAGGGACAAGGGTAATGACAGGTCCCCAATTGTACGTCTGCCGCCCTCGTCGGGCGGTCCGAGGGGCCGGAGCTCGGGGAGCATGGGCCTAAATCCTCGAGGAGACATCCTCCTCAGCATGAGGATGTTGGGTCATGGTGTGACCACGATGGCGTCTGCCGGCGGGGGCCTTGGAGCAGAAGCCCCGTTAGGTGGGGATGAAGTCCTCAACGTCGACCTCATCCGCCTCCCTAAGATAAGGGAGGTACGCATTGTCCCGTTCCGGGGAGAGAATCCCAAAACGGTTTGAGACGGAAACAGGGGCCGTCTGGATATGCTTCTGTGGCCGCTTCTGGGCAGGAAACCGGTGAGTTCTGGCAGATTGGAGGGTGTGCATGGCTGCCTCCAACGTTGGGAGAGTACCATTCACGTGGTACTCTCAGATCAACGCGTCCGAAACCCAGTTCTGAAGACGCTGGGTGGGTGATGGGGTCCTCCGTAGGGGAGGATGTTTGGTACTTGCGTTGTTGGAAGCACACACTTGTGAGTTCCTTCGGGAAGCCATTGGATAGAAGGGAGTTCTGAAGGTAGTACCTGCAAAACATTTTAGCAAATACAAGAAGCAAACCCGACAAAGTAGCATCTCATCATCCCATGCATAATTAATGACCCTGCTTGGCCCTCCTTGTGAGTAAAAAGGGGCATAGGGTTGGATTAAGTTAAATTTTCATGCTTGGTTAAAGATTCACGTCGGGTTCACCATTTTTTGTTTCATGGTTTCGGTCACGAAACACCCAACGGCTCCATATCTGATGATGGATGGACCTGCTTTCCAAAGGTAGGCGTTCGCCGGATGGTCTGACCAGTGAATCTTAATAACTCGCATTGGTCGAGAGGATGAGAATTCGGGCTCATCAAACCATTTTGGAGGGAATTATTTCCTGTTCTGGGACTCTCTTATAGATTTAATACGTATTCATATGTTCACGAATCTTTGGTTTATACCCAAGCACAGTATCCACAGATTTAACCAGGGTTGGCAATGGTCAGCTGAACGCAGGGGTTCATAATAATTTATGCCCGAGATTTACCATCCCGCGTGGGATTAATGACCCCGAGGAGTCGGGACTCACTGAGGAGGAACAAGGAGTGGCGCTGTGAGCCGACATGAGGATAGTCGGATCGACCGGTTTTCAGGCTTGAACCTCAGGGAGGCTTCCTACATACCCTGCCTAGGAGGCAGGGATCAAAGTCCATGTAGTTGGCATTCACTTGGGACTTACACTCGGAGGAAGCCTAGAAAGATGGATTGGGGCTTACACTCTGAGGAGGCCTAGGGAGATATATTGGGGCTTACACTCTGAGGAGACCAATAAGAGGATGTCATGGTTGATGCTTACTCTAAGCCCACGTGATTCATGCTCGGTGTGAGAAACAAGAGGCAGCAGAGACTAGAGGATCACGTCGCGAGAGGTGCGTCCGTGAGGAATGGAGTGGGGCTTAGGCATGAGGGTGGCCCATGATGATATATTGGGGATTACAATTTGAGGAGGCCTATGGTGATGGATTGGGGCTTAAACTCTGAGGAGGGCCATTATGATGTATTGGGGCTTACACTCTGAGGAGGCACATTGTGATGGATTGGGGATTACACTATGGGGAGGCCCATGGGCAACAAAGCACAGCGGGAGAGGGAAAGGGGGTGCTCTTGTGCCCCTCTCCTCTCTTGCAGTGCACGAGGGCTTCCTTGTGATGGGTATTTTACTATCCATGGGAAGCCCTTAACAAGTGGGGGTAGAAAGGGGATTCCCGATCTCAGACTTCACATTATCGTGAGAATGTGAACATAGGAATGCTTCGAGAATCTTCTCATGGGTCAGGGAAACCCGTTTACCTCTATTTACTATGGGTATGTGAACTCAAAACGGTGCGCTGATGCGCCCAAAAGTTACACCATGCGTATCCAGTGGCTCTGGTGGAGGCCTCGGCTCAGGGCCGATGAATAGCCAATGAGGGTTTTACGGAGGATCGGGCCGGATTGGAAGGATTTTATCTGGATCGGGGAGTGGGAACTCTAAGGGATCTGATGGGACACACGTATGAAGGAGTGGTGGCGCCCTTTGCGTAAGAAGGTTCTACACGGCTGGAGAAGCCATCTGCGAACCAGGGTGGTCCGCGGACTGAGGGGAATCCCGGGAACTAGGGTGGTTTGCGGTGTGGCGAGCATCCCGCGAACTAGGGTGGTTCGCGGCTTCGAGTTGGGCCCGCGTACCAGGGGGTACGCGGAGGGGTCCACGCGAGCAGCGGCGGAAAAGGGCGGTGTTGATCGTGGGTTCGTTGGTCGAGGCTTCGCCCGTGTAGGAAGGTGCTACGTGGTGTGGTAGATCGGAAAAGAGGCATAAACACCCTGGTCCGCGGGGAGCGCATCCGCGAAGGGGCCATGGTTCGTGGTTTCCTTTTGTTTGTTATTTTAGGTTCATAGTTTACAAAATTATTATGCGTTTTTGGTTCCTTATTAGTTTCTTCCTAGGTTTATACCTTTTGTGGTTCGCGAACGGGAACTTCGCTGTTTGCAAAATCCTAAAGCCTTACTTCGATCGATATCCTTCTGAATCTCCAATTCCTCTGAATCTGAATCCCGATCTACGAATCCCCCTTCCGTTCCCCCTCGGTCTCCTTTTATAGAGTGGGAAAAGAGATGTATCTACGGTCACACAACACCTTTTGCAGAGGCCCATGACCAAATACCCAGTTTACGGCTGACTTGGTCAATCCGTAATTCACGGTGGGTATTGAATGCTTCACCCCCCCCCCCCGCGAACCGAACTCATGGAGTGTTTCGTGGCCATGGAGGGTTCCGCCTCCATTCCGAGAATGACAGCGGATGCGACTTGAACCGGTCAACGCGGCCCTTGGTTGGGGCGGTTCATGGTGGTGAACCAGATCGGCGCCCATCCTGCCTCGCGACTGCGGAGGATCTCCGCCTCCATTTCATGAACGACGACGGTTCGCGGAGGGGGCGCTTCGCGGGACCTGGCCACGTTCCGTTTTCATGGGACCGGTCCGTGGACCGATCCTACTTGTGTCCCTTCTTTGGATTTTCTCCATTCTTTTTCCCAATTCTTTGGGGGATTTGGGTAGAACCTCCTTTGCTAATTTTTCTTAGGACCCTACAATCCCTAAAAACATAAAACCCCCTAAAATACATGAAAACCCCTAGAAAACCATAAAAATCATTAAAACCATAAAAAACATAAAAATAGGTAATATCCCTAATACCCACTAAAATAATAACAAGCCTTATAACACAAAAAATGATAAAAATAGTGTACAAACATAAAAACCTCAAAACCCCAAAACCCCCAAAATAACTCAAAATATCCCTAAAAACCATAAAACCCCTAAAAACCCTAAAAACACTAAACACCATACAAATACGAAAAAATTACTAAAAATTATTGAAATTGTAAAAAACCCTAAGAACCTAAATACCCCCTAAACCCCATAAAGAACCACAAAATCCTTTGAAACCCCTAAAACCCCCGAAAACCCTTAAAATCTTAAAACCCCCTAATTTTCATTACAAAATTACAATTATCATTAAATATATTTAAAAATTCGAGAAAATGTAAAAAAAATTAAATACCCTAAAAACACCCTAAAAACCCTAAAAAACCCTAAAAATGGAAAACACTAAAAACCTATAAAAACCCCCAAAATCATTAAAAACCCATTAAACCCCTAAATATGTCAAAACCCTCTACATAAAAGCAAAAATATCATAAAACCCCAATTACCATAAAAACCTAAAAACCCTAAAAACATCTAAACCCTAAAACCCAAAAAACCATAAAAATTCTAAAAACCCTTAAAAATCCTTGAAAAAAATGAAAACCCATCAAACCTATGAAAAACATAAAAAACCTAAATCATTAAAAAAACCTAAAAACCCAGAAAAACCATAAAAACACTAAAAAATTTAGAAATGCTTCACACACAATTTTTTTTCTAAACTTCTAAAAATACTATGATTCCAAAAAACCCTAAAACCCCAAAAAACCAAAAAACCCTATAAAAACCCTGAAACCCCCTAAAACCCATAAAACCCTTGAAACCCCCAAAACGCCCTCAAAATCTCTAAAACCCCTAAATACCAAAAAATGTAAAAAATCATGAAAAGAATAAAAAATCCATGAAAACAATAAAATCCCTAAAAACCCTTGAAAACCCCTCAAAAGCATAAAAACTAAAAAAATCCTAAAACCCATTAACAAACCTAAACCCCCAAAAATCATTGAAAAAACTTTAAACCCCTAAAATTGTTAAATAACTCTGAAAAACCATAAAACCCTAAAAAATAAAATAAACCCTAAAAACCATAAAACCTCTAAAAACACTTAAAACCTTTAAATCCATGAAAACCTTAATGCCCCTTAAAATATTTTTAAACCATAAAACATTAAAACCCAAAAAAACTCTAAAAGGTATAAAAATATCTAAAAATTTTAAAATTCCCTAGAATCCCTAAAACCCCCCTAAAAATATTAAAACCCATAAAACCATTAAAACCCTAGAAACTCATAAAAACCATAAAAATCATTAAAAACTCTAAAAACCCATAAAACACTAAAAGCGTTTAAAAACACTAAAAAATATTAAAACCCAAAAAAAATCAAAAAGAACTTGCAAATCCAAATAGATCATAAAAACCATGACACCCCTAAAAACTATAGAAAATCCTAAAAGTACTTAAAAACGCACAAAATAACTAAAATACCTATAATCTATAAAAATCTAAAAAAAACTAATAATCCCTCAAAATATTAAAAACCCTAAAATGGTGAAAACCCCCTAAAAACCATAAAACCCAAAAATATCCTTGAAACCCCTAAAAATCCATAAAAATAAAAAAAATCCACTAAAATTTTGAAAACCCTTATAACCCGTAAAAATTATAAAACTATAAATAACTCTAAAACTCATAAATAACCTAAAAAACTCAAAAAACCCCATAAAACCCCAAATATACCCTAAAACCCTGCAAACCCCTAAAAACCCAAAAAAACCCCCTAAAAACCATAAAAACCCTAAAAATCCTAAGAACCCTAAAAATCCATGAAAACACAATAAAAACCTAAAAACCCTAAAAAATCCTGAAAACTAGAAAACCCCTAAAAATCATAAAACCTCTACAACCCATAAAACCCTCAAAACCCCAATAACGTTAAAAAATCTAGAAAACTTTAAAACCCCTAAAAACTCAAAAAGAACCCTTAAAACCAAAAAATACACTAAACCCCAAAACCCTAAAAATCCTAATAAACCATGAAAATACCTAAAACCCCTCAAAATCCCTAAAACCTCAGAAAACCCTAAAAACCCTAAATGTTCTATAAATTACTATATATCCTTAAAAATTAAAAAATAAACCTGAAAACCCCTAAAAACCATTAAACCCATAAAAATCATAACAAACCCTAAAACCCCATAAAAACCTTAAAGCCCCACTAAAAATACTAAAACTAATTAAAAATTTTAAAAATATAAAAAACCCAAAAAAATATAAAAACCTTAAATAACATAAAGAACCCCCTAAAATCCAAAAACACCCTAAAACCTAGAAAACCATAAAAACCCTGAAACCCTAAAAAAACTAAAAACCATCAAAATCCAAAAAATCTAAAAAAAAATTAATTAACTTATTAAGAAATATATGAAAATACTTACAAATATAAAAATCCATAAAACCCTAAAAAACACACAAAAACCATAAAAATCCCAAAAAATCTAAAAATACCTTAAAAACTCATGTTACCCCTAAAATTCTCTAAAAAATAAAAAAACCATAAACCCATAAATAATTATAAAAACTCAAAAAACTCATAAATACAAAACAATTCAACAAAAACATAAAATCCCCAGAAATCCTAAAAACCCTAAAACCCCTAAAGTCCCTAAAAATTATGTACAACCCTCAAAATCGTTAAAAACCCTAAAAGGTTGTAATAACAATAAAAGTTTTTTAAAATTCATAAAAATCCTGGAAAATTTAAAAAATCCTAAAACCCATAAGAACTCAATGAAAAAAATAAAATCCCATAAAAAACATAAAATCCCTTAAAAACTTAAAATCCTTAATACCCCAAAAGACCTTATAAACCAATAAAAATATAAAAACCATTTAATCCGCTAAAATGTTAAATAACTCTAAAAACCTTAAAACCCCAAAAAATCATTAAAAACCAAAAAAACAATAAAATCCAAAATGATCGTAAAACCCATAAACATCATGAAATCCCCTAAGACCTCATAATCCCTGAAAACCTTATAAAAACTTAAAAACCACAGAAATTTTAAAAAAATACTAAAAACACTAAAAAATAAGAAGATCCTAAACACCTTTAAGAACCCTAAAAATCCCTAAAACCCCTAAAACACTAAAATCTATAAAATACCTTTAAAGCACTAAAAAATTATAAAACTATAAAAAATATTAAAACACCAGAAAACTCAAAAAAGCCCTAAAAAAATATAAAAAGAAACTAAAACCCTACAAACCCTAAAAATCCCTAAAAACACCCTAAATCCCAAAAAAACCCAAAACCGACAAAAAACCCTAAAAATTATCAATATCCAAAAAAATAACTAAAAACATCGAAAACACAAAAAACACTGAAACCACCGAAAAACCATAAAAATCCTAAAAACCCTAAACAATCTCTTTAAACCCTTTAAACCCTAAAAAGTACAAAATACTCAAAAAACAATTAAAATCCCAAAAATTCCTAAAAACTCTAAAACTCCTTAAAACCCCTAATATACTAAAAAACACTTCAAATCCAAAAAAATATACTAAAAACCATAACATCCATAAAAACCCTAAAAACCATGAATCCCCTAAAAATCCTAAAAATCCAAAAATAACCTAAAATAACCCTAAAAACCATGGAAATCCAAAAAATCCCCAAAAATACATAAAATATTTCAAACCCTAAAGTCCCTGAATATTCTTGACAACTATAAAACCCCCTAAAAATGTAAAAAACCTAAAAACCCATTAAATTCCTAAATAAAACTAAAAACTCTAAAAACCCATTAAATCCGTAAAAACATTAAACGTGTTTAAAACTCTAGAAAATATAAAAAACCTAAAAATATAAAAAAAACCCATAAATCCAAAATGAACATAAAAAACATAAAAAACCACTAAAACCATTAAAAAACCATTAAACCCCTAAAACCCTAAATATCCCTAAAAACCATAAAAACAACCTAAAACCATAAAATCGTAAAAAAACCTCAAACCCCATTTAAATATAAAAAAACTAAAAACAAAGACAAACCCATAAAACCATAAATTCTAATAAAAAATCTAAAACCTTCTAAAACACATAAAATTCTAAAAGACTCATAAAACCTTATAAAAATAAAAAAAACAAAAAAAAATCCTACAATCCTAAATAGATGTTTAAAATCCTGAAAACCCGTAAAAACCCTAAACCCTATTAAACCCTAAAACCCCTAAAAGTCCCTAAAAACCATAATAACAGTAAATTACATAAAAATACTTAATATCTATAAAAATACCAAAAAATTAAAGAACCCTAAAAACCATGAAAAACCCTTGAAAACCATAACAACGGGTAAATCCTTGTAAAACCAAAAACACCATAGAACCCCTATGATCTGACCAAAAACATTAAAAACCATTAATACGCCTTAAAATTTTAATAACATTCAAAAATTCTAAAATTTCTTAAAAAAATAGAAATTAAAAAAAACACTAAAAAACCAAAAGGCACCAAGAACCTTGAAAAACCCAAAAAACATTAAAATACCCTAAACCCCCCAGAACCCCTAAAAGACCTAAAAACCTAAAACACATAAAAATCATAATAAAACCTTAAAATTCCTGAAAATATTAGAAAATATAAAAACCAAGAAATACTAAAGAAAACCATAAAATCCCCAAAACCATCAAAATCCATAAAAACCCATAATAACCCAAAAACCACAAAAACTACAAAAACCCTTAAACCCCTAAAGTGTTAAAAAAATAAAAAACTAAAAAACCATAAAAAACTAAAAAATCCTTAAAACAAAAAATACACTAAAACCCCTTGAAAATTGCAAAAAAAAAACCTAATAAACCCCCCAAAACCTAAAACCCTAAAAATTTCTAAAAGCCCAAAAAACCCTAAAACCATAAAAATCCAAAAAAATCCAAAAAATCCCTGAAAATGTAAAAAACCCAAAAAAACCTTTATAAACACCTAAAACCCATAAAATCATAAAAATATTAAAAACCCAAAACTCCATAAAAACCTTATAAACTCAATAACAAATCTGAAACCCCTTTAAAATCCTAAAAATGATGAAAACATAAGAAAACTCTTAATCCCCCCAAAAAACCCAAAAAAAATCCAAAATACACTAAAAACCATGAAAACCCAAAGCCCCCAAAATATTAAAAACCATAAAACCCTTAAAATCCATAAAAACCATAAAAACCATAAATATACTAAAAACCTCAAAATATATGAGAATGTAAAAAACCATAAAAACCATGAAAACCCCTAAAACTCCAAAAATCCTTAATAACACTAAAACCCTATAAAATCCCAAAAAACAACTAATAACTCTAAAACCCCTATGAAATTTATAAAAACTAAAAAACATAAAAAATTAATACCTTGAAAAAAATTAAAAAAAAACTCTAAAACCCAAAAGACCATGAAACCCCTAAACCCCCTGAAAATCCCTAAAAATCCTAAATTATGTAAAAACCACAAAAATACTAAAAAACCAATAATAATCCCTAACACCAAAAAACCCCTAATACATCATAAAAACCCTAAAAATCACTAATACTTTTAATTCCCTCTGAACCTCTACGTAATTTAATAAACTCAAAAAACGTCTAAAACCCAAAAAAAATCTCAAAAAAGACATTAAAAATCTTGAAAACAATAGTATTTTTAAAACCCTAAAAAACATAAAAATCATAAAAAACACCACAAAAAACTTATCCCCTTAAAATCCAATAAGACCATAAAAATCCCTAAAAACAAAAAAACCCAAAGAACCTTAATAACAAAAAACCCTAAAACCCATAAAAACCCTAAAAAGCAATAAAAACCCTTTAAACCCCTAAAAAATGTTAAAAACTCAAAAACCCTAAAAAACTCAAAAAAATCCTACAAAAACTTAAAGTCCATGAAAACCATAAAAATCCCTAAGATCACAATGAAACCCTGAAAAAACCCAAAACCTGTCAAATTCCATAAAAACCATAAAAAACTAAAACCATAAAAATATTCAAAAAAAGAAAATATATAAAAATCATAAACACCATAGAATACCCTAAAAATTACAAAACCCATAAAACCCATAAAACCCTAAAACCCTAAAACCAATAAAACCACTAAAACTCTAAAAACCCCTGAAATGATAGAAAATTTTAAAAATCTCCAGTCTACCCTAAAAAAGTCAAAAAAACCCCAAAACAATCTGAAATACCTTAAAACCCCAAAAAATCTCTAAAACACTACAACCCCCTAAAAACACTAAAATCCCCTAAAATCCCTAAAGCCCATAAATACCACATAAAACCATAAAAATCTTAAGAGACCCTAAAAATCCATAAAAATTAAAAAAAACTAAAAAACCATAAAAACCACTAAGAACATTAAAAACCCTAAAAACTCATAAAAACCTAAACCACTAAAAACTCTAAAATTCCATTACACCCCTAAAAACATTAAAAAACACTAAATAATATTAAGATAATGAACAAAAAATAACTGAAAACAAAAAAGACCCTAAATTCAAATAAAACCCCTAAAACCAACAAGAAACCTCAAAACAACCTAAAACCCCCCAAAATCCATAAAAACCATACCACCCCAAAAAAATTTTAAAAATCCAAAAAAATCGTAAAAAATATATAAAACCCTAAATACTCTAAAACCCCCCAAAAAACAATAAAACCAATAAAAACTTAAAAATTTATAAAAAAAAATTAAAAACCCCTAAAAACCTTAAAATCCCTTAGAATCCCTAAAAATGATAAAAATGTTAAAAAAATATAGAAAACCATAAACTCTAAAAAACTCAAAAAACCCTAAAAACACTAAAGACCCAAAAAGTAATGAAAACCCCCAAGACTATAACACCCCTAAAAACCATAAAAAGCAAAAAAATCACTAAAAATACTAAAAACCTAAAAACCATAAAATTTGAAAATTTCCCTAAAAGTGTCTGAAAATTAAAGAAACCCTAAAAATTATAAAAACCCCCCAAAACCTTAAAAACCCCTAAAAACCTTAAAATACCTTAAAATTTATAAAACCATAGAAAGACCCCTAAAACCCCCAAAATACCCTTAAATCCCTAAATAGCATTTCAAAATCCTAAAAAACTTTAAAAACACTCAATATCATTAAAACCAGAAGAAACCTGAATACATATAAAATTTATAGTAATTCATAAAATTTTTTAAAAATGAAAAAATACTAAAAATGAAAAGAAACCATGATAACCATAAAACAACATAAAATAATAAAATCCATAAATCCCTTTAAAGCCCAGAAATCCCAATAAAAACTCTAAGAACATTTAAGACTACTAAAAAAATTTAAAAACTCTAAAAACATTTAAACCCCCTAGAAACTCTAAAAACTCTATAACCCAAAAAAAATCATAAACCCCTGAAAACCCTAAATCAAAAGAAACCCTGAAATTCCTAAAAATCATAAAAATCCCTAAAACTCTAAAAACCTTTATAACTATAAAAATACTATAAAATCAATAAAAATACATGGGAATGAAAAACTCCATGAAACCCATAAAGACCATAAACACCCCAAAAACCTATAAAATCCCCAAAAACGCTCTAAATCTCTAAAAAACCTTAATCCCACTAAAAATTTTAGAAACTCTAAAAGAGATTAAATAACAAAAAATTCAAAAAAAATAGTAGAAACCTAAAAAACCATAAGACCCCAAAAAACCAAAATATCTAAAAAAACCAGAAAAACCATAAAACTCCACAAAATTTATAAAAACCCTAAAAGTCCCTAAAAACTATAAAATCATTAAAAATCCCAAAAAAATTGTTGAAAACATAAAAACCATAAACCCTCGAAAAACATAGAAAACTGTAAAAACCCGTAAAACCATAAAAACCCAAAAAATCCATAAAACCATACAAACACTTTAAATAAATAAACATATAAAATAACATAAAATGTTAAAAAACACTAAATTCCATAAAACCCCTAAAAATGAAAACAAAAGTAAAAACCCAGTCGTCCCAAAAAACCCAAAAACCCAAAACGTCCCAAAAAATCCCAAAACCCACTAAATACACTATAGAACCTCAAAATCCATAAAACCCCTAAAATCCCAAAAAACCATAATAATCCTAAAAAATATATAAAAATACCTATAAAAATATATACCAATAATCCCACTATAATTCTGAAAACCATTTAAAACCTTAAAAATTGTAAAAAACTCTAAAAAACTGTAAGACCCCTAAAAACTCAAAAAAAAAACCTAAAAACCAAAAACCCTAAAAGGACCACAAAACCCTTAAAATCCATAAAATCCCCCAAACCCCTCAAAATTATCTAAATATCCTAGAATCCCCCAAAATTAAAAATTAAAAATACTTAAAAAATACCTAAAACCATAAAACATAGAAACCTAAAACCCTAAAGAATCCCAGAAAACCAAAAAATAGCTTAAAACCTTAAAAACCCAAAAAACTGAAAAAAACTGAAAAAACCACAAAAAACATTGAAAACACTTAAAACCCTTGAAATGTTAAGAAACATTAAAAACACTCTAAAACCCATTAAAGCCCTAAACACTAAAAAACCATAAAAATATAAAATGTACATAAAATCCTTGAAAACCCCTAAACCCCTAAAAACCCCTGAAACCCCCCAAAACCCTAGAAATCAATAAAAACCATAGGAAAACAAAATATTTAAAAATTCTTTGAAATCATTGAAAACATAAAAAACCCTAAAAAACCAGAAAAACCAGAAAAACCATAAATCATCTGAAGAGCTTAAAAATAAAAAACTCCCTAAAATGCCTTAAAACACTAATAATATAAAAACCCTTAAAACCCCTACAAATGTAAAAAATCTCTAAAAACCCATAAAAACCCTAAAAATATAAAAATCCTTAAAATAGACACAAAAACCCTGAAACCTCATAAAACCATAAAAACAAGGGAAGACTCTAGAAACCATCAAATCCCTAGAAACCTCAAAACCCTAAAAAAATCCTAAAAAATCCATGAAAATGTAAAAAACATAGAAACCCTAAAAACCACATGGAAACAACAACATCACTAAAAACCCAAAAAAACTAAACAACTAAAAACTCTAAAAACAATTAAAACCCCCAAAAATGTTAAAGCATTAAAAAATATAAAAACATTAAAAAC
This sequence comes from Viscum album, assembly GCA_963277665.1. NCBI lineage: Eukaryota > Viridiplantae > Streptophyta > Magnoliopsida > Santalales > Viscaceae > Viscum > Viscum album. The sequence goes on from CAUJRU010000171.1 coordinate 231,773, forward strand.
CCTAAGAGCTAAAAAAATGCTAAAAACTTGTACCTAAAACCCCAGAAAACCCCTAAAACCCATAAATACCCATAGAATACCCTTTTTTTTAAAATACCATAAAAACCCAAAAACCAAAAAACATTAAAATTTACAAAATTTACTAAAAACATAAATAATCCAAAAAACCATTAAAAACCCTTGAAAACCATACAACCCATGAAACCTTACAAACCCTAAATCCCATACAAACCCTAAAAACACATAAAAACTCTAATAATGATTAAACCCCTAAAAATGTTTAAAACTCTAAAAAACTTAAAACATTATAAAATTAAATAACCCCATAAAACCCCAAAATAACCTAAAATCCATAAAACTCTAAAAACACATGAAAACCCTTACATTACCTAAAAGTCCATAAAAACCCTAAAAACTATAAAATCCTAAAAAATTCCCTAAAATTATCTAAAAACGTAAAAAAACAATAAGAACCCTGAAACCCCACAAAGAACTATAAAAACAACTAAATGCTTTAAAACCTGAAAACCAATAAAAATACAAAAAATCACTAAAAACTCTAAATAACCATAATACCCCAAAAATTTTAAAAAAACTAAAAAAACAAAAATCCGTCAAACAGTATAGAAACCTATAAAAATCAAAAAATAATCTAAAAACCTATAAAACCACTAAAAACAAAAAACAATGAAAACCTCCCAAAATCCCTCAAAATACCTAAAAATCCTAAAAACCCCACAACCATTAAAATCATAAAATAAAATAAAAATCCAAAAAACATATTAAAAAACCAAAAAAACACTTAAACCACTTAAAAACCGTAAAACCCCTAAAGACCTTAAAACCATAAATCCCTAAAACCCATAAACGCTAAAAACAAAAAGAACAATAAAAGCACCAAAAACCCCTAAATACGTTAAAAAATTATAAAACAACATTAAAATCTTTAAAAACATCAAAAAACTCATAAAATCACAAGGACCCATGAAATGTCTAAAAATATTTAAAAACCATAAAAGTTAAAAAAATCTAAAAACCCATAAAACCCAAAAAACTCAATCAACCCCTAGAATCTCTAAAACCCCCTAAAAACCCTAAAACCCAAAAAACACCTAAAAACCATCAAAATCCATAAAAATCATATAAACCCTAAAAATCATAAAACTCCTAAATAGTCCCAAAAATTCATAAAAAATAAAAAACCATATAAACATTGAAAACCCTTGAAAACCATAAAAAACACTAAAACCATTAAAACCCCAGAAAAACCAAAAAACCCTTAGTAAATGTTAAAACGCTCTAAAAACCTTAAAACCACTGAAAACAAAAAAAACCAAAAAACTAAAAAATTCCCTAAACCCCAGAAAAACACTAAAAAACCTAATTACACTTAAAAACTAAAACACCCCAAAAATCACTAAAACCATAAAAACCATAAAACCCATAAAAATCATAAGAAATCCCTAAAAATTAATGAAAGTGTAAAAAATCCATAAAAACCCTAAAAACCCTCAGAATACCATAAAAATCCCTAAAACAATAAAAACACTAAAACCCAATAAAAACTCAAACAATAGTTAAAACTATAAAAGTCCTTAAAACTCATAAAAATGTTAAAAACCTTAAAACCCATAAAATAACATAAAACGAAAAAACTAAACACACTAAAATACCCTAATAACTCTGAAAAATCTAAAAACGATCAGAATCACTAAAACCCTAAAAACCATAAAAATCCTAAAACATCCCTAAAATCCCTTAAATCATAGAAATCCCTAAGAACCCATAAAACACTGAAAACAATAAAACCCCATAAAACCCATAAAATTTGGTAAATCCACTAAAAATCCAAAAAACCCTTAACCCCTAAAAATAATAAAAAAACTCTAAAAACCATAAAACCCTAAAAAATGAAAAACCCAAAAAACCCAAAAGGCCATCAACATCCATAAAAATGATAAAAATACTAAAAACCATAAAAATCCAAAAAAAATCACTAAAAATCCATGAAAACATAGAAAAATATAAAAACAATGAAAAACCCTTGAAAATCATAAAAACAAAAAAAACCACAAAAAGTTTAAACACCATAAAAACCCTAAAAACAACTAAAAACTATAAAAACAATTAAATTCCCTAAAATGTTTAAAAACTATAAAAACCTTTAAAACCCTAAAAAATATATAAAAACCCAATAACCCAAAAACATCCCTAAAACCCATGAAAACCCATTGAAAACTAAAAAATAGAAAAAACCCAAAAACTCCTAAAAATCCCGAAAGCCCCTAAAAATCCATAAAGACCAAAAGAATCATTAAAAATTCCCTCAATATCTATAAAACTTTTAAACCCCCTAAACCCTTAAAACCACCAAAAACACATAAAAACCCATAAAAATTTTTAAACCCCAAAAAACACTTATACCCCTTAAAACAACTAGAAATATAGATACCCTTAAAACAACTAAAAAAATTAAAAATTCTTAAATACTTTAAAACCATTAAAAAATAAAAAAACGATAAAATCATAAAAACACCATAAATCCTATAAAATCTCTAAAACCCTAAAAACCCCTAAAATCAATCATAATAAATGAAAAACCTAAAAACCCCAAAATTCATAAAAATACTAAAAATTCCTAAAAATCTATAGACTTATAAATAACTCTAAAACCCTTTAAAACCAATGAATATCATAAATACCATTAATCATTAAACAACCAAAAAAACAAAAAAACTATAAAAACCTTCAGGCCCCTTAAAAATGAAAAACATAAAAAACCCTCTAAAACATTAAAAACACAAAACCCCCCAAAAAAACCTAAAAACACAAAAATACCCTAGAATCCATAAGAAACATAAAACCAATAAAACCATAAAAACCATAAAATCCATCAAAATCTCAAAAAACACTAAAAACACCAAAAAACCAAAAAAATAATAATAATATAAAAAATCATTGAAAACATAAAAAACCTAATAAACCTGAAATCCCATGAAATCCATAAAACCCCTTATACCATAAAAATCCCAAAACCCCTTAGAAAAACCCCAAAAGCCACTAAAAATACTAAGAACCCTTAAAAACCTTAAAAATGATAAAAACCACTAAAAACAATAAAATCCAAACAAAATTATTAAAAACCTTAAAACCTATAAATACTATAAAATGACTGAAAATTATAAAAATCTATAAAAACCCAAAAATGTTAAAAACGTTAAAAATCTAAAAAAAATTAAAAAACCTAAAAAAAATAAAACCACAAAAACCCTAAATATCATGAAAATACATAAAAAAATTAGAACCCTACATACACTAAAAAGGCTCAAAATTTTTAAAACCCCCTAAACACCCTAAGAAACTCATAAAATAAAAAATTCTTAAAACCCAAAAATAATGTACAAACCCTAAAAAACCTCAGAGACCCTAAAAAAATATGCAATTCCATAAAAACCCTCAGAATACCTAAATCTATAAAAAATAAAAACCATAAATATAAAAAACCTTTAAAATATTGAAAAATATAAAAAACACTAAAAACCCGCTAAAAATCATACAAACATTTAAAACCCTAAAACCCCTTAAAACCTAATAAAACCCTAAAAACAATAAAATTTCTACAAATTCTTTAAATCCTTAAGATGTTAAAATCTCAAAAAAAACATTACAAAATCTTAAAAAATCCTAAATACCCAAAAAGAAACTAAAATACCAAAAATCACACAAAATCCCTAAAAACCTAAAAATCATAAAAATCCTATAAAAGCCCTAAAAATCGTAGAAATTGAATAATAACCTAAAAACCCTGAAAAAAACCTGAAACCTATAAAACCCCTAAAAACCCTTAAAATTCCTAAAATACAATGAAAACCCTAAAAATCACTAAAAAGTATAAAACCCTTATAAACCCTAAAAACACTAATATACTCTAAAAACCCAAAACCCTATAATATCAAATAAAAACCAAAAATACCAAAAATACTATAAAAACCCTAAAAATCCCAAAAAATGTAAAAAACATAAGAACAAAAAAATTTAAAAATCCATAAAAACCTTTAAAACTGTAAAATATATAAAAACTTGAAAATACCTAAAAATCCATGAAAAGGTAAAAAAACACTAAAACCTATACCCCCTGAAATCATAAAACCCTCTAAAAACCCTAAAACCAATAAAAATTCGTAAAAACCCTAAAAACATACTAACAACCATAAAAACTCATGAAACCTCTAAAAATTTCAAAAAGATATAAAAACCTTAAAATTCATCATAACAGAAAAAAACAAATAAAACGTAAAAGGTCCCTAAAACCCCAAAAAACCAAAAAATCCCAAAAAAAACCACAAATCCCTTCAAATAATTAAAACCCCTAAAACCCCAACATAACAAAAAAAATATTAAATATCCCTAAAAATCACTAAAATCATTATGCACACTAAAACCATGAAACCCTCCAAAAAACCATAAAAACCCATAAACACCCTAAAATCACTAAAATTTATGAAAACCCCTAAAACCCCATAAAAATGTTAAAAAACAGTTAAGAAATATTTAAAACAAAAAAAATTTAATGAAGCATAAATCCACTAAAAAACGGACCTAAAACCCTGGAAGCCCTTAAAACTCTACCAAATCCTAAAACCCAGAAAACGCTTAAAAACCCTGAAAACATCGAAAAACCCTAAAAATCATAAAAAATCAGTAAAAATACCTAAATACATAAAAAATTCCAAAAAATAATGAATACCCCATGAAAACCATAATAACACTAAAAACCATATAAAACCATAAAATCCCAAAAAAAATATTAAAAACTCTAAGAAACTTAAAATTTTTAAAAATTAGAAATACCATAAAAACAATAAATGACACTAAAAACATGAAAAAACCTAAAAAACAGAAAAAATCAGGCAAAACACTAAAAACAATAAAAATCCTTCAAACCCCTAAAACGCCCAAAAACCATAAAAATCCTAAAAACACATTAAAACTGTGAAATTGTAAAAAAAAACTCTAGAAACCATGAAAAACCCAAAAAACCATAAATCCCCTAAAAACATTTAAAAACCTTTTAAACACATAAAAAACCAAAAAACAAATAAAACTATAAAACCCTTCAAATAATAAAAAATGTAAAAAAATTTAAAAACACAAAAATTTTCTAAAAACTCAAAAACCCCTAAAACACAAAAAGGTCCAAAAAGACTTCAAAACCCGCAAAAACCCCAAAAATAATGAATCCAATATAAATCCCTAAATAAGATAAAAACCTATAAAATTCATAAAAACTCAAAAAAAGAACCCTAAAACCCAAAATAATACTATGACACCCTAATAGTTTTGAAAACCGTAAAACACTCAAAATCCCTAAAATCCTTAAAAACCATAAAAACCCAAAAAAATACCATAATACCCATAAAATATAGAAAAAAGTGAATCCCATGAAATATCCATGAAGACCAAAAAAACCCTAAAACCTTTAAAACCCCCTAAAAACCTAAAAACCACTAAAAACTCTAAAAAACACTTAAAAAACTAAAAATGTTAAAAACTATAATAGACATTAATAAACATAAAAACTAAATAAAAACATTACAACTGCAAAATGAACCTAAAAACCTTGAAAACCCTAAAAAACCATAAAACCCTTCAAACCTATAAAACCCCTCAAAAATCATAAAAACCTAAAAATAATAAAATCCATAAATTCTTAAATTATCCCAAACAATATATGAAAAACCCCCATGAAAACCATAAAAACACTAAATAATATTGTAAACCCTAAAACCCCATAATCATCCTAAAACCCTCTAATAAATCAGAATACACTTATGACACTAAAAATGTTAAAAACGTTAAAAAATGTTGAAATCCATTACACCTCTGAAAATTAATAAAAAACTATAAACCCCAAAACCACCCAAAGGACCCTAAAATCCTAAATTACTGTGAAAAACCCTAAAAACCATAAATACACTGAAATGCCTTTAAACCCTAAAAATCCCTAAAAAACCTAAAAATAGATAAAAACCACAAAATCCTATGAAATCCCTAAAAATACCCCAAAGCATAAAAACCCTAAAAACCACTGAAACCCATATAAACCCATAAAATCCACAAAAGACCCATAAAAACCCAAACCACCACTAAAAATATAAAAACCCTTTAATCCACTAAAATGTTAAAAACATCTAAATACCATAAATCCCTAAAATACTCAAAAAAACCATAAAAACAATAATAGACCCTCAAAACCCTATAAAACTAGAAAAATACCAAAAAGTAAAAAAAAACCACTCAAAATCCCCAAAAAGAAAAAAACCCAATAATTATAAAAATCAAAAAAATCCCTAAAAATCCCAAAAAATGTACAAATTCCTAAAAACCATGAAAACCCCCAAAAACTATAAAAACCCCTAAAACATAAAAATCTTTAAAAACCTACAAAACCCAATAAAAACTATATAAAAAATTTAAACATGTAAAACTATTTAAAAAACTCTAGAAAATCCTTAAAACCCTAAAAAACTCACAAAATTCCTAAAACCCCAAAATGGCCCTAAAAACCATGAAAATCCCAAACACACCCCTTTAAAACCATGAAAATCCATAAAATTTTCAAATTTCATAAACACCATAAAAACCACTAATAAACATAAAAAAAATTAAAATGTCCCTAAAAATACCTTTAAAGATAAAAATCTAACAACCTTGAAAACCTAATGAAAACCATAAAAACATAACCCCCCCCAAATAAAAACCTTAAAAATAGTGAAACACCACAAAACACAAAAAATACAATAAAAACTTTTAAAACCCTTAAAACCCCTAAAACAATAAAAATTATGAAAAACCGTTAAAACCCTAAAACCTCAGTAAAAAACTCTGAATCTAAAAATACCCTAAAAACCATGAAAAACACTAAAAACTCTAAAAAACCCTTGAAACCCCAAAAAACCCACAAAATCCCTAACAATCCCAAAATCCCTAAAAACCCATAAAAATACTAAAAAATTCCTAAAAATCCCTCAAAACATAAAAACCTTGAAAAACCCTTGAAAACTATAAAAACTCATAAAGAACCTGAAACCGATAAAACCCTAAAAACCCACAAAAACCTTTACAAACACAAAAAACCCCAAAAAGTTAAAAATTTCTAAAAGTAATTAAGAACAGTAAAAATCTTTAAAAAACCAAAAAACCAAAAAACCATGAAAATCCCTTAAACCCCTTAAAATAATAAAATCCATGAAAACCCCTCAAAACCCTCTAAATTCCAAAAAACACTAAAAATCATAAAAATACATAAAATCACTAAAAATACCTAAAACCGTAAAAATACCTAGAAACCCTAAAAAACAATGAAAAACATAAAGTCCACAAAATAAGAACCATAAAACCCCATAAACCAATAAAACTCTAAAAACACATAAACCCTTAAAAGAATTAAAAAAGCCCTAAAAACCTTAAAAACAATAAAAAACTCCAAAAAACTCCAAAAAACTAAAAATAGAGAAATTACAAAAAAAAAACCTTGTAAAACATAAAATACCTTGAAAACACCTCAAAATACCAAAAACCCATGAAAAAAAGAAACCTAAAAAACCTAAAAATCATTGAAAACATAAAAACACCTAAAGACACCTAAAACCATAAACCCCCTAAAACCATAAAAATCCATAAAAACCCTAAAACCACTAAAATACCTAAACACCTCAAAAACACCAAAAACCATAAAAATACAAAAACCTTAAAATCCTAAAAACTCTATAAAAACCGAGAAAATCCAAAAATACCATAATACTCATAAAGCACTAAAAATACTAAAAAACAATGAGAACCTTTAAAATCCATAAAAATACGAAAACCCAAAAAAATATTAGGAATGACCTAAATATCCCTAAAAATTTAAAAAAACCCTAAAAACCCCTTTAAAACCATAACAAAATTATAAACCCATAAAAGGCAAGAAAAACTAAAAAAACACTAAAACCCTAAAACTCCATAAACTATTAAAAATGATAAAAATTTGTAAAAAAATGTCAAAAAAACTAAAAACTCAAAACACTAAATCCCTAAAAAACAAAACCCCTAAAAATCCAAAAAACCCTCAAAATCCCTAAAAACCATAATAATCCCTAAAGGTCATAAAATCCTTAAAAATCCCTCAAAATACCAGAAAATGTAAAATCCTTCAATAACCCAAAAATCTATAGAGAAACATAAAACCCCTAGAAACCATAAAAACCATAAAACCCATAAAACACTAAAAAATAAAAACAGTAAAAACCTTTAAAACCCCTAAAAATGTTTAAAACTCCTAAAAACCATAAAACCCAAAAAACTAACCAAAAATTAAAACCCCAAAATAGCATAAAAACACTAAAAACTACGAAACCAATTTAAAAATCTGAACACCCTGGAAAACCCTAAAAATCCAAAAAATCCCTAAAAATCAAAAAAATCCTAAAAATCCCTAGAAAAACCTGAAAACATAAAAACCCTAATAACCTTGAAAACCCCATAAAACCCCTAAAACTCCATAAAACCATAAAAACCTAAAAATTCATAAAGACCATAAAAACTGACTTAAAACTCTAAAAAAATTAAAATCCCTAAAAACATTAAAAAACTAAAAAAACCTTAAAACCCTTAAATCTAAATAGAAATTTCCAAATCCAAAAAGAGATCCTAAAAAATGAGAAAACCTAAAAACCGTTGAACAACACCAAAAACCCTCATAATCCCTAAAAACCCAAAAACCCTATAAAACAATTAAAATACAAACAATCCATTGATCATTGTGAAAACATAAAAAACCCTACAAACCCTTGAAAACCATAAAACCCCTAAAACCCTTAGAAACACCAAAGAAACATGAAAACACAACTATAGGATCCTGAAAAATTCGCAAAGGAGATTCTACCCAAATTCCCCAATGAATTGGGGAGAAGAATGGAGAAAATTCAATGGCAAGGATGAATTGGACCGGTCTTCAGACCGGTCCGAAGATGATGTCGCGCGACCAGATCCACAAAACGCCCCCTTTGCGGACCATCGTCATTCGTGAAATGGAGGCGGAGATCCTCCGTGGTCGCGAGGCAGGATGACCACTGGTCCGGTCCACTGTCACGAACCACCCCAACCTCAGACCGCGTTGACCGGTTCAAACCGCATTTGCTATCGTTTGCGGAATGGAGGCGGAACCCTCCGCGGTCGCGAAGCACTCCCCGAGTTTGGCTCGCGGAGGAGAAGTGCTCAATACCCACCGAGAATCGAAGATTGACCAAGTCAGCCATAAACCAGGTTTTCGGTCAAGGGCCTCCGCAAAAGGTGTCGTGTGGCCACAGATACATATCTTTCCCCACTCTATAAATGGAGACCGAGGGGGAAAGGAGAAAGGATTTGTAGATTCGGATTCAGACGATTCGAATGAGGAGGAAGAGAAGAGAGATCAGACTCGAGAGGAAGAATTTCGAAGGAAGGCTATGGATTTCACAAACAGCGAAGTTCCAGTTCGCGAACCGGAGCATGTATAAACCTATGAACGAACTAATAAGGAACAGAAAACGCATAATAAATTGGTGAACCGTGAACCTAAAAAACAAAAAAAATGAAACCGCGAACCATGGCCCCTTCACGGATGCACTCCCCATGGAGAAACGAGTTTATGCCTCTTTTCTGATCCACCTCACCACGTAACACCCTCCTACGCGGGTGAAGCCTCAACCGAAGAACCCCCGATCTGCGCCGCCCTTGGTCGCCACTGCTCGCAAGGACCCCGCCTCGTACCCCCTGGTACGCGGGCGAAACCCGAAGCTGCAAACCACCCTGGTTCACGGGATGCTCGCCAGACCGTGAACCGCCCTAGTTCGTGGGATGCCCCTCAGTCCGTGGACCACCCTGGTGCACGGACGACTTCTCCAGCCGCGTAGCACCTTCCTACGCGAAGGGCGCCACCACTCCTTCGTATGTGTGGCCCATCAGAACCTTTAGAGTTCCCATTCCCCAAGCCAGATAAAATCCTTCCAATCCGGCCCGATCCACGATGACTCCCTCATTGGCCTATTCATCAGCCCCAAGCCAAGGCCTCCACCAAAGCCACCAGATCCGCGTGGTGTAACTTTAGGGTGCATCAGCACAACATTTTGAGTTCACATACCGATGGTAAATAGAGGCGAAGGGGTTTCCCCGAACCTTGAGCAGATTCCCGAAGCATTCCTGGGTTCACATTCCCACGGTAATGTGGATTTTGAGCTCAGGAATCCCCTTTATTCCCCTCCACTTATTAAGGGCTTCCTGAGGATAGTAAAATACCCATCACAAGGAATCCCTCATGCACTGCAAGAGAGGATATGGTCACAGGAGAACCCCCTTTCCCTCTCCCGCTCCGCTTCCTCTTCTGGGCCTCGTCAGAGTGTAAGCTCCAATCCATCACCCTGGGTGTCCACCCATGAGTAAGCCCTGACTTTATGGGATGCTCCATGCGTAAGTCCCACTCTACTTCTCACGGACGCACTTTTCGCGACGTGATCCTCTGGTCCCTGCTACCTATTGCTTCTCACACCGAGTATGTCTCACGTGGGCTTAAAGTAAGAATCTAACATGACATCCTCTCATGGGCCTCCTCATAGTGTAATCCCCACTCAGCGAACTACGAGGACTTTGATTCCCCACTGCAGGGATACATAGGAAGCCTCCATGAGGTTCAATCCCACTACCTGTCAGACTCCTGGTCCATATTCACGTCGGTTCCCCGACACTTATGCAAACTACATGGACTTTTATCCCCGCCTCCTAGGAAGGGTACGTAGGAAGCCTCTAAGAGGTTCAAGCCCAACAACCGGTCGATCCGATTATCTTCACATCGGTTCACCGCGCCACTCCTAGTGTCACCTTCAGCAAGTTCCGACTCTTCAGGGTCATTAATCCAACAAGGGATGGTAAACCTCGGGCATAAATGATTCTAAAACCATGCGTCCAGTTGACCATTTCCCACCAAGGTTAAATCTGTGGATACTATGTTTGGGTATAAACCAAATATTTGAGAACATATGAATACATCTTAAATCTATAAGAGAGACCTAGAACAGGAAATAATTTCCCCCCAAAAAAGGGTGTGATGAGCCCGAATTCCCATCCTCTCGTCCAATGTGAGTTCTTAAGAGTCTCTGGTCAGACCATCCAGCGAACGCCTACCTTTGGAATGTAGGTTCATCCATCATTGGATACGGAACCGTTGGGTGTTTCGAGGCTGAAAATTTGAAACCACGGAACAAAAATGGTGAACCTGACGCGAATCTTTAACCAAACATGACTGATTTTACTTAATCCCACCATGTGCCCCCTTATACTCTAAAGGAGGGCCAAGAAAGGTCATTAATTACGCATGGGATCATGAGATGCTGCTTTGACAGGTTTGATTCTTGTACATGCTAAAATGTTTTATAGGTGCTACCTTCAGAACTCCCTTCGATCCAATGGAATCACAAAAGAACTCACAAGTGAGCGCTTCCAAAAATGCAAGGACTGGACATCCTCACCTACGTAGGACTCCATCACCCACCCATCGTCTTCAGCATTGGGTCTCAGACGCGCTGATCTGAGAGTACCATGTGAACGGTACAATCCCAATGGTGGAGGCGTCCATGCATGCCCTCCAGTCTGCCAAAAATCGCCGGTCGCCTGCCCAGCAGCGGCTGCAAGGGTAGATCCAGATATCCCATGTTTCTTTCTCCAAACGTTTCGGGAGTCTATCCTCGGAACAGGACAATGCATACCTCCGTTACCTTAGGGAGGCAGATGTGGTCGATGTTGAGGACTTCATCCCCACCGAATGGGGGTTCCGCTCCAAGGCACCCACCGGCGGATGTCATTGCGGTCACACCGTGACCCAACATCCTCGTGCCAAGGAGGATGTTTCCCCGAGAATTCAGGCCCACGCTCCTCGAGCTCTGGCCCCTCAGACCGTCCAACGAGGGCGGCAGACGTACAATCAGGGACCAGTCATCACCCTGGTCCCTAAGGAGGAGCTCTTCTGCCCAGCCACGGAGACGTACAATGTACATGAACCTACACATGTTTTCTCCTCCCGAGCCCGCCTTCCAGACATGGCGGTATCATACAAGCTGGCGCGCATCCCCGCCGAGATCCCCCAAGCCCGTCGCTCACACAACACGACATCTACTCAGCAGGCACCTCTCCCTGCCCAGGGTCGTGAAGCCCACCAGCTTGACTTGGTGGAGACCCAGCACCTGTAGGACAAGAACCTAGCAGATTCTTCTAATTCCCTCCATCCTATCTTGGTGGCCATCGACAAATCCCACCACCCAGATGTGGCGGCAATTAATAGGTGGGCACTTCTCCCTATCAACAAAGTCCACCGACTCGATACGGTGGGAAACCAATACATGCGGGGCCAGCTCCCTGTGGATGCAAGTAAATTCCACCACCCCTATGTGGTGAAAAACAGAGAGATAAACCGGCGTATCCCGGTACAGGGGCATATTCGTTCACCTGCCCCGACACAGGAGAATTTTCAGTACCCACTGACCACTGGAGGACCGGAGAAGGACATTCCTACTCCGATACCGGAATGGGACTTCATACCCATTCCATCCAAAGATGTCTCTCTACATATCCTGGCCATGATGGAGGATTGGGTATCGATCCCAGATCATATCTTGCAGACTTCCCAGAATGTAATTGCATTGGAGGCAATAGCAAGGACTCCGGCCCATGAGCTCGTCTCCCCAATTGAGGCAACTCATCTATGAGATGAGATAGCCACCTCGGAGTAGATCTGCATCCCTGATTCTACCCAGAAGGGTCGCTATCCATATTTCGTGACGTAAGGGAAATCAGATTGAGCAACTTCATTGGGTCCAACTGGGGGACACTCATCCATCATGGTGGATGCTCCAAAGCAGGCATATATCCCTGCTAAAAGTCAAGATGTTCGTCGGCATATCCCAACGACATCATGGGACCCAATTAGATAGGGACCCAAAGGTTAAGGTCGTTATCAATAGAAGACGGTCCCGACTACCCACAAGAAATCACCTCGAACACGCCGAAGGCAGCTGAAAAATAAAGAGTGGGTTTATGAATCCGCTCTGCTAGAAGTTGGGGTTCCCAATGCCACCAAGAACACATCAAACGCTCGAGAAACTACCTGCCCATTACCATATTATGGGAGTGGTAGTAGAATTTGCGAAGGTCCTCCCCGTAATTTTGCTACCAGCAGCTCTGAAGGTCCTTCCCAGAGCACCCGCATGGGCCTCCCCCGCGAGCATATAATGATAGATCACGAGAGCTCCTCTGTTGATGCGAGTCACGGAAACCCTCCACGTGACCAGAATATCGAGCATTAAGATGGTCCTCCAATTGTTGCGGTCCACCCTGAAGGTCCTCCCCGGGGTATACACAACAATCACTCTCCATGCAGTGGGACCACAGATTGTGATAGTAGTCCTCGCTATCATAGTCGCAACTACGGAGGCCCTCCCCGTAGTGATGCCTCTTCATGACAAGAAGGAACTCCCCTTATCATGTCCTACCCTGAAGGTCCTCCCCAGGGGTTACACTACAATGGAACTCCATGCAGCCAGGCATCAGATCACGGTGGTAGTCCTCTCCAACTTGATAATGGAGGTCCTCCCCATAGAGACGCCGAGCAACGAGAAGGCCCTCCCCTCATTACAGTACATTTTGGAGGCCCTCCCCAAGATATATCCCATAGATATTCTCCCTGTGGAAGAAGTAATGGTAGTCCTCGCCATTTTTGCAGCAGTAATGGTAGTCCTCGCCATTGCCGCAGTTGTGGTGGTAGTTCTCGCCACCACGGACGCCATTGCGAAGGTCCTCCCCACATTGGCCCCAAGTGACAAGAAGGTCCTCCCATTGTCACAGTGTATCCTGAAGCCCCCCCCCCCCCAGGATGCACATCGAATGTCAATCCATGATGGTCATCCTCTCCATGATGGAAGTTGTTGCGAAGGCCCTCCTCGTAACAACACTATGCAGCCAGAAGGTCCTCCCCTTACTGCGACACGCCTTGGAGGTCCTCCCTAGGGCGTGCACTGCAAAAGTCCTCTATGTAGTGAAGCATAAAGCAGTAATGGTAGTCCTCTCCATTACAGAGACCATTTCAAAGGTCCTCCCCACGATGGAATATCATATCGACAGGAAGGTCCTCCCCCTACCGAATCAAGCACAAAAAAGACCTCGTTTGCCGAGGCACTCAGAAGGACGGGATCAAGTATGTCAGATTCCCAGTTAGTATTCAATGACACCCTTCATCAACCAGGAGCCGTTCTAGGGCTGCGTTCATCTTCTAAACCACCTCAGAATCACCCACAAGACAATTCAATACCTACCGATCCCACTGACAATGACTACAGTGAGCGCCTTTGTTGGTCTGATCAGGTAGAGGAGTCACTAGCAGAGGAGCATACCGATATGCTGCACCTGAGGAAATGAATGGATAGGGATTATATAACAGTTATGTTCTGGAACACGGCCACCTCTCAAGTCTACATACCCAGAGAGTTTTCGGAAGAATGCGTGCACGACATCCACCATAATATATGGACAACCCTCCGCCGACTGAAATCAAGCTTCCTGCCCTACGACGGTTATGTAGACCACGTGAAGATGATAAGAGACCTCTTGTGTCACATCAACCTAGAAGCTCTTCCTTTAGCATTACAAAAACGACCCGAGAGGCGTAAAGGAAACATGGAGATATCCTGCCTCCGGGCGCTACACCAACTGTGCCGCCCCATCGGTAATGCTCCAATGGGAGTCCATATCAGGGGATGGTGGGAGAACAGAGCTCTAAATTTCTCTCCTCTCCCCGCCCATAAAAACCCATTCTGCATGTTATCTTGCAACTTCATCACGTCAAGACGACAATCGAGTGGTCCCCCTATTCAGGAAAGGCAATACACCCATCATAGTCAGGCTTTGAGTAAGTCCTAGAAGCGTCAGGCCCAGCGGGTACAAGCCATCCAAGAACTCCTGAATCAGGCCACCGAGAGCATACAACAGGCCTCTCACCTAAGAGAGGCCAATCAGCGATCTTTTCCTGCATCCCCAGGAGGGATGAACCCACAGCTGAATTTGGCACCAAATCCGGTTCACCCCCGAATTGGGGAACACAAGATTAGGTAGGTAGCGATAACAGCATCCACTACCGCAATCCAGGGTTAACCCTAGCCTATAAGGCTAGGGGAATTTTTAACAACGAATGCCCCCGTAAGACCAATAAAATTGAGAAGAGACTAAATGTCCAAGGAATGGGGCCAACCCCACCCCGCAAGGCTGGGGGCATTATTACCCCCTCATCAACAACCTCCCCCATGAGAATCAGTGTTCTCTCGCCTAGGGAGGAAGATTAGAAGAGGTGGTTCCCATCCTATACCGTCATTTGAATCATCATCCCCTCTGAGAAGAAGGCACATCGTAAGGTCGAATCAAATAACTCTCTGCATCACCCTTTTCCAAGAAGTTCGAAGGAAATCCCAGGTCATGAAGGGGAAGGCCAGGAGAAGACGTGAGAGATCCTCTACCTATTTGAAAAATGAATTCCGCTCCACCCCATGATATGCATTCATCAACTCCATAGAGGCTAACCCCACTGGTGACACCAGAGATGAGGAAAATTAGGATGGATCGGGGGATGATGGTTCGGTTTAGGCTGTGACTCACAACGAACCCCCAGGTGTACACACCCGGAACCATAGGGCCGCCCTAAATATGACCATCCTTCCAGCCAACCCTCCTCTACCTACCCAGTGAGCTTCCAACAAGGGTAAGAACAAATGACTAGTTACCCTTAACCCACCTCCTTCTCTCTACAAAGATGATCCACTCAAGCTCGAAGAGAGATTCGCTCGACAGGAAGAGGAGATGAAATAATTAAGGTGTCTCAACTCCAAGCTACTCCATAGGAACCGCCTTATTGAAAGTGCATCCCAGGAGGAGCCATATAATGTACTCCCAGCAAGTTCACCTCAAAGACTAAAGTTTTCCCCGGAAAACAAAACACGGTCAGGGCTCCTGTCCAACGAGGCGCTCAGCCCGTCAAACTACCTAAACGTAGATTCGTATGAATATCAAGACTTCCCTCCACTCAGGAAGCAACCAGAGAGAGTACACCTGAGCCCTATGAAGGTGCCACAAACAGCACATGCACCCTTGGTGCCGGCCAATCCGGATCCTCAGGAAATGCCTCGGGCTACGTTGGCCCAGGACCGGGCCCAACAGGATGTAAACCATGGTCTCACCAACACCATCGAGGCACTAACAGCTCGATTGGAAGCAATGGAAGGTCGACGCGCTCCGATACAGCCAGATCGGAAACTCTACTCAGATTGGGTGACCAATAGACCACCTCCACCCAATTTTGGGAGCCCTGTATTCCCCATCTTCAATGGATCAGGCGATCTAGAGAAGCATTTGATGCACTACGCATCCTATTGTGACCCTATGATGGGGACTCTGGAACAACAATAAACAGTGAAACTCAGATGCTTCGTACGGAACATGCAAGGATCCGCCTTCGTCTGGTACACGAGTTTATCATCCCAGTCAATAAAGAGCTGGGAAGACCTTCAGCAGTAGTTCATGTTCCACTTTCGCTCGACGTTTCCCAAAACAACAGTCAGCAACCTCATGAATTGAAAGTAGAGGGAGAAAGAGAGGGTTTCAGATTTCATTGCTAGATGGAAAGGTCTGACCTATTATCTGAACAGGCCAATGCCTCAAGATGAGATGATATCCATATTCACCAATAATCTTAGCGATGAACTGCGAACACCGCTCATACTAGTGGAGTGCACCACTGGCTTCCACCATCTCTCAGCCATTGCTCATAGAATTGAGGACTCCCTGCATCATACTAATTCAAAGTCCCGAATAGCCTCACAAGCTCTTGAGAAAATAGCCCCTAGAGGTGAAACGTATGCTGTCACACTCAAGCCAGCCCTTGGGCCCGCTCCACCGCTCATGCCTCCACCAAATCGTCAAGGACCCCCTGCATATCAGCAGCTGCCCCCGCATAAATGGGACGATCAATGAGGACCAAAGAGGAACCAGTTTGAGGAACGAAGACAAAAAGTATACTCATTCTGTGACGATCATGTCCGCAGCTACTTCATCGCCGCCACGAACTACAACTTTCTCCACCTCCTAGAGCCGAGGAAACCTGAAGAAGTTGGTCGCGATGACAGGCCAGATTACTGCCCCTACCATCTGATGTTGGGGCATAGTATCCAAGAGTTATTCATATTCAAAGACCTCCTACAAGGGATGGTAGACTCCGGAAAAGTCGATATGGGACCACCCCCAGAACATGTGGCATGTATCACTACCGCCGACTCCGACAAAGAGGAGGGGTGGCAGAAAGTCACCAGTAAGAAGGGGATTAAATTTGACAAACTGGATGACTCGGAAGACTATCAACCGAGCCCAGGGTATACTCCGAGCTCCGCTACAGCATCCAGTGTTGCCACCAATATCCCTTGAAGCCGTAGAGCCAACAGTATTGACCGCACAGCCCTATACGAGCCGGTCATCCGGGAGTAATCAAAGGAGGAGGAAACAATCGCAAGAGGAGAAGTCTGAGACAGGGACAAAGTTTGTCCCGACCCTGGCAGATTATATGCCCTTGAATTTGGCATCACGGGCACCGACCCACAAAATGACATCATCAGGGACAACCAACCAGGTTTACCTATCAGAGGATGAAGAAAAAATATTTGGTTCCATTAACGTCCTCCATCTTATGGAATCATTCCCTGACGAAGGGTATGGTTACGAACCCGAGTTCCCTACACGAGGAGCCGGGAGGGGGAATCTCAGAGGTAGGGGATACAAGGGGAGCCCAGCCGCGGCAGAAACCAACCCTATGGTGAGACCCCATCCCAAACCATTAATATTGCAGAAACCAGTGGGACATCCCTTCAGCGAACTCAGCAAGAGAAGGAATGCCCCGCCACCTCCACAAGCAGCCACTCTAGCCCTGTCATCCTGTGATACCCACCAGAGGAGGAACAAGTGTCTGGCCACCTAGCGCGCACAAACAGACCGGCCGGGACAAGTCCCCAGAACGCGGGAACACCATTGACATCCGACCCCATGGTCGGCCCCTCCTCATCAAATTATCCATCCCTTAAAGCACACGCTAAGACTCTCCCGCCAACAGAGAAGCGTCGGCCGCTAAAGTAGAAATGCGACATCCTTAAGCTGCTAGAGTCAGTACAAGCCAAGCTATCAATCCTTGATGCCCTAAGTATTTCAGCAGAACTTAAGGAGGCACTTATAGAATATTTGATCTGCCCCTAGGAGTTTCAAGCCGAGGTAGCTGCCGCGGAAATTTACCAGACAGAGACTGACCCGGCTGAATGCAATACGGTGATTTCCATCACCGATCAGAACGAAGATTCCATCATACAAGGAAACATCAGACCACTATATGTGTCCGACACACTAAATGATATTGAGATCCAGAAATTATTTATAGACAATGGCTCTAGAGTTAACCTCCTTCCCCTACGGACACTCCGCAAGTTGGGCTACAGTGAGGACGATCTAATTCCCTCATCCACAACTCTGTTGGGTTACGATAAGAGTGAGTAGAAACCAATTGGTCAAATCAAGATAAAGACCCATTTTGGTGACCTGGTAGCCTACATGGAATTCATGGTGGTCCGTCAGAGCACAACATTCAAGGCGCTGCTGGGAAGGTCGTGGCTCCATAAGCACATGGCTGTTCCTTTATCCTATCACCAGTGTATCAAGTACTACGTTGATGGACAAAGTGGAACATTGCACGTTGACAAGGCCCCTTTAGAGCTCTCCAAGTCACATTACATTAACACAGGGTTCTATGAGAAAAATAAAAAGAATCCTTTGGTCGATGGTTTCAACTGGATCCCCGCTCCAAATGGCCTGGAAATGGTCCCTGATGAACCCCTCAGGCAGCTTGGTAGAGATTATGCCCTGCCCATTAACCATGTTGAGAGTAGGAGTTCAAGTACATACATTCATTCAGATGTCCTCATGACTTCAACCTCGATGGACAAGCATGACAATGAGGGAACACCCACCCACCCTCGATTTGGGGATGGATACTCAAGTAGGGATTCCCAGGATTCCTCTCCCTCAAACCCTTGAAGGCTCAGATCGGAAACTCTCTCCTCGTCAGATCAAGAAGATGAGGACTTGGGAGAAGAATAGGGGAAGATCTCAGGGATGCACCTACCACATTTGAGGAGGGTATCTCCACCACTGTGGATGAACTCAGGGAAATAAACCTGGGTACCGAGGAAGACCCGAGGTCCACTCTCATTAGTGCAGCCATGTCCCCCGAAGAGCATGAGGTATATACTGTCATCTTGAGACAACATTGGGATGTCTTTGCATGGAATTACACAGAAATGCAAGGACTCGATCCCGAGGTGGAAACACACCACCTAGGTCTTCCAGAAGACCACTGAGGCTATAAGCAGGCCTCCAGAAGGACACACCCCTCACATGATTCCAAGATAGAGGCTGAAGTCGATAAGATCATTAAAGAAGGCTTCATTCGAGAGGTCCAGTACCACATTTGGTTGGCCAACATCGTCCCTTTCAAGAAAAAGAACGGGAAAATATGTGTCTGCATTGACTTTAGAGATCTTAATCAGCATTTTCCGAAAGATGACTTCACGGTTCCAATCACTGATTTGTTAATTGATGCAACAACCGGGTATGAGGCTCTATCCTTCATGGACAGATATTCTGGATATAATCAAATCCGGATGGACTAAGAAGACGATGAATCCACTACCATCAGGGCCCCTCAAGGGGTATTCTGTTACAGGGTTATGCCCTTCAGTCTCAAGAATGATGGTGCCACATATCAGCATGCCATGCATAAGATCTTTAAGCCGTTCCTGGGGAAATTTGTTGAATGTTACATGGACGACCTAGTGATCAAATCCAGATAGCGCTCAGATCACATGTCGGACCTTGATCCCATCTTCAATAAGCTCTGACAGCATAGCCTGAAGATGAAGCCATTGAAATGCACCATTGGGGTTACCTCAGGGAAATTCTTTAGCTTAGTCATATGCCATCGTGGCATCGAAGTCGACCCTGAGAAGACAAATTCCATCCTTGGCATGCCACCTCACCGTAACCTCACTGAGTTGAAGGGATTCCAAGGACACCTAGCCTATATTAGGCGGTTCATAGACAACCTGGCAGGCAAATGTTTGCCTTTAACCAGGTTAATGAAGAAAGGGGTCACGTACCAATGGTCAGATGACTGCCAAGAGGCGTTCAACAACTTGAAGAGGTACGTCTTAAGTCCACCGGTGCTCATGCCCCCGGTTGAAGGAAGACCTCTCATCCTGTACGTGATGGCCCTAGAGTGTTCACTGGGAGCCTTCCTCAAACAGAAGAATGATGCTGGCAGTGAAAACAGACTCTATTTCTTCAGTCGAACCATGATTGATGTTGAGACTCGATACTCAAATATCGAGAAAAAATGTCTGGCCTTGGTATTTTTAGTTCAAAAGCTGCGACATTATCTACAGCATCATGAAGTCCATTTGGTCTCACGTAGTAAACCGCTCAAGTACATCCTCAGTCACCTGATGCTAACCAGACGCTTATCCCGATGTGCGGTCATCCTAAAATAGTTTGACATCCGGTTTGTGCCTCAGAAATCCATCAAGGTTCAAGAATTAACAAAATTTCATGCAGAGCACCCTTCGTTAGGGACCACGGCACCAGACGCTAAGCTACCTGATGAAGACATCTTCTCGTTTCAAATGGAGTTCCCGGCATGGGAAATGTACTTCGACGACACATCCCAAAGCCCAACCAGGAGGAGGATGGAGGAACCCAGATTCAACAAAGTAGGTTTGGGGATAACACTTGTATCCCCAGAGAAGGCAGTCTTTTCATATTCCTTCCTCCTATCAGAGGGATGTACGAACAATGAAGAAGAATATCAAGCCCTCATTGCAGGTCTGGAACTCGCACTCCAGGCACAGGTACAACACCTTAAGGTTAAAGGTGACTCAAAGCTGGTCATCAAGCAAGTCAAAGGTGACTATGCTATTAAAAAGGAGGAGCTGATCCACCTATTTGACCATGTACAAGGGTTAATGGCAGAATTCTCCATAGAACCAACATTAACCTATATTCCCCGGTCTCAGAATGCCCAGGCTGATGCATTAGCCAATGCAGCCACAACCCTAGCTGACCCAGGCCGAGATGAAACGGTTATTAGTATTGCTCACCGTCGAATGGTATTGCAGATTGTTCCAGCTAAGACGAAAGAGATCCATGAAGTCATTCCTGTCCCCTAGCCATATGCTCATGCTACCGGCTGGATGACCCACATTGCAAACTACCTTCAACGGGGAGAGCTTCCATCAGACAGGGCTGAACGAGAGCAGATATGGAGAAGGGCAATCAATTTTGTCCCATACGGCAGCGTGGGTCTGTAAGAGGTCCTCTACAAATGAGTCCTTGATGGGGTGCTCCTCAGATGCATTGACGGAGAAGAAACCGCTTCCATCATGACTGAAGTACATGCAGGAGCGTGTGGAGCACATCAACCAGGGACCAAGCTTTCCCATCAGGTTCGAAGTCTTGGGTACTACTAGCCCACAGTGGCACGAGACTACAAGCGTTTTACCGCAAAATTACACTCATTCCAGATTCATGCCAACTTCATACACCAACCCCTGGAGTTACTTCATCAAGCTAAGTACTCCTGGTCGTTTTCCATTTGAGGGATAGACGTCATGGGACCATATCCTCCCACCATGACCAAACAGCTAAAGTATATCCTCATGGAAACTAACTTCTTTTCCAAATGGGAAGAAGCCATACTCCTCAAGGAAGTCGGGGTACGAAATATTTTCATCTTTGTGAACACCAATATCATCACCAGATTTGGTGTCCCTCATACCATACTCACGGACAACGGCACCAATTTCTGCACGGCTGAATTGGAAAAGCTATACCATGAGTACGGTATCAAGGCTAACCCCTCATCTCGCCACCATGCAGTGGCCAATGGAAAAATATAAGCCTTCAACAAGACCATGTCCAACATCCTTCATAAAATGGTGGACAAAGACAAGAAGTGATGGCTGGATAAGCTCCTCCATGCATTGTGGGCTTATCAAACCACAATCTGCACCACTACTCAGGATACCCCGTACTCATTGGTGTACGACATAGAGGAGGTCCTTCCCATTGAACTCGAACTACCCTTGATCCACATTGCCATATGTGATCAGTTGTCCAACGTTGAGCAATCAGAAAAGTAGCTAGGTGAATTGGAACAGCTATATGGGAAGCGGTTGCACACTTTTCCCCATATGGAGGTATATCAGAACTAGATTGCATGAGATTTCAACAAAAATCTCCGCCTATGGTCTTTCATGGAAGGAGAATCGGTATTGTTCCTCCAGACCCCAATGATACCTATAAGGAAACCTCCAAAGCTGGAGCCCATGTGGGAGGGACAATATGTTGTACACAAGGTCTTCCTCAACGGAGCATATGCCCTGATCTTCATGGATGGGCAATTCACCATGACTCCTACCAATTCGAGATTCCTGAAGAAGTATTTCGCATAAAGACCAAGAGCCTCTTTGTCCTAACCACATGATGTTAAACAGTATGGACATCTTCCTTACGACACGATGATAAAATACATGGATAATAAGATTCAAGAATGCTCCCTTCCTCCCCCCATGTATGGACCATACCTGCACGGGGTGTATGCTTTGTCTGAGCAGCATGACGTTAAAATTCCAAGAACCCAACATTCCAAACTCTATGACCTTAAACTAAGTGTATTTTTTCCTTACCGCACGACTTTAAACTGCACGGAAAAGATGATTTGAAAACGCCCTCTTCCCCTATGTACGGACCAGACCTGCACGAGGTGTACTTATTTTAGAGAACTATGTGATGCCTGATTCCTGCCCTCGAAGGATACGTAGAGATGCCAGAATTTCATACCCTGGCCCAGCCACCTCAAAAAAAGAAAAAAACGACAACAAAAATGCTCTTCAATCGTGTATGGACCATACTTGCACGGGTTGTATTCACTTCCTCACCGCCTGATGTTAAACTTCATGGATTCTAATAACAACCCTTGTCCTAACCACATGACGTTAAACTGTATGGACCTCGTCCTCACCGCATGACGTTAAACTGCATGGATTTTAGATAACTACATATGGATTGATTCCTGCCCTTATAGGATACGTAGCGACCTCAGGGTCCCCTATCCTGGCCCAACCACTCCCAAAAAAAATTAAAAAAATGCCCCATTCCCCCGTGTATGGACCAGACCTACATGAGGTGTATCATCTTTCAGAGAACTTCATGCGGCTTAATTCCGTCCCCTGCAGGATACATAGTGACGCCAGGGTTCCCAGTCCTGGCCCAGCCCCCTGAATAAAAGATAAAAAAATGCCCTCCCCCCCCCCCGTGTGTGAAACAGACCGACACAGGGTCTACTTCCCATCCTTACCACAAGACGTAAAACTGCATGGATAGAAAGATTTAAAAACTCCCCCTTTTCCCCGTGTACGGACTAGACCTGCATGGGGTGTGAACTTTTTCTTCACCGCATGACGTTAAACTGCATGTACTTTTTCCTCACCGCATAACGTTAAACTGCACGGACTTCATCACGAACCACCTAAGACACATTATGATATGAGATGGAGATACTCCCTGCACATTTGGATGCATCCTTTCCATACATCAGACTCCACGGACCGGATAATTATGGATCTTCATAACCACTCATGGCCATCGGAGGTGAAAAGTCATCGACCCGGGGACACCTTTGTATGACCATTCATACCATACCCTCAGCGGCTCAACATAATGATATCCCCTGGCTCATCCATCAAAGGCAATATTTCCTCGGGTGATACTCTTCCTAGCTACATACGCCTACTCTCCTCAGAGCCCCCGTATCACATCTCCCGATCCAAGATTTATGGAGCAATGGTTTAAAAGATCATTCCCCTTTTCACATCTAGGTGCTGCCAGGGTATCCCTATCTGGCTAGCCTGTGTGTCCGACGGTGGTTCACATAGCGACCTTCATCAATGGACATCAGGCCAGGACTAGGCTACTTTGGCTTAACGGACAATTGAAGTGAAGATGTTTCTTATATGCTCAGACGCCATTATCCCCACGTGCTGAACTCTGCACTTTGAGAAATCATGGATCCTCATAATCATTCATGTCCATCAGAAGTGGAAAGTTATCGACCCAGGGAAACCTTTGTACAACTATGCATACCATTCCCTCAGCGGCTCTGTATAATGATAGCCCCTGGCTCGTCCGTCAAAGGAAATACTTCCTCGGGCGACACTCTTCTTAGCTCCGTACGCTTACCAGCCTCAGAGTCCCCACACCACACCTCCTGATTCGGGAAAGATCAAAGTTGTAGTTTACGACCTTCATACCCCACCTTGTTTCGAGTATATCAGAGCATGTTGACCCAGTTATCCTTCGAGTGACTGCAGTAATAGTCACCCAATGGTCCATGCTCTATGACTGTTAAACTAGGAGCACTTCGTCCTTACCGCACGATGTTAAACTGCATGGAATGAAGGCACACCCCCACGCACAAAAAAAATCGAAGCAGGGGGCGAGGCTCTTTAAACCTCAATAAGCAACCAGGGATGGACATCCCCGACATGTCTAGACATTTCTTCTTCCAAATGAAAAACTTCATGGCCCGGATAATTTTGGATCCTCATAACCATTCCCGGCCATCAGATGTGGAATGTTATCGACCCATGGACAACTTTGCATGACTATGCATACAATGCCCTCAACGGCTCTACATATTGATATCCCCTAGCCCGTCTACCAAAGGAAAGATTTCCACAGGCAATACTCTTCCTAGCCCCATACTCTTACCGGCCTCAGAGCCCCCATATCATCTCTTCTGATCCAAGAAGCCCCGGAACCATGATTTACACCAATCAACCCCCCCTTCCACGTCTGGGGCATGTTGAGGTATTCATGTCCAGTTATATTCTGATAAATAGCATCCTTTTCAAAAATGACCCCTATCCTCGCTGCATGACGTTAAACTGCACAAAAACCTTTAAAAATATCCCCGTCTTTACCGCATTATGTTAAACTGCACGGAAGCCGTCCTCACTGCATGACGTTAAACTGCACAACATCCTTTAAAAATTCCCCTCGTCCTTACCGCATGATGCTAAAATGCACGGAATACGTCCCAACCACATGATGATAAACTACACGGTCGAACTAGTCATGGGTTCAGTGAGGAGCATAGGCTTTTCTCTATCATTTAGTGCACTGGTAAGACCAAAACAAGCCACCGTCTCACATGCGCGTGAGAAGGGAATACTTCACCGATTCTCGGGATGTTTGGTCTAGATTTTTCCTCCGTATCTAGGCACCATCTCATCATAAACCATACTCTTCACTCAGAAAAATGTTGAACCCTCATAATCCACCCCTGGTGGTTCCAAATCTCAACTTCCCTGAAGTTGCTTGGCTATTGGGGGAATACAATCATTGACCTAAGGACACCTTTTCATGACTATGCATACCATGCCCTCAATGGCTCTGCATATTGATCACCCCTGGCCCGTCTACCAAAGGCAAGCTTTCCTTAGGCAATGCTTCCCTCCATATGCCTCTTGGCTGTTGAGCCCCTATGTTTGTCCCGGGATTCGAAAACCCTATGAGATACAGTTTACCAACCTCTTTCACAACCCTTCCTGAATGTGGTGGAACGTCTTTGAAAAGATTACTGGGAACCAGGGGAAGTCATTCCATTTTTAAATGATGTCCCGGTTGCATGACTTTAATCTGCATAAAGCCTCAACCATCCCTTACGCTAACTAAATGCGTAGGGAAGTGGTCTCTGAACCACGCTCCTGATCAGTACGGTTGATCCCAAAACCCTTTTAGATGTCACACTTCCCTTCTGATCCACCCATGGTGGTTTTCATAATTTTCCATGCCACCCCTCGTGGTTTTCATAAGCCGAACTTCCCTAAAGTCCTTGGGCTATCAGAAATGGACAATCATTGACTTAAGGACACCTTTTTACGACTATTCATACCATTCCCTCAGTGGTTCTGCATATTGATCTCCCTTGGAACGTCTACCAAAGGCAAGTCTTCCTTAGGCAATGCTCTTCCTACCTCTATATGCTGACGTGGCTCCCATGCCTTGAGGCATTCACTTCATGTCGTTCAAATTTAAACATGTTTCCCCCCATGCGCATCTGAAGAGTATTGAGGCATCTTTTAATCAACTGAACCCCATTGGGGCCCTCACCCCATCATGTTCGATCAAAGCTGTTCGACTTAAAATATCAGTAATTATAGTCTTGATGGCGGGACTATAAAGCGCTCACAGAAAAGAGGCACAAAGCTTGTTAGGCCGAAAACCCAAAAAGGGCGACCTAAGAAAAAGCCGGGTTATACCTGATGGGTCCATACCAAATGGGCCCAGGAAAAATTAGGGAATTAAAAAGAAAAGACTAAATGTTTGTGGGGTTTTCCTACAAAACCCCAGCAATAGTCAAACTATGCTCGCTGGATCCCATGGTCCAGAAAAAAAAGGAGTTAGAGCTTCTGTTAGTTTTAGTCCTGGACTCGGATTATTCTATGTGAAAAAATCGTGCCAAATAGTTTTTGTCACAGGAGAAGGCAACAAGAGAATTAAAGGGAAATGTTTCTTTATTCCATAAAAAAGTTGGTAGGAATTTCATCCACAATCTGAAGCCTCCTCTAGAGTGAAAGGAAATTATAGGAGTTTTTCAACAGATTCATAAAGATGTATTAGGTGCTGGTGAGAATCCTCGATTGTCTGAGAGAGATTCTTCAGTAAGGTCATCTCAACTTCTGCACCAGCCCGCAATTCTTCCACCTCCTGAGCCGCCTTTGTGCTTTATCTCATTTCCTCCTCCATCCACTGCTCTACTTCTTCAATCATGGCGGCAACATTAACCTCTTCCTGCTGCAGCCGATGTATCTCATTCCTCAGCACCTCCAGGTGAGAACGCTTCTCAATAACCTCTCCCTGAATCCTCGCAATGACCCCGACATGGTCATGAGCCTCTGTTAGGTAGAGCTGTTGGGTTGCAGAATGGTAGGATTCGGATTGGGCAGCGGAAAGGCGAGACTCGAAATCACCCAGCCTCTCCCGATCAGTGACTGCCTACTTGACAATGTCATAAACACCATGATAGTCAAAGCCATCAAATCCCAGAAGCATAAACAAATTGCGTAGCCTCGGAAATTTTTTCGGCATCTCAACCAAGGGAGTTTGAGAGATCAGTCTCCAGATTTTCTCCCAGGCCCTTTGGAGAGCGGGTTGAAGGCTGGAGAGGACTTTTTTATTGGTCTCAGAATCACTCTCAGATGTGGACACATACTCGGGGATGAACATCACCAAGGAGGGACCTGATGCGGCTTCACCCGCAAACTCTAGCACTGCGGCAGCTTCGCCCCTAGCAGTTGTGGTCATATGCACAGCCGGGTCTGGAGACACAATCGTTAGCGCCAAAGGTTGTGGTCTCGAAGACCGAGATTCAATAAGACAGATGAGTACCCCTGATTAGAAAAGGGAAGAAAAAGGAGTCAGTGGCAGGAGATCGGGGAACATACTCCTAATCGTCAAGGCGTCGGCATCCTCAAGCTCTGCACTTCCACCACAGCCACTCGAAGAGGATGCCACATATTTGATAGGCAAGGGAATCCGGGGAACCCCCAGAGGGGTCCAGGACCTGAGGCCATGCCTAAGGCTAGTGGTTTCCAAAGATGTCCCCAAGTGGTCGCCTACAGAGACCAAGATTGAGGAAATCACTACCCTGGTGAACATGATAATGGACCGCTCTGTGTTCCCAGCAACTGGATTAATGGCATGTTCTTCCTCCATCATCACGGGATCCATTGGGTCTGAGAAAGTCGGCCCCGTCAGATCTGGAGCCCCCTCAGTGATCATGGGAGCCCCGTATTCCTCCTCAATTGGAAGGGTTGTTTGATCAGCAGGAGTCTCAAATACCAACAATTACTCCTCTGACATATCTCTAACTAATAAAGGAGGGAGTAAAGCATCCATATCACCGGCCCCTCCAGCAGGGCACACCATCTCGTCGTGCCCATGTGTGGTTACGGGTGATTCTGTAGATGGAAAGGAGGCGGAAAGTAAATCCACTTGGGTAGCCACACCCAGATTCCTAAGTGGACCTTCACCATATGTCAAATAGTTAATGACTAGAGAATTCTAAGAATGCAAGTTGGCGATTGAGAAAAAATGAAGTCATGAGTACCCAACGCTCCCTGTATGAGCCGTTTCGATAAATGGAACGCCTGTTTCCATCTCTAGATCTTCCCAAGGGACAGTTCACCCAAAATTCCGAGAGGGGCGGGAGGAGGAAAGACTCTAGCGGAGTCTGTGATGGTCGCTTCCATGAGCTCAGTTGCGCCAGGGGATCCTTCCTCGATGACCCCTATGGGCGAAAGCGCATGCTCCCCCGTCGTGGTACCACGAGGGGTATACTCCGGCGAAGGAATTCCACCCATAGATTCTTCGACACCCTGCATAAAAGGAAGAAACCTTAGAACCTCCACAATGAAGGAGGGAGAAAGTCAGAATGGGCGAGCAGAGAAACCTCTTCTTTAGGGTCAGACAATTCGTGATTTCTAATCATCATGGACACCCGGATGCTCCCATAGAGACGATTCTAGAGTGAATGAATGTATGCATCCATATCCTTTAACGAGGTGACTATTTTATCTAAATCATCTTCCAACATCAAGTGCGGTGGAGCGAAGATCATCCCAATACCTAGAAGTTTAAGAAGGCATGTTTGAAATAATTCTCAAACTACATCATCTGATCCACTGACCCTCAGGTCATCCCAAATCCTCCAATCCTCCGAAAATGTGTCCATGGCATGAATCGATGACCAGGGAGGATCAACATGAGAGGGTCGAGTGACGGTAGAGGCTGGTAAGGGTGCCAATGGTCGTATTTTTGTTCCGGATCCCGCCGCTGCCCTAGAACACTCTGGGGATACCTGTGGGCGGGACCTCACAGGTAGGGAGGGGAATTACCTTGCTTCATCTGTGACAGGGAGATCATCGAAATCATCGCCCCCTAAAGAGTGGTCGCTTCCTTCTTACTCCTCATCAGTAACTGGGTGTAGCATGGACTTGAATCAATGTGTCAATACTGCATAACCCCAGCGTGATTGAATATAGACCTCAAGGTCCCAGAGATATAGAACGTCCCTCTCGGGGTCCGTGTCATAAAGAATGTCATCCAGAGTAGATATGTAACCCAACCCATCAAAAGCTACCTCTGATTCTTGAAGATACTGCAATAGAGGACGGGGGTACTGGTTGCAAAAGGCTGATCGGGCTTTGAATTCGTTCCATTGGGCCCAAGCCATCAGAAAGGTAGTATCAGCAGGGATAGCCAACACCCTTTGAGAAGCTTCAAGGGCATGAGAGGTTACACATCTGTCTATTAAAATCTTCACCGGAAGCACGGGACTAGTAGGATGATGAAGGATTTTTCCCGGCCTAGTTGGAGCACCATCCTCCTTTCGCTTCTTTTTGCCCTTTGATGGCTTGGGACTTGAGATGGTAGCCACCAATGTCCCCAGTTGTCCATTTGGGTATGATTGTACCCAGGATTCAACATAATTCTTGGATAAGAAAGGTATGGAGTCCGCAAGCATGGGGGTTATAACTTCACAACCGGTATCCTACCAGGAGAACATTTACCACAGTTGTTTGGACGCCATTAAATGAAGGTTCTCGTAGGCACCATTAAGTGCAGGAGGGATCTCTGCTTAGAAGCAGCCAAATTGACGCCCAAATCGGCAAGTCGCGTACCCCTCGCAAATCAGTTCTCCACCAATACGAGCCACCAGAATACCCCCTCGGAGGGAGAATAGGTAGGCCCACTTGCTAAAATACTCTGTTATGGTATTCATAATTGCACCAGCTGGGGATGGAAATGGATGAAAATTTAAATAGTCATAATTCGAGATTCGACTTGATAGCAGACGATTGTTCTGAACTTTCTATTGACTATCCTTCTCTTGGGTCGCCCACTCTTCAGGCATAACCCCACTGGTCAGTTGCAAGTATGGCCAGAATATGGTGCCCGGATTTGAAAAGGGTTGATGAAGGTGTAGCAGTTTTTGATGTGTATGCTTAACTATCCCCATATAATTTGCAAAGGGCCAGCCACTAGGTTTGGCCGGCTCCCGTCAGAGATATTACCGAGCAACTGATAAATCTTGGCCAGTACGGGGACATATAAGTTGATAACATTACCGGTAGCTAGTTGTTCTACCATGACAAATGTAGTGACCCACATTCCACCAGTCTCGCGTACGGGTAATAGCCATCCACTTAAGAACATGGCCAGAAAAGTTTCCAGATGGAGCAATCGATCGACATACCAAATAAGCTCCCATCCCAAGCCGTGAAAATCGCCTTGCTCCAAAATCAGCCAATAGCTTCCCTTCTATTTACGGGACTCCATCGTAGGGAAAGTCGTGGGACTGCGTGAGAGAGATGCGGATTCTTCAGATTTTCTCTCTCTCACAAAAGCCTTAACCCATTCACGGTATGGGAAGAGCTATTTTGGAGACGTATCCTCTGAGTGCTTCCGAGCCTGGTTAATAAGCCGCTTCACTAGGGTGGAGTCCTCTCTTATTTCTCCCACACAGAAGAAGAAGGAAAGAACTCATCATATATACTCCCAACGATGGGGACCCTCGAAATCTGAAATACGTACCATAGACTAATGCCCAATTCCCCATGGACCAGAAGGAAGGTGTTGGTGTCTGGGCTCCAATGGATTATAAGTTGCCTGGAAAGGGATTGAGGTCGGTTGGTATAGGTTTGGGACATCCAGGAAGCCTCATACAAGCCTACAGCTCGAAGCTCTACCCCAAATTCTGCGCAGCTCTAGAAAACCCAGAAGGGCCACCCCCAATCCAATGACTTAAATGCTCCTCCCGGCCGGAGATCCCGATTCTTCGGCTAGCCATGATGGTTGCTTACCATGGCACTGCGGGAAATGCTCCGATAACAATGAATTGTTCCTTCCTGTTGACCTGGTCCTCCTGTCGGAGATACTGGAAGGTGATTCAACACAGATCCGACAGTTGTACCCCTCGGGGCAGGTCGCCTACCGACAGGTATCAGGAACTGGTGGATAGTGGCGGTAAATATTCATGCTTCAGGATTGTTGTCACGGGATGGATCTGTAATCGGGGTATCATACAAAAAACCGAACCCATAGGTAGGAAGGTTGTTAGAAAAAGGACACTCCTGCTGTGATTTGGAGAGTCGGTCGGCATGGAAGGAAGATGGTAGGGAGTGGAAGAATCCATCTTGAACAGAGCCAGCCATGTCCTTTAGGCGTTGATCAGTAATTGAGAGGGCCTCAACAGCAGTCCTAGGTGTAGGGTGAGGGGGAACCATATTTTCTCCCTACATTATGAAGATCAGGAAAATGGTTAGTCTGGAATAATAAAATCAGGACAGAAATACCAGTTGGATGAAAAAAGCCTTGAAAAGCCTCCAAGGAGGCCACAGAGGATGGTTCGCGATGATAGCATTCCGCAAACCAGCCCTTCGCAAAATCAGTCTGTGAAACCCTGGCCCACTGAGAATTGGCCAGAAACCGAGAACCAAGTTGCTCCGTAGAATTTCAATCCCGAGTTTAAGAGATTATGTTCGGAGGACTCTGACACTTTTAAAGTTCAAGATATTTTAGTCCATGGAGCATCGGAACCACGGAGCATCGAAACCGTGAAGCAAGTTCCTCTGCATCCCATTATCACTTAATTTTTAATTAATTAATAGTAATGGTTCGCGGTTGGGAAATTGGTTCGTGGGTGAAGGTGACCGCAAAGTAGGAATGGTTCGCAGAAGTCATAGCCGGTTCGCGGACGAAGCACCTCGCGAAGGAACGAGCAAGCGGAGGCGAGGGAGCTCTGGTTTCACGAAGAATTCGGTAAAGGACCAATGAAGGGAACCCAATACTTATAGGCATGGTCCCCTACCAGGTCCACCTCTCTACTGCAAACCATCCAAGTTTCAAGACCACTATGCATCGAAACGGACTCCTCTTCGTTCTGATCGGACCCCATTCTGATGGGGGAATTTGTAGGGTCCTGAAAAATCTACAAATGAGATTCTACCTAAATTCCCCAAAGAATTGGGGAGATGAATGGAGAAAATTAAATGGTAAGGATGAACTGGACCGGTCTACAGACCGGTCCGAAGATGATGTCGCATGACTGGCTCCGTGAAGCGCCCCCTTTGCGAACCGTCGTCGTTCGCGAAATGGAGGCGGAGATCCTCCGCGGTCGCGAGGCAGGATGGGCGTCGGTCCGGTCCACCATCAAGAACCTCCCCAACCTCAGACTGGATCGATCGGTTCAAACCGCATCCACTGTCTTTTGCGGAATGTAGACAGAACCCTCCGAAGCCGCGAAGTGCTCCCCGAGTTCGGATCGTAGAGGAGAAGTGCTCAATATGCACCGCGAATCGCGGATTGACCAAGTTAGCCGTATACCGGGTTTTCGGTCATGGGCCCCCGCAAAAGGTGCAGCATGGACACAAATACATCTCTTTCCCCACTCTATAAAAGGAGACCAAGGGGGAAAGGAGAAAGGATTCGTAGATTCGGATTCAAATGATTCAAAGGCAGAGGAAGAGAAGAGCGATCAGACTCGAGAGGAAGGATTTTGAAGGAAGGCTTAGGATTTTGAAAATAGTGAAGTTCCAGTTCACGAACCAGAGCATGTATAAAACTTGGAACGAACTAATAAGGAACCGAAAACGCATCATAAATTGGTCAACCGCGAATCTAAAAAACAAATAAAAGGAAACCGAAAACCATGG
Organism: Viscum album; assembly: GCA_963277665.1. Classification (NCBI taxonomy): domain Eukaryota; kingdom Viridiplantae; phylum Streptophyta; class Magnoliopsida; order Santalales; family Viscaceae; genus Viscum; species Viscum album. The sequence continues at coordinate 264,748 of CAUJRU010000171.1, forward strand.
CCCCTTTGCGGATGCACTACCCGTGGAGCAGGGAGTTAATGCCTCTTTTCTGATCCACTGCACCGCGTAGCACCCTCCTACATGGGTGAAGCCTCAACCGAAGAACCCCCGATCGGTGAAGCCCTTGGTCACCGCTGCTCGAAAGGACCCCGCCGTGGACCCCCCTGGTACGCGGGCCGAACCTGAAGCTGTGAACCACCCTGGTTTGCGGGATGCTTTCCAGACCGCAAACCACCCTGGTTCGCGGGATGCCCCTTAGTCCGCTGACCACCCTGGTTTGCGGACGAATTCTCCAGCCATGTAACACCTTCCTACACGAAGGAGGCCACCCCTCCTTTGTACGTGTGACCCATTAGAGCCTTTGGAGTTCCCATTTCCTGAGCCAGATAAAATCCTTCCAATCCAGCCTGATCCTCCATGACTCCCTCATTGGCCTATTCATCGGCCCCGAGCTGAGGCCTCCACTAGAGCCACCAGATCCGCATGGTGTAACTTTCAGGCGCATCAGCGCGCCGTTTTGAGTTCACATACCCATGGTAAATAGAGGCGAAGGGGTTTTCCCAACCCTTGAGCAGATTTACGAAGCATTCCTAGGTTCATATTCCCATGGTAATGTGGAGTCTGATCTTGGGAATACCCTTTCTGCCCCTCCGCTTGTTAAGGGCTTCCCGGGGATAGTAAAAATCCCATCACAAGGAAGCCCTCATGCACTGTAAGAGAGGAGATGGGCACAGGATCACCCCCTTTCCCTCTCCCGCTGTGCTTCCTCTTCTGGGCCTCCTCAGAGTGTAAGCCCCAATCCATCACCCTAGGTGTCCACCCAGAAGTAAGCCCCAGCTTTATGGGCCTCTCCATGCGTAAGCCCCACTCAACTTCTCATGGATGCACTTTTCGCGACGTGATCCTCTGGTGCCTGCTGCCTCTTGTTTCTCACACCGAGCATGACTCATGTGGGCTTAGAGTAAGTATCGACCATGACATCCTCTCATGGGCCTCCTAAGAGTGTAATCCCCACTCAGCGATATACGAGGACTTTGATTCCCCACCGCAGGGATACGTAGGAAGCCTCCATGAGGTTCAAGCCCACTACCCGTCGGACCCCCGGTCCATCTTCACGTCGGTTCCCTGACACTTATGCGAGCTATATGGAATTTGATCCCCGCCTCCTAGGAAGGGTATATAGGAAGCCTATAATAGGTTCAATCCCAACAACTGGTCGATCCGATTATCTTCACATCAGTTCATTGTGCCACTCCTAGTGCCACTTTAAGCAAGTTCTGAATCTTCGGGGTCATTAATCCAATGAGGGATGGTAAACCTCGAGCATAACTGATTCTGAACCCCTGCGTCCAGTTGACCATTGCCCACCAAGGTTAAATCCATGGATACAATGTTTGGGTATAAACCAAAGATTCACGAACATATGAATACGTCTTAAATCTATAAGAGAGTCCTGGAACATGCAATAATTTCCCCCCAAAAAGGGTGTGATGATCCCAACTTCCCATCCTCTCCACCAATTTGAGTTCTTAATAGTCGCTGGTCAGACCATCCAGGGAATGCTTGCCTTTGGAAAGCAGGTCCATCCCTCATTGGATACGAAACTGTTGGGTATTTTGAGGCCGAAAACCGGAAACCACGTAACAACAACTAAAAACACTAAAAACATTTTAGGCCCCTAAATTTTATAAAAACTGATAAAAACTATTGAAAACAATAAACCCCCAAAAACAAAAAACACTAAACACCCAATAAGTCCCTAAAACCCCTGGAAAAACCCAAAAACCCAAAAACAACCTTGAATGCCCTAAAATCCAAAAAATCCAAAAAATCCAAAAAATCCAAAAAATCCAAAAAATCCAAAAAATCCATAAAAAGTCTATAAAACCGAAAAATTCCTAAAAAATCCCTACAAATACCTAAAAACATAAAAAACTCTAAAAACCCTAAAAAATATGAATACCGAAAAACCAATAAAACCCATAAAACCCCTAAAACATAGAAGATCACTAAAAAATCTAAAAGAACATATAACTGATAAAAAAAATTTAAAAACACTGAGAACATTAAAAACCCCAAAAAACCATAAATTCCAAAAAAAACCCTATAAACTCTCGAAAAACCAATAAAATACTCAAAATCCCAAAACCCCCAAAAAACATTAAAACTATTAAAAATATAAAAACCCATAAAATCACCTAGAAAACAAGAAAACTACATAAAACCACACTAAAAACCTAAAAAGACTTAAAAAAAACAAGGGTAAAAAACTCATAAAAACCGGAAAACCCTGAAAAAATAAAAAACCCGTAAAACCCCAAAAAACTATAAAAAACCGTAAAACCCCTAAAACCACAAAAAATCATTAAAAATCCTAAATCACATAAAAAACCATAAAATCCCCAAAAATCCTAGAAAACGTAAAACCCTAAAAGGACTAAAAACCACCGAAAAACCATTAAAACCCATAAATCCTTAAAAAATTCTAAAAACACATAAATCCACTAAAACCACCAAAAACCATGAAACCACCTAAAAACCCCTAAAACCCATAAAAATTATATAAATCCTTAAAAACCACTGAAAATGTAAAAATTCATGAAAAACTTGAAAACCTCTGAAAACCCCTGAATACCATAAAAATCCCTAAAAATATTTAAAAATCCAAAAACCCAATAAAACCCCTAAAAACCACAAAAATATTTAAAAACACTTCAAACAACTCAAAATATTAATAAACTGTAAAAAACATTAAAAATCTAAAAAAGATATCAATAACCATAAAATCCCAAAAAACCATAAAAACCCTAAAAACCCTAAAAAACATAAAACCCTAAAAATACCTAAAAACCCTAAAACCTCTAAAGACAAAAAATAAATTATAAAATATACCTAAAAATACCTAAAAAGATAAAAATCCAAAAAACCAAAAATAATCCATAAAAACATAAAAAACCCTAAAACCCCATCAAATCATAATAAATACTAAAACATTAAAAAAAAACTTAAAACCCCTAAAATTGTTAAAAAAGATCTAAAAAATAAAACCCCTCAAAATAGAAAAAAACCCTAAAAACCAAAAAAACCTTCAAAACATAAAAAACCAAAAAACCATTAAAATCATAAAATGTCCCTAAAAATCCCAAAAAATGTAAAAACCCTAAAAATCCTCACAAAACACTGAAAAACATAAATCTACAAAAATCATTAAAAACCTAAAAACCATAAAAAACCTAAAACCCACTAAAATTATAAAACCCCTTAGATCCCATAAAAATGTTAAAACCTCCAAAAATTTAAAAACCTAAAAAACTCACAAAAAACCCTAAAAACCAAAAAAACATTAAAAACACTTGAAACCATAGAAACCATAAAACCATAAAACCATAAAAAACAGAAATTGCCGAAAAATCTTAAAATTCCATAAAAATATTAAACACCCTAAAACCTTAAAACCAAAAAAATCCCTAAAAATAACTCAAAACATAAAAAACACAAAAAAATAATAAAAACCATGGAAACCCATAAGAAATTTAAAATCCATTAAAAACATTAAATCACAAATAATAAAATAAAAATTATAAAAAAACCTTAATCCACTTAAAAGTGTTAAAAAACACTAAAAACTCAAAAAAACCCTAATAAATTAAATGAAAATATATACAATATAACAAACTGAAAAAACATAAATTATTAGAAACCCTAAAAACACATAAAACCCATAATGCTTGAAAATCCTTAAAACCCTAAAGCCTTTAAACCATAAAAAAATTAGAAATCCCAAAAAAATGTGGAAACGTAATAAACCTAAAAACCTAGGAAAACATATGAAAACCATAAAACCACAAAAAAACAAGAAAACCTATAAAAACCTAAAAACGTGAAAAATGTTAAAACCCTTAAACCCTTAAGAATGTTAAAAAACTCTAAAAATGATAGTAACTCTAAAAAATTCATAAAAACTGTAAAAATGAAACAACGGTCACATTGGTTATACTGGAACCTAAGGATATTATGGGATATTACATCATTAGTTTGAATTCCCATTCGAATGCATAGGAAAATGGATAATCTATAGTTTGGGAATTATGGGAGAGTATTGGTTGATGTTAATATGGCCATCAAATTAGTTGAATAGGTTGTGTTCACTATGGTGGATGATAGTTAGAATCTTGAAATCTAATATGGTAGTAAGCCAAAAAAATTAAAGATTTGTAGGCTCATTAGTCATATCTATTATGAATAAAAGAAGGATAAATTTTGAACATTTTTCAAAGTGAGAGTCTATTATGAAACCTACTATCGAAATAAGAATGATAATGTTAAGGGATTTCCATCTAAAAAAACCATGTAAATGGATGTACGGTCCTGTAATGGTTGTGTTGCCTTAGCTATGAAGCACTTTTATTTCCCATCTACATATGGGGATCTAGATTAAATTCATCCTTCATCTCAAGTGATTTAAGTAGTTAAGACTGCTTTAGGTACCCAAACTAGAGCAGATCTTGAATCCCCCATGAGAAGATTCATGTTGACGGGATTATCTCAGTTATCAATATTGGTTGTCTAGAACCTTCTGATTTTTGGATAATAGATGTTAAATGGAAAATATCATGGATGGTTCACTTGATTATAGACAACTCTATGGACATTGAAATAGTTTACAGACTGATACAGTCACTATTGATGCTGGCTCTTAGGATCTTTCAAATTCAAAGAACGATTCTGGAAATGTATTTACAGTGCATGGGAATTGCGAGGAACCTGTGGGTGAGAAGAAGGTTGTGATGTCTCCACACAGGTTATTGCATACTACTGATAAATCCTATTGAGATACCCCCAATAAACTAGAGGGGTAAATGGGTTCACATAGGGAGGTTTATCATCCAATTAACGAGTCCTGACCTCTTATTGATTATGGTATGATTCCTAGGGTTGCATCCCTGATGGTACATATCTATATAGGGGATGATGAAGAAGTGAAGGATTTTACTCCAAGTAATATTTATAAGAGAGATGGTGTGTCTACAACTGAGGGTTGTAATCTCACAAAGATTCATCTAATAAAGGCTTTTAGAAGTTCCACCGCAAAGAGAGCAATGCCTCGAATAGTTTTTTCTCCAAAAACAAGTTTACACCATTGAGTAGAACCTTTTGGGTATAAGACTCCGAATATCCACCACCTGCTAATTAGGTCTTTGTCCCTTTAGACCCTATGGTTTTTCCACCTAGTGTTGATTCAATATTCAAGAGAAATGGTTCAAAAAATGAATCTACAGTGCAGCCAGATCCTACATTTTATAAGGAAAAAGGAAGAGTGAGAGAATACAAAGGTCCAAGAGATGCTGGAAATGAGGAAAGGCATCTAACAAGGACTCGATACATTCCCCAATGAATCCATTTTACATGAATTTTCCAGGTATAGGGAACACAATGATGATCAAGGACCCTAGAAATTATATATTGTCTCATAAGACGATGATGATTGGCATCGTAGAACCAAATATGTCTTTTGAAATTTGGACGGAATTTAATTGGTCCTCCCTTGGTAATAAATTTATTACTCAAAATTCTCATGATCATAAAATGCATCACCTTTAGGTTTTTATGCATGATTTTTATTAGGTTGCCTCCTATTTTAGGAATACACAGTGGATTTTTTTCTTTTATTTATCAAGGTTATAATTTTGAGGTTTCCTTTTTGTATGCCTCATCCTATATTAAAAGAAGGGAACTTTGTAATAAGATTTTATATTTTTCCTTAAGTGGTATTAACAAATGGGTGGTGATTGGATATTTCAATACTATCTTAAGGACTGAAGAAAAAAATGGACTAAACATTAATTTAGCTTCCTCTTTGGAATTATCTACCTTCATTGATCGTTTTCCTTTCTTTTTTATAATGGGTGGAATGTGACCCATAGACGCAGAGAAGTTATTATTGAGGAATGGAGTCACATTCAACATGGAAAACCTAATAATATTATTTTAGGAAAACTCTTGAATTTTAAAAGTCTCTAAAGGGATTGGAATATGAAATCATTCTCTAACATTGATCTTTAGATTAAGGAAACTAAAGAAAACATGGTAGGAATTAAAATTTCCATCCAACACCTTAGCATCCCCTCAAGCGAGGAAATACGAGCCCTTTTAAGGATTGATGGTCTCATAACCATGAAGGAAAGGCTGTATTAAAATCATCTAACTGAAAATGGATGAGGGGTGGTGAGAGAAACTACAAATTTTTCTATAAGATGCACAATGAAAAAAGGGTTAGCGAAGTATTAAAGGAAATTAATATTGATGGTCACTTTTATTTCTTTGAATTTGATATCTCAAATGTAGTGGTGAATAATTTAACTAATATCTACAATGATAATTATTTTTATTACACTCAAAATATTATTGATAAAATTATTCTCTATATTGAGGAATATCAAAATCATACTCTCACAATGGACCCTTTGAAGGAGAAAATTAAGGGAGCACTATTTTCTCTTAACATGGAAAGTTTTTTTTTGGACTGGATGTATTCAACAACAAGTTATTTAGGATTAATTTGGATATTGTGTAGGATGATTTGACCAATGTAGTCCAAGATTTATTTACTAAGGTCTAAATTCCCTATGGTACTAACTCAAACTTTCTTCCTATCATTCCTAAGAAAGAGAATAAAATTATGATTAATGTAATCGGGTTGGTGTTTATTGGAACACCACTCCGTAGATCATCATAAAAAATAATTAAGAATAGATTGGGGAAAATAATAAGGGGAATGTATCCCCTAATAATTTTGGTTTTATTCTAAATATGAATATTCATTACTACTTCTTTATTTCTTCTGAAATTATTATCATGATGAAAAATAAGACTAAATTAGTTAACTTTTCTATTAAAATTAATATTTATAAATATTTTCACATAATAAAATGAATCTTCCTCATTAGAGTACATAGAAGGTTTCGATTATCAAATTATTTCATCAAGATCATCAATAGAATTCTCATATTATAAAGGCTTTCAATTCTTACAAATAGATCTCCAAGTGTTTACATTTAATGTAAAAGGTGATTTAGTCAAGGTGATCTTCTATATGGGATTTTATTTAACATTTCTAAATAATATTTGAGTAGATTACTCAATGTGTTATCTCATGTTGTATGATTAGAATAGATTGAATTTGGAAGAGATATCCTCATACTATCCCATTTATTATATGTTGATGACATTGTCGTCATTGGGAAAGCCTCCTAGAGCACTATATCTACAATAAAGGCCCTCTTTTTACATTATGAGGTAGTGGATGGAAAACACATTAATTATAATAATTTTTACATTTTTTTTGTGATTTAATCACAGTGGTAAAAAAATAGGATCAGTAGGTCTCTTGGAGTTAGGAAGGATTCCATTTTCTTTACTTACCTTGGGGATCCTCTTTCTTGCAGCATAGTGTAGAGTTAGTATCTTGATGGCATATATTTTGGCACCATTAATCAGATGTAAATATGGAAATGGAATGATCTTTCTAAAGATGGGAGGGTGTTCCTCATTAACTCGGGGATAACGTCTAAATTTTTGTACTCCTTATCAATTTAAATATGAACAAGAAATTTGATCAGTGAACTTCAATGCACGATGAGGAAATTCATCTTGAAAGGAACCATTAATGAAAAAAACATGATCACAGACACTTGGAAATATTTTATTAATGCCATTGATATGGGATTCCATGGAGTCAATGCTTTGAAGATCTTCAATGGTGGACTTATTAATAAGTTCATCTAGAATCTATTATCCTCTACTAACTCATATTTGGAATTTATATCATGTCGGTTTAAACCAAATCTTCTTAATGGAAATCAAAATTACTTCTGTTTGTCTGTGTGGACATCTCATAGAAACTCCTAAAATGATATTCTTCAAAACTCAAGATGGATTGTGAGTAGACAATCTAATCTTAATTTTTGGTGAACTCTGTGGATAGACAATACTTTAAACATGGGTGATATACTCACTAATATGGTGGAAATGTTTGTGGAAGATTTTATGGATCATAGTGACATCCTGGATGTCATGGTATCTCCTTGGGTCTATATGAAAATTCAAAAATATTCTTCTATAGACAATTATGGGATCATGTTGAAGCACAATAGAATTGGAAACTTTAATACTAAATAGTTATATATGTTTCACTTCAAAGTTGATTACAAAGATCCTATTTGGATCCTTAAATTCAGAGCCCCTTTTGTCCAACCCTTTCAATTTCTCCTCCTAGGGATAATATGGAAGAATAGGTTTACCACACTTCATCAATTGAGAAAGTCAAGCCGATGCATTTTATCTGCCTTCCACTTATGATTGAAGGATGCTGAGAAAGTCTAGCACTTGTTTCATTCCTTCTCATTTTATTAGAAGCTGTGGGGATACATTGGTGATATCTTTAGCATGAATCTCTGATCTCATAAGAATTTTTAATAATTGATGGTCAACATAAACAAAGTTGTATGTAGTGCCCAGATCTAGAACCTATTGATTATTACTACAACATCTTCTCTTAATGTTATCTAGACAGCTAGAAACAAGATACTATTTGATAATAAATCCCCATAAAATCATGCTAGTGTGTTGTTAGTTCTAAAAGATATCAATGATACTGCTTCCATGTAAATTAGTTCCATGGACAACACATGTTCAGATCTTATGTCACTTCTGTTGTTTGGAATTTATGGTAAGCCGAAGCCACCACTCCGGATCATGTATATTCAATGGATTACTCCTATCTTTCCCTACAATAATGTTAATGTTGTTGGAGCTATGTTGGTATCTCCAAGATATTCGGGTTCTGATGGTTCTATTTCACACACCATGGCTTTGTCAAAGTCTTTTTTCATCATTTCATTTGGATGGGAATCCCATATGAAGTTGAGCTATGGGCCATTATTTATGCTATCAAACATGTTTTTTTACCAAAATTGAAATATTCTATGAATTGAATTAGACTTTGAACACTCAGTTAATTCTCTGAATATGAGGAATAGGGATGTTCCATGGTGACTTATACCCCAATGTATTAAATGTATCAATCTAGTAATGTATCTCAATATAAAGATTACACATGTTTATAGGGAGGCGAATCAAGTGGCTGATGTGTTGTCAAAGAGAGATGTCATGAAAATGAACTCCATGTGGTCCTTTATTACTCCTTAGTTCTCTGTGGCTTTGTTGGAGGATGACATGCAAAGAGTGTCTCATTCTCAACATTGTAAATTCTATTTCTTTGTGTAACCTTATCCTTGTATTTTTCATTAATACTTTTTAGGGATGGTGTAACATGACCTAGGCTTTCCTGGTAAAAACCCTAAAAACCCATAAAACACCACAAAAAACACTAAAAACCATTTAAACCCTTAAAAACATTAAGAAACCATGAAAAAAATTAATAAAATATAAAACTCAAATACCATGCAAATTGTACAAAATCTTAAAAAATCAATAAAAATCCCAAAAATGTAAATAAACCTAAAAATCATGAAAACGACCTGAAAACCATATAAACCTTAAAACTATAAAACACCCTAAACGCCAATAAAAACACAAAAAACCATTAATACTCCAAATAATGATAAAAAACACTATAAATAAATAAAACCGTAAAAACTCAAAAAACTCTAGAAAGCTAAATGATGATAAAACCACTAAAAAAGAAAAACCCCCATAAACCCTGAAACCCCCTAAAAACCATCAATATCCCTGAAACCCTAAAAAACCCTAAGAACACAAAAAATATAAAAAATCCATAAATATCCCTAAAAATATAAATAAAAAAACCATGAAATAACCCTAGAAAACACAAAAAACCTAAAAACCTAAAAAATCCCAAAAATCCTTAAAAAACCTATACAAATTAAACAGGTTAAAACCCATTAAATCACCTAAAAACGTAAGAAATATCTAAACCCCCTTAAAAACCTAAAAAAATATAAAAATCTCAAGAAACCAAAAGAACCTAAAATCCCTGAAAACCCCAAACAACCATACAACCCCTAACAAACCCTAAAACCCTCGAAATCACTGAAAACCCAAAATACCATAAAAATCCTGAAAATCCCTAAAAATCCTAAAAAACGTAAAAAACCATAAAAACCCTGAAAAAACCAATAAAAACTATAAAATCCCCAAAAAATTATTAAAAACCATAAAACCTATAAATATCATAAAATGACTGAAAACATTAAAAATCCATAAAACCCTAAAAACGTTAAAAATGTTAAAAATATAAAAAAACATTAAAAAACCTAAAAAAAATCTAAAACCACAAAACCCCTAAAAATCATGAAAATACATAAAAAAATAGAAAACCCTAAAAACCCTATAAGACTCAAAATTTCTAAAAACCTCTAAACACCGTAAAAAACTCAAAAAATAAAAATGCTTAAAACCCAAAAGATAGTACAAACCCTAAAAAACCTTAGAGACCCTAATCAAATATGGAATCCCTTAATAACCCTCAGAATACCTAAATCCATAAAAAATAAAAACCATAAATATAAAAAAAAATCCTTTAAAATCTTGAAAAATGTAAAAAAATCTAAAAACCCACTAAAAATCATACAAACTACTAAAACCCTAAAAACCCTGAAAACCTAATAAAACCCTAAAAACACTAATTTTTTTACAAATTCTTTAAATACTTAAAATGTTAAAATCTCAAAAAAAATATTAAAAAATCAGAAAAAATCCTAAAAACCCAAAAGGTCACTAAAATACCTAAAATCGCTCAAAATTCCTAAATAACATAAAACCTTAAAATTCCTATAAAATCCCTAAAAATCTTAGAAATTGAACAATAACCTAAAAACCATGAAAAAATCCTGAAACATAGAAAACCCATAAAAATCCTTAAAAAAAATTAAAATACAATAAATTCCCTAAAAATAACGAAAAAGTATAAAACCCTTATAAACCCTAAAAACACTAATATACTCTAAAAACCCAAAACCCTATAATATCAAATAAAAACCTAAGAGCTAAAAAATACCATAAAAACCCTAGAAATCCCTAAAACTATCAAAACCATAAGAACAAAAAACAACCTAAAAATCCATAAAGTGCCTTAAAACTGTTAAATATATAAAAACCTGAAAATACCAAAAAAATCCATGAAAAGTTTAAAAAACCCCTAAAACCTCGAACCCCCCTGAAATCCATAAAATCCTCTAAAAACCATAAAACCCCTAAAAATTCGTAAAAACCCTAAAAACCTACTAAAAACGATAAAAGCATATGAAACCCCAAAAAATTTCAAAAAAACTATAAAAACCTTAAAATTCTTCAAAACACAAAAAAGAACAAAAAAACCGTAAAAAGTCCCTAAAACCTCAAAAAACATAAAAAACCCAAAAAATCCCTAAAACCCTCCAAATCCCTAAAACCCCTAAATACCCTAAATACCAAAAAAATCATAAAAATACCTAAAAATCACTAAAATAATTAAAAACACTAAAACCCTGAAACCCTCCAAAAAACCATAAAACCCCATAAACACCCTAAAATCACTAAAAAATATGAAAACCCCTAAAACCCCATAAAAATGTTAATAAACATTTAAGAAATATTTGAAACCATAAAATCAAATAAATTAAGCATAAATCCACTAAAAACACAAATGATCCTAAAAGCATGGAACCCCTTAAAACACTACCAAACCCTAAAACCCACAAAACCCATAAAAACCCTGAAAACACCTAGAAACCCTGAAAATCATAAAAAATCCCCAAAAATACCTAAATACATAAAAAATCACAAAAAAAATGAATACCCCATGAAAACCATAAGAATACTAAAAACCATATAAACACACAAAATCGCAAAAAAAAATGCTATTAAAAACTCTAATAACCATAAAATCCTTAGAAATTAGAAAAACTATAAAAACCATAAATAACCCTAAAAACATGGAAAAACCGAAAAACCAGAAAAAATGCAAAACCATAAAAACACTCAAAATCCCTAAAAACCCTAAAACCCCAAAAACAATAAAAATCCTAAAAACCCATAACAAATTGTGAAATTTTAAAAAACCCTAGAAACCATGAAAACCCCAAAAAACCATAAATCCCCTAAAAACATTTAAAAACCTTTTACACTAATAAAAAACAAAAAAAAAACTATAAACTATAAAGCCCTACAAATAATAATTTTTTTTAAAAAATATAGACACCCAAAATTTTTATAAAAACTCAAAAAAACCCTAAAACACAAAAAGGTCTAAAAAGACTTAAAAACCAACAAAAACCCTAAAAATGATGAATCTAATAAAAATCCCAAAAACAATAAAAATCATATAAAATTTATAAAATACTCTGAAAATGTAAAAATCCCTAAAACCGTAAAGAATACTAGAAACCCATTAAACCCTATAAACCATAAAACCCATAAAAACCAATAAAAATCTTTCAAACAACGAAAAACTAAAAAACCCTTACAATCCAGAAAGATGTTTTAAAAGAAAAAAAACATTAAAAATACTAAAAACTCAATAAAGAACACTAAAACCCAAAAAAATCTATAACACTCTAAAATTTTTATAAACCACAAAACACTCAAAATCCCTAAAAACAAAAAAAACCATAAATATACAAAAATACCATAAATCCATAAAAAATATAGATAAATTGAAACCCATGAAACATCCATGAAGACCAAAAAAATCCAAAAAAACTTTAAAACCCCATAAAAACCTAAAAAACACTAAAAACTCTAAAAACCCATATAAAACTAAAAACATTAAAAACTCTAAAAAACATTAATAAATATAAAACCAAAATAAAAACCCTAAAACTCCAAAAGGACCCTAAAAACATTGAAAACCCCTAAAAACCATAAAACCATTCAAAACTATAAAACACCTCAAAAACCATAAAAACCTAAAAATCCAAAAAACCATAAACTCTTATAAGATACCTAAAAATATGAGAAAAACCCCCCATGAAAACCATAAAATCACTAAAAAAATATTAAAAACCCTAAAACCCATAACCATCCTAAAACCCTTTAATAAATCAGAAATCCATTATGACCCTAAAAATGTTAAAAACGTTAAAAAATGTTGAAACCCCTTACACCTCTGAAAAATAATAAAAAACCATAAAACCCCAAAACCACCCAAAGGACCCAAAAATCCCAAAGTACTGTGAAAACCCTAAAATATATAAACACACTGAAATACCCTAAAACCCTAAAAATCCCTTAAAACCCTAAATATAGCTAAAATCTGTAAAATCCTACTAAATCCCTAAAAATAACTAAAATCATAAAAAACCCTAAAACCCACTTAAAATCCATAAAAACCCATAAAATCCATAAAGAGACCTATAAAAACCCTAACCACTACTAAAAACATATGAACTCTTTAATCCACTAAAATGTTAAAAACCCTATAAAGACTATAAATCCCTAAAAGACTCAAAAAACCATAAAAACCACAATAGACCATCAATACCCTATAAAACAGGAAAAATAATAAAAAGTAAAAAAATGACCCAAAATCCCAAAAAACCAAAAAAATCCAAAAGTTATAAAAAATATCCCTAAAAATCCTAAAAAATATAAAAATTACTAAAAACATTGAGAACCCTTTAAAAACTATAAAACCCCCTAAAACATAAAAATCCCTAAAAACCAACAAAACCCAATAAAAACTATATAAACAATTTAAACCTGTAATGTTTTTAAAAAAAACTCTATAAAATCATAAAAACCCTAGAAAACTAAAAAAACCCCTAAAACCCCCAAATGACCCTAAAAACCATGAAAATCCCAAAAAATCCTTATAAACCCAGGAAAATCCCTAAAATTTTCAAATTTCATAAACACCCTAAAAACCCCTAATACGCATAAAAATAGTTAAATGTCCCTAAAAATACCATTAATGATAAAAACTCTAACAACCTTGAAAACCTAATGAAAACCATAAAAACCCTAACCACCCCCCCCCCCCAAATAAAAACCTAAAAAATAGTAAAACACCACAAAAACCCTAAAAATACAACAAAAACTCTCAAAAATTTTAAAACCCCTAAAATATTATAAATTATAAATAACCGTTAAAACACTAAAACATCAAAATAAATCCAAACCCAAAAATACCCTATAAACCGTGAAAAACACTGAAAACTCTAAAAAAACCCTTGAAACCCCCAAAAAACCCACAAAACCACTAACAAACCCAAATTCCCAAAAAACCAATAAAAATACTAAAAAATTCCTAAAAATACTTCAAAACATAAAAACCTTGAAAAACCCCTGAAAACTATAAAAACTCATAAGGACCTTAAAACCCATAAAACACAAAAAACCCAGAAAACCTCTAAAAACACAAAAAAAAACCCTATATTGTTAAAAAATTCTAAATATCATTAAAACCCATAAAAAACTCAAAAAAACCCTAAAAATATCGAAACCCATCAAAACCCCCCCAAACCCCTAAAAATACTAAAAGACATGAAATCCTTTAAAAATCCTCAAAATCCCAAAAAACACTAAAAATCATAAAAATACTTAAAATCACTAAAAATACCTAAAACCTTAAAAATAGCTAGAAATCCTAAAAACCCATGAATAACCTAAAATCCAAAAAAAATATAACCATAAAACCCAATACACTACAAAAACTATAAAAACACATGAACCACTAAAATTATAAAAAAGCACTAAAAACCTTAAAAACAAAAATAAACTCCAAAAAACTAAAAACAGCTAAATTACAAAAAAAACCTTGTAAAACCAAAACTAACTTGAAAACACCTCTAAATACCAAAAAACCCATAAAAAAACCTAAAAACCTAAAAATCATTGAAAACATTAATACACCTGAAGACACTGAAAACCATAAAACCCCCTAAAACCATAAAAATCCATGAAAACCCTAAAACCACTAAAATATCTAAAACCCCTTAAAACCCTAAAAACCCACAAATAAATTTAAAAAACACAAAATCCTAAAAACTCTATAAAAACCCAGAAAACCAAAAAAAACCATAATACCCATAAAGCACTAAAAATACTAGAAAACAATGAGATACTATAAAATCCATAAAAATATGAAAAACCAAAAGAAATATTAACAAGGACCTAAATATCCCTAAAAATTTAAAAAACCCAAAAAACCCATTGAAAACCATAAAAATTTAAATTCCCATAAAACCCCAGAAAAACTACAAAAACACTAAAACCCTAAAACGCAATAAACTATTAAAAATGATAAAAAACTGTAAACAAATTATAAAAATAAACTCAAAACTCATTACACTAAATACCTAAAAAACAAAACCCCAAAGAATCCTAAAGACCCTAAAAATCCCTAAAAAACATAAAAATCTCTAAAATTCAAAAAAATCCTTAAAAGTCCTAAAAATACCAGAAAATATAAAATCCTTCAATAACCCAAAAATACATAGAAAAAAATAAAACCCCAAAAGGCCTTAAAAACTATAAAACCCATAAAACACTAAAAAATAAAACTGTAAAACCGTTAAAACCCCTAAAAATGTTGAGAACTCTAAAAAACCATAAAACCCCAAAAAATAACCAAAAATGAAAACCCCAAAAGAGCCTAAAAACCCTAAAAACCAGCAAAACAATTCAAAAATCTGAACACCCCAAAAAATCCAAAAAATCCAAAAAATCCCTAAAAATCAAAAAATCCTAAACATCCATGAAAATACATGAAAACATTAAAACCTTGATGACCTTGAAAACCCCCTAAAAACCCTAAAAATCCATAAAACCATAAAAACCTAAAAATACATAAAGACCATAGAAACAGAATAAAAACTCTAAAAAACATTAAAATCCCTAAAATCATTAAAAAAATAAAAAAACCTTCAAACCCTTAACTCTTAATAAAAATTTCTAAAACCCCAAATTGATCTATAAAATGAGAAACCCTAAAATCTCATGAACAACAATAAAAACCCTCATAATCCCTAAAACCACTAAAATCCCATAAAACCAATAAAATACTAAAAATCAATTGAAATTTGTGAAAACATAAAAAAACCCTACAAAACCTTGATAAAAATAAAACCCCTAACACCCTTAGAAACCCCAAAAAAACTGTAAAACCCAACTAAAAAAAATAAAAACATTTTAAGCCCCTAAATTTTTTAAAAACAGATCAAAACATTTAAAAACATTAAACACCTAAAAACCAAAAAACCCTAATCACCCAATAAGTCCCTAAAACCCCTAGAATACCCAAAAAACCCAAAAATACCCTTGAAATCCCTAAAATACACAAAATCCACAAAATCCATAAAAATCCATAAAATCGGAAAAAATCCTAAAAAATCCTAAAAAAACCATAAAAATCCATAAAAACATAAAATCCTCTAAAAACCCTAAAAAATATGAAAACCAAAAAAACCCATAAAAACCATAAAACCCCTAAAACATAAAAGGTCATTAAAAACTCTAAAAGAACATATAACTGCTAAAAAATAAAAAAACACTAAGAACATTAAAACCCCACAAAAACCATAAATTCCCAAAAAAAACCTATAAATTCTCCAAAAACCAATAAAATACTCAAGATCTCAACCCCCCCCCCAAAAAAAAAAACTTAAAACTATTAAAAATATAAAAACACATAAAAGCACCTAAAAACAATAAAACTCCATAAAATAGCACTAAAAAAACTAAAAACATTTATTAAGAAAAACAAGGGTTAAAGAGTCATAAATACCTAAAAACCCTGAATAAATAAAAAAACCATAAAACCCTAAAAAACTAGAAAAACCATAAAACCCCCTTAAACCCCAAAAAACCATTAAATAATCCTAAATCCCATAAAAATCCATAAAATCAATAAAAATCCTGAAAAACGTAAAACCCTAAAAGTACTAAAAACCACTGAAAAACCATTAAAACCCCTAAATCCTTAAAAAATGCTAAAAACACAATAAAACAATAAAAACACAAAAAACCATGACACCCCCTAAAAACCCCTAAAAACCATAAAAATCATAAAAATCCTTAAAAATCACTAAAATTGTAAAAAATCATTAAAATTTAAAAACCCCTAAAAACCCCCGAATACTAGAAAAATCCCTAAAAATATTTTAAAATCCAAAAATACAAAAAAAAACTATAAAAAACAATATCAAGATCTTGAAACCATAAAAAACACAAAAAATTAAAAAACTCTAAAAAACATTAAATACCTAAAGATATTAATAACCATAAAATCCAAAAAAACAATAAAAATCCTAAAAAACAAAAAACCATAAAAATACCTAAAAACCCTAAAACCTCTAAAAACAAAAAATCCAATATATACGTAAAAATGCCTAAAATGATAAAAATCCTAAAAACCCAAAATAATCGCTAAAAACATAAAAAACCCTAAAACCCCCTCAAACCCATAAAAACCTAAAAAATACTAACAATTTAAGAAACACTTAAAAACCCTAAAATTGTTAAAAAAACATATTAAAAACATTGAAACCCCTAAAAATAGAAAATAACCCAAAAATCCTAAAAAACATTAAAAACCTAAAAACCATTAAAATCATAAAAAGCCCCAAAAAATACCAAAAAATGTAAAAACCATTAAAATCCTAACAAAACTCTGAAAATCATATATCCCCAAAAATCATTAAAAACCTAAAAAACATAAGAAACCTAAAACCCACAAAAAAATATAAAACCCCTTAAATCCCATAAAAATGTTAAAACCTCCAAAAAGAATAAATAACTAAATAACTCAAAAAAAACCTAAAACTCCAAAATACATTAAAAACACTAGAAACCCCAAAATCCATAAAAAATAGAAATTCCCAAAAAACCTTAAAAATCCTTAAAAACATTAAACACCTTAAAAACCTTAAAACCAAAAAAATACCTAAAAATAACTCAAAACATAAAAAACACTAAAAAATCATAAAAACCATGGAAAAACATAAGAAACTTAAAATCTATAAAAACATTAAATCACTAAAAATAAAATAAAAATTATAAAAAAAACCTAATCCCCATAATTTTTTTAAAAAACTCTAAAAACTCAAAAAAACACTAATAAATTAAAAGAAAACATATAAACCATAAGAAACCGAAAAAACATAAAACATTAGAAACCCTAAAAACATGTAAAACCCATAAATTCTTGAAAATACTTACATCCCTAGAATCCATAAAACTATAAAAAAATAGAAATCCCCAAAAAACGTGAAAACATAAAAACCTAAAAACCTAGAAAAACATATGAAAACCATAAAACACCAAAAAAACTAAAATACCCATAAAAACCTAAAAACATGAAAAACATTAAAACCCTTAAACCATTAAAAATGTTAAAAACCTCTAAAAATTATAGTAACCTTAAAAAAGTCATGAAAACCGTAAAAATGAAATGACAGATAAATTGGTTATAGTGGAACCTAAGGATCTTATGGGATATTGCAACATTAATTGGAATTCCCATTCAAATGTATAGGAAAATGGATAATTTGCAGTTTGGGCATTATGAGAGAGTGCTGGATGAAGTTGATATGGCCATCAAATTAGTGTAATAGGTTGTGTCCACTACGGGGGATGATAGTTTGAAGCTTTAAATCTGATATGAGAGTAATCCAAAAAAAATCATGATTTATAGGTTCATTGGTCATATCTATTATGAATAAAAGAGGGATAAATTTTGAACCTTTTTCAATGTGAGAGTCCATGATGAAGCCTACTATCGAAAGACGAAAGATAATGTGAAGGGATTTCCATCTAAAACAACCATGTAAATGGATATAGGGACCTCAAATGGTGGTGTGGAATTAGCTGCAAAGCACATTTCTTTCCCATCCACATAAGGGGATCTATATTTAAATCCTCCTTCATCTCAAGTGATTGAAGTAGTTAAGACTGCTTTACGTACCCAAACTAGAGAATATCTTGAATCCCCCATGAGAATATTCACGTTGATGGGATTATCTCAGTTATCAGTACTGGTTGTCTGGAACCTTTTTATTTGAGGATACTAGATGATAAGTGTGAAATATCATGGATGGTTCACTTGAATATAGACAATCTGATTGACAAGGAAATAGGTAAGAGACTGATACAATCATTACTGATGGAAGCTCTAGGAATATATCAAATTCAAAGAATGATTCTGGAAATGTATTTATAGTGCATTGGAATTGTGAGGAACCTGTGGGTGAGAAGAAGCTTTTGATGTCTCCACACAGGTTACTGCATACTACTGATAAGTCCTATAGGAAGACCCCCAATAAACTCGCGGGGGAAATGGGTTCACATAGGGTGGTTTATCACCCAAGTAATGATTCTTGACCTCCTATTGATTCTGGTATGATTCCTAGGGTTTCATCCCTGATGGTACATATATATATAGGGGATGATGACGTAGTGAAGGATTTTACTCCAAGTAATATTTATGAGAGTGCTGATGTGTCTACAACTGATAGTTATAATATATATTTCACAAATATTCTCCTAGTAAAGGCTTCTAGAATATCCCCTACAAAGAGAGAAGTGCCTCAAATAGTATTTTATCCAAAAACAAGTTGACACCATTGAGTGGAACCCTTTGGGTATAAGACTCTGAATATCCACCACTTTCTAAGTAGGTCATTTTCCCTTTAGACCCTAATGTTGTGCCACCTAGTGTTGATTCAATAGTCTATAAAAAGGGTTCAAAAAATGAATCTATAGTGCAACCAGATCCAACATTGAATAAGGAAAAAGGAAGAGTGAGAAAATCCAAAGGTCCAAGAAATGATAGAATTGAGGAAGGGCATCTGAAAAGGACTCAAAACCTTCACCAATGAATCCATTTTACTTGAATTTCCCAGGGATCTGGAACTCCCTGATGATCAAGGACCTTATAAATTATTTATTTTCCTTTAAGCTGATGATGATTGGCATCTTAGAACTAAATGTGTCTTTTGAAAAGGGGAAGGACTTTAAGTGGTCCACCCTTGGTTATCAATTTATTACTCAAAATTCTCATGATCATAAAATGCTTCAACTTTAGGTTTTTGTGCATGATTGTTAGTAGGTTGCCTCCTATTTTAGGAATGCACAATGGATTTTTTTCTTTCATTTATCATGGTTCTAATTTTGAGGTTTCCATTTTGTTTGCCTCATCATCCTATATTATATGAAGGGAAAATTGGACTGAGATTTGATATGTTTCCTTAAGTGGTGTTAACAAATGGGTGGTGATGGTAGATTTCAATAGTTTCTTTATGAATGAAGAAAAAACAAGACTGAACATTAATTTAGCTGCCTTTTTGGAGTTATCTACCTTCATTGATCATTTACCTTTCTTTTTAATAATGGGTGGACTGTGACCCAAGGATGCAGAGAAGTTATTATTTAGGAATGGATTCAAATTCAACATGGAAAACCTAATCAAATTATTTTAGGAAAACTCATGACTTTTAAAAGACTATTAAGGGATTGGAATATGAAATCATTCTCTAACATTGATCTTCATATTAAGGAAGCTGAAGAAAACATGGTAGGCATTTAAATTTCCAACATGCACCTTATCATCCCCTCAAGAGAGGAAATACAAGCCCTTTTAAGGATATATGGTCTCATAACCATTAAGGAATGGCTGTATTAAAATCATCTGACTAAAAATAGATGAGGGGTGGTGAGAGAAACTACAAATTTTTCTATAATATGCACAATGAAAAACGGGTTAGAAAAGTATTAAATGATATTAATATTGATGGTCACCCTTATTCTATTGAATGTGATATCTCAAATGTAGTGGTGAATGACTTAACTAATATATAATATGATAATTATTTTGATTAAACTGAAAATATGATTGATAATATTATTCCATATATTGAGGAATATTAAAATATTACTCTCACAATGGCCCCTTCGAAGGGGAAAATTAAGGGAGCTCAATTTTCTCTTAACATGGAAGGTTTTGTTAGACTATATGGATTCAACAACAAGTTATTTATGATTAATTTGAATATTGTGTAGGATGATTTGAAAAATGTAGTCCAAGATTTCATTTCTAAAGACTACATTCCCAATTGTATTAAATTTAACTTTCTTCTTCTCATTCCTAAGAAAGGGAATAAAGTTGGGATTAATGTCATCAGGATGGTGTTTACTGGAACACCACCCCTTAGATTATTAGAAAAATCATTAAGACTAGATTGGGGAACATCATAAGGGGGCATGCATACCCTAATAAATTTGGTTTTATTCTAAATAGTAATATTCATAACTGCCTCTTTACTACTTCTGAAAGTATTAACATGATGACAAAGAAGACCAAATTAGTTAACTTTGCTATTAAAATTAATATTTATAAATCTTTTCACGTATTAAAATGAAGCTTACTCATTATAGTACATAGGAGATTTGGATTATCAAATTATTTCATCCAGATCATCAATAAATTCTTATATCAGAAAGGCTTTCCATTCTTATAAATATATCTCCAAGTGTTTACTTTCAATGTAAAAGGGGTGTTAAGAAAGGTAATCTGCTATATGGGATTTTATTTTCCATTGCTAAAGAATATTTGTGTAGATTACTCAATGTATTATATCATGTAGGATTATATGAATAGATTGAATTTGGAAGAGATAACCTCATATTATCCCATTTATTATATACTAATGACACTTTCATCATTGGGAAATCCTCCCAGATCACTATATCTAAAATCAAGTCCCACTTTTTACATTATGAGGTAGTTGATGGAAAACACATTAATTATAATAATTATTACATTGTTTTTTGTGATGGACTCACAGTGGTAAAAAATAGGATTAGTAGGTCTCTTGGAGTTAGGAAGGCTTCCATTTCCTTTACTTACCTTAGGGACTCTCTTTTTTACGGCATGGTGTAGTGTTAGTATCTTGACGGCATATATTCAGGCACCATTAATCAGATGTAAATATGGAAAGGGGATGATCTTTCTCAATATGGGAGGCTGTTCCTCATTGACTCGGTGATAACATAAATATTTTTTTACTCCTTATCAATTTAAATATGAACAAGAAATTTGATCAGTGAACATCAATGCATGATGCGGAAATTCATCTTGAGGGGAACCATTTATGAAAAAAATATGATCAGGGACACTTGGAAAGATTTTATTAATCCCATTGAGATGGGATTCCACAGAATCAAGGCTCTAAAGATCTTCAATGGTGGACTTATTAATAATTTCATCTAGAATATATTATTGTCTACTAACTCATATTTGGAGCTTATATCATG
Source organism: Viscum album (assembly GCA_963277665.1). Taxonomy (NCBI): domain Eukaryota; kingdom Viridiplantae; phylum Streptophyta; class Magnoliopsida; order Santalales; family Viscaceae; genus Viscum; species Viscum album. The sequence goes on from CAUJRU010000171.1 coordinate 287,017, forward strand.
CCGGTTGAAACCGAATCTTCTTAATGGAAGTCAAAATTACTTGTCTTCGTCTCTTTGGACTTCTCTTAGACACTCCTACAATGATATTCCTCGAAACTCAAGATGGATTGTGAGTATACAGTCTAATATTAATTGTTGGTGAACTCTGTGGATAGATAGTACATTACACATGGGTGATATACTCACTAATATGGTGGAAATGTTGGTGGAATGTTTTATGGATCATAGTGACAACCTTGATGTCATGGTATCTCCTCAAGCTCATTTGAAAATTCAAAATTACTCTTCTATGGACAATTATGGGATCATGTGGAAGCACAATAGAATTGGACACTTTAATACAAAAGAGTACTATAAGATTTACTTCATAGGTGATTACAAAGAACCTACTTGGATCCTTAAATTCAAAGCCCCTTTTGTTCAACCCGCTCAATTACTCCTTCTAGGGATAATATAGAAGAATAGGTTTCTCACACTTGATCAATTGAGAAAGTCAAGCCGATATGTATTATCTTCCTGACACTTATGATTGAAGGATGCTGAGAAAGTCCATCACTTGTTTCATTCTTTCTCATTTTATTAGAAGAAGTGGAGATACATTGGTGATATCTTTAGCATGAATCTATGATCTCATAGGAATATTAAATAATTGATGTTCAACATAAAAAAATTTGTATAGAGTGCCCAGATCGAGAACCTGTTGATTATTGCTACAACATCTTCTCTTAATGTTATCTAGACAGCTAGAAAAATAATACTCTTTGATAATAAAGCCCCATAAAATCACACTGGTGTATTCTTAGTTCCAAAATATATCAATGATACCGCTTCCATGCAATGTTGTTCCATGGACAACACATGTTCAGATATTATGTTACTTCGGTTGTTTGGAATTTCTAGTAAGCCGAAGCCACCACTCATGATCATGTATATACTATAGATTACTCCTATTGTTCCCTAAAATAATGCTAATGCTAGTGGATCTATGTTGGTATCTCCAAGACATTCTAGTTCTGATGGTTTTTATTGCACACACCATGGCTTTGTTGAAGGATTTTTTCATCATTTCATTTGGATGGGAATTCCTTATGAATCTGAGATGTGGTCCATTATTTATGCTCTCAAGCATGCTTTTTTTACCACAAGTATAATATTCTATGAATTGAATTCGACTTTGAACACTCAGTTACTTCTCTGAATATGAGGACTAGGGATGTTCTATGGTGACTTCTACCCCAATGGATTAAATGTATCAATCTGGTAATGTATATCAATATAATGATTACACATGTTTATAGGGAGGCGAATCAAGTGGCTGATGTGTTTTCAAGGAGGGATGTCCTGGAAATGAACTCCATGTGGTCCTTTATTACTTTTTAGTTCTGTGTGCCTTTGGTGGAGGATGACATGAAGAGAGTGTCTCTTTCTCAACATTTTAAATCCCATTTCTTGGTGTAACCTTGTCCTCGAATTTTTCATTAATACTTTTTAGGGATGGTCTAACATGACTTAGGATTTCCAGGTAAAACCCCTAAAAAACCCTAAAACCCCACTAAAAACAGTAAAAACCCTTTAAACCCATAAAAACATTAAGAAAAATTGAAAAAACATTAAAACACTAAAAACTCAAAGAACACAAAAACCCAAAAAAGACTATAAAAACCCATGAAATCCCTAAAAATCCTAAAAACTAAAAAATCCTAATAACCATTAAAATCCATAAAAAATGTTAAAAACCCCAAAAAACCCCTGAAAACCAATAAATTTGTAAAAACACTAAAAACCCTAAAAACCCCAAATAACCATGAAACCCCTAAAAACCATTAAAACCCCTAAAACACATAAAAACCCAAAAAACCAACTAAAACTATAACATAACTTAAAACACTAGAAAAACAAAAAAACTAAAAAACCTCAAAAACCTAAAAAATTCAAAGAATCCCTAAAAATCAAAAAAACAATAAATACTATAAAACCCTAAAAACCAAAAAACACACAAAAATACCTAAAAACCCCAAAACCCTTAAAATAAAAAGAATCCAAAAAATCCATAAAAATCCTGGAAAACATAAAAAACCATTAAAACAATGAAGAACACATGTAAACCATAAAAAACATAAAAACTGAAAAATATAAATACCAATAAAAACACAAAAAACCCACTAAAACCTAAAAACCTCTAAACACCCTAAAACCCAAAATGCATTAAAAACCTCTAAAAACCCATAAAATCCAAAAAACCCATGAAAACCCAAAAAAATCCCATAAAATAACTAAAAACCTTAATCCCCCTAAAACCCACAAAATCCTTAATAACCCAAAATACCATAAAAACCAAAAAAATCCAAAAAATTCTCTAAAAGTCCATGAAAACATAAAACAATCTAAAAACCCTGAAAACCCCATGACAACCATAAAAACTCCTAAAACCCATAAGAACCCCTAAAAAACCATAAAATCGTAAAAACCCACTAAAAACTATAAAAACAATTTAAACAATAAAACCCGTAAAAAACTCTAAAACCCTTAAAATGACAAAAACTAAAGAAACCATAAAAACTAAAAAGGCCACAAAACCCTAAAACCCCTATAAACCCTAAAAACCGTAAAACGAATATAAATCCTTAAAGACCATGAAAAAACCTAAAAACAATAAAAAAAATAATTAACTGAAAATGTAAAAAACCTTAAAAACCGCGAAAACCCCGTGAAAACCAAAAAAAATTAATAAAAACCATAAAAATGAAAGAAACCCAAAAAACCCAAAAATCCACTAAAAAGAATAAGAACCCTTAAAAACACCCAAAATAGTTAAAAGAAATAAAAAAACATAATACCATAATTAACTAAAGAACCATTAAAACCCAAAAGGACCCTAAAAACCATGAAAACCCCTTAAAACCTAAAAAACCGAAACCCCTAAACACCCCTCAAAATACATAAAACTCATAAAACCATAAATACCATGAAAATTCTAGAAGATCCATAAAAATCTCTGAAACAATAAAAAACCATAAAACCAAGAAAATCACTAAAAACATTAGAAACCGATAAAACCTAAAAACCCCAAAAAACCCAGAAACCACACTAAAAACTCTAATGACCCATTAAAACAAAAAAGCATTAAAATCATTAAAAATATAAAAAAACCATAAATACCCTAAAAACTAAGAAAACCAAAAACCCGAAAGACCCTAAAATCACTAAAAACCAATAAAAACCCTAAAACCCCTAAAAACACATATGAATCCCTAAAACCACTAAAAATCCCTAAAAACCCTAAAAACCCCTAAAAACCCCTAAAAAATTAAAAAATATTAAAAAAATTATAAAACTCCTGGAAAAGAAAAAAACTATAACAACTATGAAAACCCAATGAAAACCATAAACACCCTAATATGATAATAAAACCATAAATACCCATAAAAACCATAAAACCCCGCAGAAAATTATATAAACCCATAAACCCCTAAAAACATTAAAAACCCTAGACACATAAATCCATAAACATAAAAACCCCTTAAAAATGAAAATGGCCAGGAAAACCAGGAAAACCTTGAAACCCCTCAAAATACTTAAAAATATGAAAAATACACAAAAACCCATAAATATCTTAAAAAGGTGTTAAAAATTTCTTAAAATATTAAAACAAAAAAAATAAAATCATACTGATAAAAAATAAAAACTAATAATATATTTAAAAAACCTAAAACCATGAAAAATCAGAAACCCAATAAAAACACTAAAAAACATAAACCCCCCAAAAACGTTAAAAAATATAAAAAAGAGTAAAGAAAATAAAAAAATAACCCCCTCCCCCCAAAAGACCTTGAAATACCCTAAAAACCCTATAAACCCCTAAAATCTTTAGATACCCTAAGAACCCATAAAAATCCTGAAAATCCAATGTATTCCTAAAAAACCATAAAACCCCAAAAATAATAAAAACCAAAAAAACACATAAAAACTTTAAAACCCACCAAAACCCATAAAAACAATAAAAAAACTAAAACCCATTAATACCCATAAAAATGTTACAAAATTCATAAAACCATTAAAAACATAAAAAATATAAAAATATAAAAACCCAAAAAAACCCAAAAACCCTAAAAACGCCAAAACCCTAAAAATCCTGAAAATCCTAAAACCAAAAAATCCCAAAAACCCCTAAAAACAATAAATATACAAAAAATAAAAAAAATCCATAAAAAGATAAGAAACCATGAAACCATGAAATGCTTGTGAAAATTAAAAACAGACATAAAAACCTTAAGAACCCTAAAAATATATAAAACCCTAGAAGAATAAAAACTATAAAACCCATTAGAACCCCTAAATTTGATAAAAAATATGAAAACCCATAAAACCCTAAAAACGAAGCCCAAAAAACTAATAACAACTGTAAAACTCTGAAAAAATATAAAAAACCTGGAAAACTCCTGAAAACTGTCAAAATCCATAAAATCCCTAAAATATGCTAATATCCATAAAAATCATAAAAATCACTAAAAATCCCAGAAAACATAAAAAACATAAAAACCCTCATAACCCCTCAAAAAAAACTAAAAACCATTAAAAACCTTAAAACCATAAAACACAAAAAAGTCCCCTAGAAATATTCCACCCCTTTAAACCCCTAAAAAAATTTAAAAGTCCAAAAAACCAAAAAACCCTAAAAAACCCAAAAAAAATACAAAAACCAAAAATATCATAAAACCATAAAACACAAAAAACACTAAAAACCCATGAAAAACCATAAACCCCTCAAAATACCATAATACCTTTTATACCACTAAAAACGTAAAATCCTAGAAAATCCATAAAAATATCTGAAAACATAAAAACCCTAAAAACCCTGAATACCTCTACAAACCATAAAACCATTAAAATAGTAAAAAAACCAAAAAATATAAAACCCATATAAAATAATAAAATCTCTATGACCCCTTAAAATAATGAAGAACATTAAAAACACCAAAAAACCATAAAAAACCTTAAAAACAAAAAAAATCCCTGAAAGCAAAAAAGACTATAAAACCCTAAGATCCCCAAAATCAATAAAAAAATAGAAAACACTAACATCCTCAAAATCCGTAAAACCCTAAAACCCTAAATACCATATAAATCTTAACAAAGTTTTACAAATCTCTAAAAACATAAGAAGACCCTAAAATCCATAAAAAACCATGAAAACCATAAAACCCCATAAAACCGCAATAAAGTAATAAAACCTATAAAAAATAATAAAACTCCTAAAAACATTATCAATCTCTAAAAAAATTTAAATCCCAAAAAACATAAAAAAACCCCAAAACAAAAAAAATCATAAAGACCATGGAAATAACTAAAAACACTAAAAATTCTAAAAACCCCTAAAACCTAACTACCTAAAAACCATAAAATCATTAAAAACAGATAAATATCCATGAAAACGTAAAAAAACCAAATAACCCAACAAAACCAATGAAACACCTAAAACCCCATAAAATCTTTAAAACACTTTAAACCCATAATTTCCATAAAACCCACTAAAAATCCAAATACCATTTAAACCTTAAAATCATTCAAAGACTCTAAAAATCATAATACCCAACAAAATAAAAAAACCCTTAAAACCTAAAAGACCTTAAAAACATTGAAAACCCCTAAAAACCAAAAAACCAATAAATAACCCAAAATTCATAAAAAAACCACTAAAAATGATAAAAAAACCCCTAAAACCCCTAACCACCCCCACCTGAATACCATAAACACCATTAAAAACCATAAAATTCTAAAAACCCATAAAACCATAAAAACTGATTAAAACTCTAAAAACCTTAAAAAATAAAAAAACCCTAAAAACTAAAAGACCATAAAATCAACAAAAACCCATAAAACCCAACAAAACCTTTGAAATTCCTAGAAAACCTCAAAATCCCTAAAACCCTGAAAACTCCAAAAGACCAAATATTTCATAAAATCTTTCAAAATCCTTAAAAACAAAAAACAACTAAAATGATAAAACCCCCCAAAAACAATAAACCCATGAAAATCTTAAAAACCCTAAAAATTCATAAAAAGACTAAAAACCAATAAAACATTTAAAAACCCTTATATCTCCTTTAATGTTTAATAAAACTCAAAAATCCTTTAAAATTTTAAAAAACTCAAGAAACCCTAAAACCCCAAAATGACACTAAAACCCCTAAAAATCCCGAAAATCCCAAAAAAAATTAAAAACCGCAAAACACTAAAAATCAATAAAACCCTTAAAAATATATAAAAACCATAAAAAATAAAAAAAATTCTAAAAAAACTGGTAACATTAACACCCCTGAATACCTTCAAAAAAAAATGGAACCCTTACGACCCTCTAAAAACCCTAAACCCCATAAACCCATAAAAACCACTTACACTCTAAAAAACAACTAGATACTCTAAAAACCCATAAAACCCCAAAAATCCTCAGAAGGGATTAAAAATCTATAAAAATTCTTTAATATCCAAAAAACTCAAAGAATCCCTAAAACACCAAAAATACCATAAAACCCTGAAAAAACAATAAAAAGATGATAATAAAAATCCCTCAAATCCTTATAAACCATAAAAACCCTAAAACCTTTAAAAATCTTAATAAATCCCTTAAATCTATAAAAATGTAAAAAATAATAAAACATATGAAAACACCCTAAAAACTAAAAAAACACCTAGATTTTTTAAAATCCATAAAAACTCATAAAAACTCTAAATAACTAATAACTCTAAAACCCTTAAAAAATATAAAAATGTTGAAAACTCTAAAAAACCATCATAACCCTAACAGAAACCAAAATAACCCTAAAACCCCAATAGACCGCAAAAACATGAAACCCTGTAAAAACACAAAAAATATAAATTCCCTAAAACCATAGAAATAATAAAAAAGCCGTAAAAATCTTGAAAAATATAAAAACAAAAAAAAACTAAAAAAACATGAAATCCATAAAACCCCAAAAAACATAAAATCTCCTAAAAGCCATAAAAACCCTAAAACCAATAAAACTATAAAACCTATTAAACCAATAAAAACGTTAAAAACAAAAAAAACTCTAAAAACCCATAAAAATCCAAAAAATGAAAAAAAAACTCTAAAACCCCAAAAGACAGCAAAAACCTTGAAAACCCCTAAAAATCATTAAAACCCAATAAAAACCTCAAAAATCCCTAAAACCCCAAAATTACTTGAAAACTTAAAAACCAGAAAAAAACTCAAAACCCCGTAAAAATAACTAAAACATTAAAAACCCTAAAACCCCATAAAAACTGAAAAACCACCAAAAAAGTCAAAAAAAACTTTTAGACACCTAAAATTGGAAAAAATGTTATAAAAACTTAAAAAACCTAAAAAAACTCAAAAAAATATAAAAACCTTAAAGACCCTAAAACCCTTGAAAAGTACAAAAAAACTAAAAAACCCTTTAACTTCCTTTAAAATCCCAAAAACCATTAAAAACCTAAATCCCATACAAATCTGAAAGAATCCCTAAACCCACCTGAAATCATAAAAAGCCCTAAAACTTTAGAGAATCCTTAAATACCATAAAAATCTGTAAAACCCATAGGAAACCATAAGAACCCATAAAAACATAAAACCCATTAGAACTATAAAAATCCTTAAAACCTAAAAAATGAATAAAAAACTCTAAAACATTAAAAACTCTAAAATCTATAAAAACTCAAAAAAAAAAACACCCCTAAAAACACAAAAGATCCTAAATAGCAAAAAACCCAAAAAAGGCCCTAAAAAGTATAAAATCATACAATTCCATATATCCCTAGAATCCCTCTAAAAACCATAGAAACACCTTAAACTTTGAAAATTAATAACACCCCATAAAACAATAAAACCCAATGAAACACTAAAAACCCTTTAAAACATTCAAAACATTATAGAAATATAAAAAACTTTAAACTCACTAACAAATTAAAAACCCACTAAAACCCCAAAAATATTTTAAAAACACTAAAACCCTAAAAAATGTGAAGAACCTTGAAAAATCGTAAGAACCATCAAAATCCCCAAAATCCATAAAAACACATAAAATCCATAAAAATCCTAAAAATCACTAAAAATAATTGAAACATAAAAACCTAAAAAACCCTTTGAAAACCAGAAAAAAAAGTCTAAGACCTTAAAACCCCTAAAACATCATAAATACCTTAAAAACTAGAAAAAAATACAAAAACCCTTAAAACACCAAAAAAGGTATAAACCCCCAAAAAAACATAAAGTTAAATGTAAAAAAACCCAAAAAACCCAAAAATACCCTAAAAACCATGAAAAAAAACTAAAAACCCTCTAAAATCCCTCAAAATCCTTAAAGACCCATAAAACACTAAAAACCCTAATGAATCCATAAAAATTCTATTAAAAGAATAAAAATAAATTAAAATGTAAAAAATAATTGAAAAACAAAAAACCCATTGAAAACCATATAAACCCCTAAAAACCTTAAAAACACCTTAAAACTGATAAATACACGAAAACCCACTAAAAAATATGAAATATCTAAAACCCTTAAAATCCTAAAAGCTCAAACAAACCCTAAAACCCCAGAAAGACCTAGAGAACCTTGAAGAAACCTAATAACCCTTAAACCCCTAAAAACCTATAAAACCCATAAGAACCACAAAAAGTCCATAAATAAACTAATATACACAAAAAAACTAAAAATACATAAAAAATACATAAAATTTTCTTAAAACATCAAAACCCTAAAAACCATTCAACCCCTAGAATTCCATAAAAACCCATAAAAACCATAAAAACCTAAAAAACCCATAAATCCCCAAAAAATCACTAAAAACTCTAATAACAATTAGACCCATAAAAATGTGAAAAAGCTCTAGAAAAATCAAAAAACCCAAAAAAGTCCCTAGAACCCTAAAACCACCTAATAACCCCATAAATCCCAAAAAACCTACTAATTCCCTAAACACCATAAAAACCCTAAAACCTATAAAAACCCTAAAAAATCAATTTAAAACGTAAGAAAACAAAAAACCATGAAAACCCAATGAAACCCATAAAAACCAATAATAACATAAAAACCCCTAAAACCCATGAAAACCCAAAAAACCTAATAAAAACAATAATACACTTAAAACCCTAAATACATTAAAAATGTTAAAAACTATAAAAATACCTTTATAACCATAAAAACTAAAAAAGACCTTAAAAACCAATAAATTCCCTGAAAACCTAAAAACACATAAAAACCCTAAAAAGCACTAAACATCCCTATAAACCCTCATAAACCATAAAACCCCTAAACAACATAAAAACCATAAAAATAATCAAAAAATATGAAATTATTGAAAATTTAATAAACCATAAAACCCCATAAAAATCTAAATACCATAAAACCCCCTAAAACACATTAAAAACCAAAACCCATAAAAAACAATAAAAATATAACACCCCTTAAACCCCTAAAAATATAAAAAAAAACAAAAATCCCTAAAATCCTAAAAAACACTAAGAAACCCTAAAACCCCAAAACAACCTAAAACCCCTAAAACCTATAAAAACCTTAAAATCGCTAAAAACCCCAAAATACCCAAAACACATAAAAACCCACAAAAATCATAAAAAATCCTAAAAAATCGCTGAAAACATAAAAAACCATAAAACCTTGAAAACCCCCAAGAATGAAATAAAAAAACTAAAAACCTTAAAACCCCTAAAAATTCATAACAATATTAAAAACCAAAAAAGTCATTAAAAACTCATAAAACCCCTAAAAATAGTAAAAAATTATAAAACCCTTAAAACCCCAATAAAAGAACATAAAACCCCAAAATATTATAAACCAAAAATACCCTAAAACCCTTAAATGCTTAAATCGATAAAAACCCATAAAAAATAAATTTAAGAAAAAAAACCTAAAAATTCCTAAAATCGTAAAAAACCCTAAAACCCATGAAAACACCTATAGAACCATAAAATCCATAAGACCCTAAAAACCTATAATAACAATAAAAACTCACCAAATTGTATAAAAACCCAAAACCTTTTTAAATGATAAACACTCTAAAAAAACTCAAAAAACCTAAAAAACTCAAATAAATAATAAAAACCCATAATACCAAAAAACCTCAAACCCTAAAAATCCCCAAAAATTAAAAAATCACTCAAAATACTTCAAACACCAAAAAAACCTTAAGAACCATCTAATTCCTAAAAATAGCTAAAAACTAAAAATTTTAAAATACAATTAAACCCTAAAAATCCCTGAAGATCATAAAACCCTCTAAAACCATAAAAACCCAAAAAAAAATAAATACCCTAAAAACAACTAAAAACATTATAAACCCATAAAATCGCAAAAAAATGGAAAATAATAACTTAAAAACCGTGAAAATTTGAAAAAAAACTGCTTTAAACCCAAAAAGAACCTAAAACCATGAAAACTCCTAAAATGATTAAAAACCCTGAAAACCCCTAAAACCCATCAAGATACTAAAAAACCCTAAATATTATAAAAATCCTAAAATGACCAAAAATTTTCTGAAAATTTAAAAATCCTTATAAACCAAGAACACCCCATAAAATCCATAAAATCCCTAAAAACCCAAAGATGCATAAAATAAATAAGACACTAAAACCCCAATAAAAATTCTAGAAACCCTTTAAAACCATAAATTTTTTTAAAAACTCTAAAATCCATTAAAACCCTAAATGTCAAAAAACCATAAAAAACAAAAATGACCCTCAAAATATAAAAAAATGATAAAACCATAGAAACACCAAAAATCCCCTTTCAAAATACCAAAAACATTTAAAAAAATACTTAAAAACCATAAAAATCTTTTAAAATCACTAAAACTCCTTGAAAACATAAAAAAATATAAATTCCCTATAAATCCCCTAAAAACCATAAAAACCCTAAAAACCATAGGAACCATAAAACCCCCAAAAAACCAGAACAAAATAACTAAAAACTCTTTAAACCCATAATAACGTATAAAAACACTAAAAACCCAAAAAATCCAAAAAAAACTCAAAACCCCCTAAAAACCCAAAAACCCCTGAAAACCCAGAAGATCCCTAAAACCCATAAACCCCTAAAAATACCCAAAACTGTAAAACTCCCTTAAATCCCTTAAAAACCATAAAAATCATAACAAATCCCAAAAAATCCCCAAAACATAAAAATACCTCAAAACCCTCAGAAAAATAAAAAACCAAAAAAACCATTAAACCCTAAAAACCACAAAAAATTGTAATCGCCCACTAAAAACAAATGAAACCCTTAAATGACAAAAAAAAACTTTATATAACTTTACAAACATTAAAAAATATTAAAACCCAAAACAATCCTAAAAAACTATAAAAATCCTTAAAAACTATATAATCATTGAAAATCCCATAAAACCCCTCAAAAGCCCTAAAATCCCCTAAACACTAAAAACAAAAAAATGTTAAAAATCCTTAAAAAATATCCATAATATGTAAAAACCCCTAAAACCCTAGAAAACCCCCAAAAATTTGAAAACTCATAATACCCTTAATAATACCAAATAAATCATAAAAAAATAAAAACTCACTAAAACATTAAAAATCCTTCAAACACTAAAAAATTAAAAAACTATAAAAACCCATAAAACCCTTAACAACTCATTAAAAACCCTAAAAATTAAAAATATCATAGAACACGAAAAAATCATATAAGTATAAAAACATTTATTACCCCCAAAAACCCTAAATATCCCAAAAAACCTAGAAAACATAAATATCCTACAAAAATTCATAAAAATTGCATGGAAACATAAAAAATCCTAAAAATTCTAATAACCCCCTAAAATCCATAAAATACAATAAAACCCCCAAAAACCCACCAAAATATTTAAAAATAATAAGAAAACTTTAAAAGTATTAAGATAAATCTAAAAACCCTTTAAACCCCATAAGAAACAAAAAAACTAAAAAAAACCAAAAAGTCCTTAAAAACACTAAAAATACTAAAACCCTAAGAACCCTGAAAAACATTAAAGACACTCAAAATCATAGAAACCCTAAAAATAATAAAACCCTAAAAAATACCTATAGTCCATAAAAACATAAACAATACTAAAATCCTAAACAACCCCTGAAAACCATAAAACACCAAAATAACATTAAAAACGTTAATCCCTATAAAAACCATAAAAATCACTAAAAAAATTAAAACCCCTTAAAACCCAAAATATGGAGAAAATATATATATATATAATCCTAAAAAATAAAAAAACCTAAAACCCAAAAAGATTATAAAAAACATGAAAACATGAAAACCCCTAGGAAACCATAAATACCCTCAAAATCCCGAAAAATTCTAAAAAACCTAAAAACCTAAAAACCCTAAAAAATTCCTAACAATCAATGATAATATAAAAAACCAGAAAATTCCATAAAAATAAATAAAACCCTAAATCATTAAAACCATAAAAATAGTAAAAACTCTAAAAACCACTAAAAACACTAAAACCCCCAAAACCCCCCATAAAATGTTAAAAAATATGAAATCCCTTAAAACCCTTAAAAACTCAAAAAGAAACTAAAACCCTTAAAAACCAAAAACCCCTAAACAAACATTAAAACCCCTTAAAATCATTTAAATTCCAAAAAACACATAACCAATTATAAATCCATGAAAACGTAAAAAAACACAAAACCCTAAAAATTCTACAAAATAACTAAAAAAAATCCATGAGAAACAAAAAAACCAATAAAAATCATAAAACCAATAAAAAAATCTAAAAACAATTTATACCACAACCCCAAAAAAAATAAAAAATGTAAAAAACCATAAACCCCTAAAAGATTAAAAAACTACTAAAAACCAATAAGACCATAAAAACTTGAAAACCCCTAAAATCCCCAAAAAAAACCCTAAAAATTAAAAAAAACATTGAAAAATCATAAAATCCCCCAAAATCCAATGAATAGGTAAAAAAATTATAGAAACTATATACAAATCCTAAAAAATACCTAAAAATACATGGAATGTGAAAAACCATAAAACTCTTAAAAACCACAAAAAACCATAAAAACTCACTCATACTTTAAAAACCCCATAAAACCCATAAAAACATTAAAACCACTAAAACTCTAAATCCTTGTAAAACATATAAAATTTTTAAATACATTTAAACACCTTAAAAACTATAAAAACTAAAAAACCCATAAATCCCAAAATGTCCATAAAATCAAAAAAAAATTAAAACCCCCCAAAAACCCCTAAAAATAATCAAAATCCATAAAAACCCCAAAAAAAATAAAAAACCATAAAATCATTAAAATCGCTAAAAATAATTTAAAGCATTAAACCCTAAAACCTCAAAAATTCATGAAAATAATAAAAAACCCAACAAAATTAAAAAACCCACAAAAAACAAAAAAACCATAAAACTAATAATAACTCCAAAGACCTTTAAAACATTTTAAAATGTTTAAAAACTATAAAAAAACTAAAAAAACTAAAAGCCTAAAAGACAAAAATACCATCAAAACCCTAAAATTACAAGAAACCTCCAAAACCGTAAAAACCTCGGAAACCCTCAAAATCAATAAAAACCATAAAATCCATAAATATCGTCAAATATCCATAAAAATAAATAAAAATTTAAAAAACCGGAAAAAATCTGAAAACCATTGAACCCCTAAAACCCTCAAAACTCATAAAAACCCATAAAGACACTTAAACCCACTAAAAACACAATAAATTTTTAAACCCTAAAAAACATTAAATAACCTTAAAAACCCTTAAAACCAAAAAGAATCAATGAAACCCTAAAAACCCTAATGAATATACAAACCCTAAAAACCCTAAAAACCATTAAAATCCTTAAAAATCCTCAAAATCCATAAAACCCTTAAAAATCCTAAAAATAATAATAATCCTAAAATACCTAAAAATCGCTGAGAAATTAAAAAAAACCTAAAACCCCTAAAAACCTAGAAACCCCTTAAAAACCATAAAAATCCATAAAAAATATTAAAACTGCTGAAAAATATAAAAACCCTTAAAACCTCAAAAAATTTCAAAAAACCCACTAAAACACCAAAATACCTCAAAACTCCAAAGAACCTTGAAAACCCTAAAATACTTGAAAAACTATAAAACCCTCATAATTCATCACTACTACAAAAACAACATATACCCACCGTTAAAACCCATGGAAATGTCCCCCAAAACCGTGTGTATAGCCTATAACCACGATTTTGGGAACCGTGGGGGTGAGAGGCTTTGCAATATGGGTCTTAGCTTATAACCACGGTTTGGAAAAACCGTGTGTATAGGGGTCTCATAGCATGGCACACCGATATACAGCTTGGAACAACACTTCCCCCACAGTTTTCAATCCCTGGGGATTTATATTTAAAAAATGAAGGTGGCATGATTCATCCTTGGGACGCCCCACAAGCAGGTCGCCTTCTCTGACCTACCCCGCAAACGAGATTTTCAATATATATATATATTAATATAGCTTCTTATCTAAAAATGAGTAATGTAAGAATCAAACACACTACTGGTTGGAGGAGGATATGTTGCCTGACAAATTGATCTTTGGATATTTTGTTAATATTTCCATATATTTGTTTACAAATATTAATTAAAATCATTAATAAGAAAAAAAATTCACCAAGATTCGAATAGTGGACCACCTTTAACAAAACGGACTTCCTAACCAACCAATATAATAATATTACTTCTATTATTTTTGTATCTTTGTAATTATATTAATCCAAACCGTGTTCCCGCCAAATATTTTTTTTTGCCGCGTAATTTTTTTCTCGCCATAATGCTGAAAAACAATTCCCACGGTTCTCTGAAACCATGGTTATAGGTCTTTAAAAATACCTCAAATACCCATGGTTTTGAAAAACTGTGGGTATAGGTCTTCCAAAAAAACACTATACCCATGGTTTGGCCAAAAATGTGGATATACGTCTTGAAGAAACCACTTATACCCAAGGTTTTGCAGAACAGTGGGTATAGACCCATTTTCTGGTGCGGGTATCCAGCGGCTCTCTGGGGGTACCTGCAGGGGCTATTCGGATTTCCCCTCTACCTTGACAGGCCATTCATTGAGATGCTGGACAGCCTGGTCAACTGGCCATGCAGTATGCAGGTTTCCAATTTTCTACATAAGGCCATTGCTGTCATAGTCTCCTACACATGGGTTGCCCGGAATGCAATTGCTTTCAACAAAGGGCAGCTCTCCCTTCATGGTGGTGTCGTCAGCATCCACACAGAGATCCATGCAGCGTCTCATATCCAATCTGACCTGATGGAAAATAATGTGAGTGAACTTATTCTCTTGCGGTTACTTGGTGTGGATGGCAGGCCAAGGAAACCGATGATTCTAAAATACATCTGATGGATCCCCCTGATCTCTTCCTGGATCAAGGTCAACGTGGATGGTACAGCGCTGGGCACACCAGGGCCCTCGGGGTGTGGAGGGGTATTCCATACACACCAAGGATTTTTCAAAGGCTACTTTCATCACTTCATTGGGAATGGGTGTTCCTTTGAAGCTGAACTTTGGTCCTTGATTAAGGCGATTGATTTTGCTGGACAGTTTGGATGGAATCCCCTCTGGCTTGAATCAGACTCCATGCTTGTAGTGGAAGTTCTCAAAGCTAAATCAGAGCGCGTCCCTTGGAGGATCCTTCTGCAATGGATGGAATGCCTTGTTTCCTACCAAAGTCTCATCCTTCATGTCACACACGCCTACTAGGAGGAAAACTCGACAACAGATGCGCTATCCAAAGAGGCGATTGTGGAGAGGACCTCGATTTGGTCGCATGTGGCCGCACCGTGCTGCCTTCGATTTGTAGAGTCTGATATGAAGGGTGAGGTGCACCCCTGGGTTTGTAATCCCCCCATGTGACATCTTCTTCGTGCTCTTCTTTTTTATATATTTTGGGGGGCCAGGTTCACTGGGTCTCGAGCCTTCTTTGCCCAGAAAACCCAGAAAACCCTTAAAACACTCAAAATATGATAAAAACCCTTAACCTAGAAAAAACTCAAAAAAAACCTAAAAACCCAAAAAACCATAAACACCCCAAAACCCTAAAATGCCACAAAAATCCTGAAACCCAAAAACCCCAAAAACCATAAAAATCCAAAAAAACCTTTAAAACCCTAAAAATGTAAAAACACCTTAAAACCCTGAAATACCACTAAAAACCATAATAAATTAAGAATAATGAAACCCCTATATCCACTAAAACTCTTAAACCCCTTAAAACACCCCAAAAACATAAAGAAACCATTTAAACCCCACAACACACTAAAAACACAAAAAAAACACTAAGAACCCCAAAAAACCATAAAAAACCTAAAACCCCTTATAACCAAAAAAATCACTAAAAACCTTAAAAACAATAAAAACGATAATAATCATACAAAATCACTAAAAAAACATGAAAACATATAACAATATCAAAACCTCAAAAACCCACTTAGAACCATAAAACCCCTAAAAACCATTAAAACCCCTAAAACCCTATAAAACCCTAAAACCTAAAAAACTATTAAAACCACTATAACACCTAAAAAAATTAACAAACTCAAAAAAATCCTTCAAAACAATAAAAAATTACAAAAAAACCTTAAAAACCCCAAAGACCCTAAAACACTAAAGACCCTGAAAATCCTAAAAACACATAAAAACCCTAAAAACCAAAAAAACCAAGTAAAATCTCACAAACCATAAAAACCATAAAATATCCCTAAAAATCACTAAAACTATAAAAACCATATAAACCTAGAGAAACAAATAAAATCAATACAAACACATCAAAACCTTAGATTCCCTAAAAAATATATAAATACCCTAAAACAAAATTAAAACACTAAAAACCCTAAAACCCCACAAAATGTTAGAAAATATAAAAACACATTAAAACCATAAAAAATAGAAAAATAATAAAAATCCAAAAGACCATGAAAACCCCTAAAAACAAAGAAACCCCTTCAAGCCCCTCAAAATCACTAAAACCACTAAAACTATAAATCGATAAAAAAATAAAAAAAATCCATAAAAATACTTGAAAATGTAAAAAACCCTAAAGACCATGAAAACACCTAAAAATAATAGAAACCCATAAAAACCTAAAAACACTATAACCCATAAAAACCTTAAGAACACTAAAACTGTACAAAAAACTCTGAAAATCCTTAAAATTCATAAAATGTCAAAAATGTTAAAAAATTCTTAAAACCCATAAAACCAGAAAAACTAAAAAAACAATAAAACCAAAAATAGGATAATTTCCCTAAAACCCCCAAAAAACCAAAAATCCTTGAAAACACAAAAAAAACACTCAAAATCCTTTAAACGTAATCAACTCTAAAAACCACAAAAATCCAAAAAAATAACTAAAATCGTAAAAATATAATAAAAACCTTGAAAAGGCACTAAAAATCATAAACCCCAAACAACCATAAAAACACCTTAAAACTATTAAAGACCTTGAAAACCCATAAATAACAATAAAACCCTTCAAATCCCTAAAAAACATTAAAAACACTAAAAACCATAAACACATAAAAATTAAAATAACCCCTGAAACCCAGAAGATGCTAAAAACTAGAAAAAATCCGTAAAATCCCTCAAAAACCTAAAACCCCTTAAATCCCTAAAGATCCTAAAAACCAATAAAACCATAAAAAACCAAAAAAAACACTAAAGATCCCTAAAAAAAATAAACTAAAAACCTAAAAACCCTTGAAAACCATAAAACCCCTAAAAACCTTTGAAACCCTGAAAACCCATAATACCCATAAAAACCCACTAAAAACATAAAAAATACATAAAACCCCCAAAAGACACATAAAACTCCAAAAAACAATAAACACCCTTAAATATCTATAAACCCTAAATAACAATAAAAATCCTAAAAATCCATAAAAGTCCATAAAAACATAAAAACTCCTAAAAAATATAAATGAATAAAAAACCATAAAAACGAATAAAAAACAATAAAACCCCCCAAAAAACTAAAAAACCACTAAAACCCTTAAAACCACTTAAAACTGATAAAAATGTCAAAAAACACATAAAACCATTTAAACCAAAACACCCAAAAAACCCAAAAAACCCCAAAAGGCACTAAAACCCTAAAAACACATAAAAACCCTAAAAATCCTAAATACCCTAAAAACCCCTCAAATCTCTAAAAAACCAAAAAAACACCATAAATAAAAATTCCCAAAAAAATAATTAAAAATAAAAAAAAATATTACCCAGAAATACTTGTGGAAACCATAAAAACATCTAAAAACCATTAAGAATCCTAAAAATCCATAAAACTATAAAAAAGACTAAATACTCTAAAAAACATTAAAATCCATAAAAATGTTAAAAAAAACAATGAAAAACACAAAAAAAATATATCTAAAAACCCCAAAACAACCATAAAACCCATAAAAACCATAAAACCACTAAAAATCACAAAGACCTACAAAATCCCTAAATACCCTAAATACCCTAAAAACCATAAAAACCATAAAAATCCATAAAATCATTGAAAACATATAAGACCTAAAAACCATAAAAACCATTTAAACCAATAAAAACCCTTTAAAATATTAAAAACCCCTAAAAATGCATAAAATCCTCAAAAAACCAAAAAACTCTCAAACTCACTAAAAACCATAAATACCCTTAAACCAAAAAAACCATAGAAAATCCTTGAAATATAAAAACTCTAAAAAACATAAATACCCATCAAACCCCTAAAACTCCGTAAAAACCATAAAACCGATAATAATATAGAACTCCTAAAAACCAATAAAATATTTAAACCCCCAAAAAGCATTAAGAAACACTAAAAAACATAAAAACCCTAATATTAAAAAAATTGAATGCCCAAAAACCCTAAAAAAATTCTAAAATCCCCAAAAATCCCTCAAAATCCCTAAAACCCTAAAAACTATTAAAATCCTAAAAAATTCCTTAAAATCCATGAAAACATAAAAAACCCTAAAAACCCAAAAAAAAAACCCCTTAATCCCACAAAACACTAAAAATATAAAAAACATAAAAAACCTAAAAAACACTAAAATCTATAAAAACACATACAACTCTTAAAAACATAATAAACTCAAAAAAAACCTTTAAAACCCAAAAAACCTAAAAATTCCAAAAAGCCTGAAACCATGAAGATCTTGAAAACCACAAAAAAACCATAAAAACCCCTAAGAACCCCTAAATAAAATAACCATAAAAACTCTTAAAAATCCTCAAATATCCGTGAAAATGTAAAAAAACCCGAAAAACTCTCAAAAAACCACTCATAGCTACAAAAGCCCTTAAATCCTTAAAAAGCCTAAAAACGCATAAAAATCATAAAAACCCACTAAAAACCCTAAAAAACATTTAATCCCTAGAATGTATTGAAACACTCCAAAATGACTGAATACCCTAAAAAATAAATAAAAACATAAAAGCACAAAACCCCACAAATCACTTAAAACACTAAAAACCCCAAAAAACTGCAAAATTCCAAAATATCCTAAAAACTGCTTAAAACAATAATTATTTTCTAAAAAAATATCCAAACATCTCACAAAAAATATAAAACCCTAAAAAACAAAAAAAAACCCCTAAAACCTATAAAAACACATAATATATTTACAAAACCCTAAAAATTGTAAAAATTATAAAATATGAATAAAATTTTTTAAAAAGACGTTAAAAAAGATTAAAAACCCAAAAAATATCAAAAAACTAAAAAACCCAAAAGACCCTAAAAACAAAGAAAAACCCTAACACCCAACAAAGTCATTAATACCCCAAAACCCCATAGAATTCCTAAAACCACTAATACCCATAAAATTCTAAAATTTCTGAAAAAATCTCAAAAAATAATTAAAACATAAAAACCACTAAAAAGTTTGAAAACCCTCTTAAAACTATAAAACCCCTAAAAACCATAAAAACCCTAAAAATAATAAAATCCCAAAAACCCAATAAAAATCTAAAAACCCTTAAAACCAATAAAATGATAAAAAACTCTAAAAAACATCAAAACCACTAAACAATAAAAAAATTAATAAAAACCAAAAAACCCAAAAAACCCTGAAAACAACTATAACCACTAAAACACACTAAAACCCCCTAAAACCCCTCAAAATCCATTAAGACCCTAAAAAATCCAAAACACCATACAAATCCAAAAAAACACTAAAAATCACAGAAAAAATAAAACACCCTAAAACCAATAAAAACCCATGGAAACTATAAATCCCCCTAAAAACCCTAAAACCCCAAAAAATACTAAAAACCACTAAAACCCCTAAAAACCCACTAAGAACTCTAAAACCCTCAAAAACCCTAAAAATGTAAAAATAAATTAATAAGATATAAAAACCCTTTAGCCCTCTAAAAACTCAATGAATCCCTAAAACCCCAAAATGAAACTAAGACATGAAACCCCCTAAAAAATTAAAAAAAACAAAATATCCTTCAAAATTATTAAACATTTAAATAACCCAAAACCTGATAAAAATCCAATTTTTTTACATACTAAAAATATAAAAACCCCTAAAGCCCATGGAAATCCTCTTAAACCAGTAAAAACACAAAAAAAATTAAAACCACTAAAATCTCAAAAAACTCTAAAAAAACACAAATAAATATAAAACCATTTAAACCCCTAAAAATGTTAAAAACACTAAAAGCACATCATAACCCTTAAAAAGTAGAAAAACACTGGAAATCCATATATTCCATAAAAACCATGAACCCCAATAGAAACCATAAAAAACATTGAAAATATTTAAAAACACTAAAAATCACTAAAAATCAAAATACCCTTAAGAACCATAAAAATCATTAAAAGCTGTAAAAAAATCTAGAAATCATAAATATCTATAAAATCCCTAAAAATGATGAAAGCCCTGAAAACCCTAAATACTATAAACACTAAAAACAAAAAAAAACACTTAAAAACACTAAAATATCTATAAACCATTTAAACCATAAAAATATTAAAATTTTAAAAACTGTAAAAACCATAAAAACCGGAAAAAACTCAAAAAACCCAAAAACATAATGGCCCCTAATAACTTGGAAAACCCCTAGAACCCATATTAATCCCAAAAAGCCTAAAAACCATCCAAATCCGTAGGACCCCTCAAATCCATAAAACCAATAAAAACCAAAAAAAATACTGAAAATCTATGAAATGTAAAAAAACCTAAAAAAACTAAGAACCCCAAAAAACTATAAAAACCCTAAAAAATATTTAAAAACCCTAAAAACTGATAAAAACCATATAACCCACCAAAAACTATAAAATACCTTAAGACCCATAAATTTTTGTAAAACACTATAAAACATTTAATATCCTAAAAACTCAAAAAACATAAAAACCCAAAAGACCCAAAAACCCCTATAACCCCTAAAACAACTAAGGACTATAAAAACACCTAAAACCCATAAAAAAACCCCCAATTATTCTTAAAACCCATAAAAAAAATAAAAATACCTGAACACATAAAAATCCTGAAAAACCTGGAAAATTTTGGAAACACTTAAAAAACCCTAAAATCCCATAAAACCCCTAAAACCCACTAAAAATTATAAAAACACTTTAAACCCTAAAAATCATAAAAATGTTAAAAAACACTAAAACATTAAAAACTATAAAAACTCTAAAGCCCCTAAAACCCAAAATGACCCTAAAACCATAAAGACACAAAAAAAACACCTATAAACATTGAGAACCCATAAAAAACTAAAAAAACCAAAAACCCAAAAACCCTAAAAGGCCCCCAAAATCTAGATTACATAAAAAATCCTTAAAAATATGAAAAAAATTATAAAAACCAAAAAAATACCTAAAAACATAAAACACTAAAAACACTATAAACTACAAAAATCCCTTTTACCCATAAAAAAGTTTCAAAAATATAAAATTTGTAAAAACCCTAATAAAATTAATAAATCTACCTAAAACATTAAAAGTTTATTTAAATCCTAAAACAGTAAAACCAATAAAAACCCTAAAAATCTCTAAGAACCCCAAAAATACCTAAAAACCAAAAACACCCCCAGAGCCCATAAAATTACTACATAATCTCTAAAAATAATTGAAACTTAAAAACCCTTTCAAAACCATAAAAAACCCTAAAACCCATTAATACCCTAAAAACCATAAATACCGTAAAATTGAGTAACAGCTATAAAACTCATTAAAAATAATAAAAATTTTAAAAACATTAAAAAACCATAAAACCCTAAAATAGTCAGAAAAACCTAAAAACCCCAAAAAGTACATAAAAACCCTAAAAACACTATAACATTTAAAACCCAAAAACCCCTCAAAATCCCTAAAGCCCATAAAAGCCCCACAAACCAAAAAAGTCTTAAAAAAACAAATAAAAATATCTAAAAATGGAAAAAAACCTAAAAACCTTATAAACCCCAATAAACATTAAACCCCGAAAAAACGACAAAAACCCTAAATTCATGGAGAAATATAAAATCTCTAGAAACCACTAAAACCGAAAAAAAATTGTTAAAAAAATAAGAAAACAATTTAAAAATCTAAAAATCTAAAAAACCATAAAAAAAAGAAATAACCTCAAACCCCAAAGAACCATAAAACCCCTAAAAAAATCAGAAAACCCCTAAAAATACTAAAAATACCTACGAACCCAAATGAATAATAAAAACATTAAATTACTAAAAAATCCATAAAATTATCTAAAAACATAAAACCCCTAAAAATCCTAAAAATTCCTATAAATCCACAAAAATACATAAAAACTTTAAAAGCCCAAAATATTCCTAAAAACCCAAAAGAACTACTAAAAACTCTAAAACCCCTAAAAATTTTATAAAATATAAAAAATGAAAAGAAAACATAAAAACAGAAAAGACCCTAAAAACCTAGAAAAACATAATAACACAAAAAACCCTAACACCACTACGAAACCCCAAAATCACAAAACACACAAAAACCCACTAAAAACCATAATAATTTTAAAATATTCCAAAAATTACCTAAAAAATTAAATCCATAAAATACTCAAAAAAATCAATAAAAATTACTAAAAACCATAAATCTCCTAAAATCCATAAAAACCATAAAACCCACTAAAACTATAAAAACCCTTAAAACCCCCAAAAACATAAAAATGTAATAAAATATAAAATTCCATAAAACCCCTAAAATACTGGAAAACCCTAAAAAACCTTGAAAACCGAGATAACCACTACAAACACAAAAAAAAACCTGAAAACCAAGAAAACCAATAAAAACCCAAAAAAACATGAAAACCCTAAAAAACCAAAAAACCCAAAAAACCGTAAAACACCTAAAAACTAAAAACTCTTAAATAATATCTAAAATCATTGAAAACATAACAAACCCTAAAAAACTTGAAAAAAATATAAAAACCCAAAAAACCTTTAAAACCCTAAATAACCTTAAAAAACCCTTAAAATCACAAAAACTGTAAAAACCATCCAAAGCCATAAAAACGTTAAAAATATCTAAAATCATAAAAAATATATATATAAAACCTTAGAAACCATAAAATAAAATAAAATAAAGAAAACCCTAAAACTATAATATCCATGAAACCCCATAAAATCTCAAAATCTATAAAAAACAAAAAAAAACGAAAAAATTAGGAAAAATTCATAAAGATCCTTGAAAATGATAAAACCCATAATAGCCCCGAAAACCCTAAATATCATAAAATGCATAGAACCATAAAATCCCTAAAAACCCTTAAAACCCTATACCACTAAAACCATAAAAACTTGAAAACCCTTAAAAACTAAAAATGTTTAGAAAATCAAACCATTAAAATGCCTAAAAGTATCCAAAAAAACCTAAAAACCCCCACAAAACCTCTAAAACCCAAAAAACCCTCTAAAACATAAGACACCATGAAAACCCCTAAAACCCCTCAAAATCCAAAAAACATAAAAAACCGCAAAACCATAAAAATACAAAAAACAAACAAAAACCATGAAAATGTAAAAAACCCTAAATGCCCTTAAAAACATTGAAAACCAGAAAACCCCTAAAACCCCCAAAACCCTTAAACCCCATAAAACTAATAAAAACTAGAAACACCTCAAAAAAATCCTTTAAACCTCTAAAATTTAAAAAAAAACCTTAACCCCTTAAAAGCTAAAAAAACCCTAAATCCCCAAAAAACCATAATAAATCCTAAAACTATAAAAATACCCTGAAAAGCCTAAAAACCATAAAAATCCCTAAACACCATAAAATCTCCTAATAACTATAAAAATAATAAATTATCCCTAATAATATCAAAAGACATAAAAATCCTAGAAACCCAGAAAAACAACTAAAACCATAAAAATCCTAATAAATATATAAAAACCCAAAATCCCATAAAAATCTAAATACCACTAAAAAATCTGTGAACCCTTAAAAGACTTAAAAACATTAAAAAACTCTAACAACCATAAAAACTAAAAATAAATTTAAACCCCCTAAAAACCAAAAAGTCCCTAAAAACATGAAAACCCATAAAAACCCTAAAAACCCAAAAATCCCATCAAAATCCATAAAACCCTAAAACCCAAAAAATTCCAAATAACTACTAAAAAATCCTTAAAAAATACCCATAAAACCCTGGCAATCACCAAAAAATATAAAAACCCCTGAAAACTATAAAAACCCATAAAACCCACTAAAATCTATAAAAATACTTAAAACAACTAAAAATGATAAAAAAATTAAAAAATTATAATGCTAAAAATTCAAGAAAAACATAAAACCCCAAAAGACTGTAAAACCGTAAAACCCCTTACAAACCCTAAAACACCATAAATTCCCTAAAACCCCTAAAAAGCTAAAATATAATAAGAATCCTAGAAAATAACTAAAAATCTCTGAAAACATAAAAACTCCAAAAAACATTGAAAACCATAAAATAACTAAAAACATTAAAACCCCTAAAAACCCATAAAGACCCTATAACTAACTGAATAATATACTAACTATTAAATCCACAAAAATGATAAAAAATATAAAAAATCTTTAAAAACCCAAGATAATAAAATATACCCAAAAATACAGTAAAAGCATGAAAACCCATAAAACCCCCTCCCAAATCCCTAAAAATCTTACAAGACCCTAAAAATATTTTAAAGGGTAAAAATATCTGAAAACCCTTAAAAACAACGGAAAACCATAAAAAACCTAAAAAATGATAAAAACCCTAAAAAATAAATAAAAACTCTAAAACCCCTTAAAATCCCTAAAATTGTTAAAAAAACTAGAAAACCTTTAAAACTGGAAAAATATTAAAAATAATAATAAAACCTCAAATAAAACCATAAAAATCAAAAGAAACCATAAAAACCATGTTAAACCATTAAAACCCCTAAAATCCCTAAAAACCCAAAAAGTCATTAAAATATAAAAAACATAAAAAATCCCAGAAAATGTAAAAAAACCTAAAAACACTAAAAAACCCACCAAACCATAAAAGCCCCTAAAAACCTTAAAACCCCAAATAACCCCCTAAAATCTATAAAAATAATTATATCTCATAAAGACTTTATTAAAATTAAATAAACCTTAAAACCCTTAAAAATCAAAAAACCCATAAAAATAATAAAAATAGAAACCCTAAAAAAAGTTTAAATCCCCTAAAATCACCAAAAAACACTAAAACCCCTATAATTCATAAAACTCATAAAAATAATAAAAATTTCAAAAAATCTTTAAAAATGTAAAAAACCTTAAAAATGAAAACCATAAAAATCCATAAAACCATAAAAAATAATAAAAACCCACAAAAACTATAAAACCCATCTAAATACTCTATAAACCATCAAAACCCCAAGAAATGTTTAAAACTAAAAAAACATTAAAAACCCCAAAAAACTAAAAAATAGGAAAATCTCAAAACTCTCAAAAAAAACCTCAAAAACCCTAAAGACACAAAACCCCATGAAAACTCGACAAATAACTAAAAACTCTAAAAACCCCTAAAAACCATAAAATCATAAAAAATCCCTAAAAACCCTAGAAAACATAAAAACTCAGAAAATCCAAAAAGATACATGAATCCCAAAACCCCCCTAAAAACCGTAAAATTCCATAAAACCCTTTAAAATCACTAAAAACTGTAAAAAACCCTTAAAACCATCAAAAGCATTACACTCTAAAAAACCTTAGAACCACTAAAAACATAAAAACTGAAAAGACCTTAAAACCCCTGAAAACCCCTAAAGAACCTAAAAACCTTAAAATCCCTCAAAATCCATGAAAACCATAAAACATCCTCGAACCATAAAAATACTAAATAGGCATAAAAATACTTAAAAACATACAAATCATTAAAAACCTAAAATACCACTGCAAACAATATAAACCCATAAAACCATAAAAACCCTATAAACCCATTAAACCCCATAAATCCAATGATACCTTTAATAACCAATAAAACCCCAAAAAACATTCAAAAACTTTAAAATCCTTAAGTACACTAAGAAGCCAAAAAAATATAAAAACTAAAATAGTATCTAAAACCCATAAAAAACACGCACACCCCGAAAAATCCTCTAAATACCTATAACATGAAATCAGCAAAAAACCATTAAAATCAAAAAAATATCATATAATCTCAAAAAATGTAACAAAAAATGAAAAACCCCTATAAGAAATAAAATCATCTAAAAACATTGAGAAACACTAAAAAATTGTAAAACCAGTAAAAACAAACTAACACTCAAATAACCATAGAAATACATAAAAATGTTAAGAAACTCTAAGAACCATAAAAAAACCCAAAAAAATTCCTTAAAAACCCAAAAGACACTAAAAATCTTGAAAACCCATAAAACCCCTTAAAACTTACAGAACCCCTCAAAATCCGAAATACCCAAAAAACCTAATAAACCATAAAAATCCTACAAAGCCCTAAAAATCCCTAGAAATGTAAAATACCCTAAAAAGCCTATAACCCCCCCCCCCTAAAAACCATAAAAACCACAAAAAACATTTAAAAACTATAAAGGCTTTAAAAACCACAAAATATCTACAATCCCATAAAAACCATAAAAATTAGAAAAAATTAATAATGTGTAAGACCTAAAAAGGCATAAAAACCTAAAATACCCAAAAACCTAAAAAAAACTAAAAACCTTCAAAACCATGAAAACCCCAAATACTACTAAAACTAATAAAAATCCCCAAAATCCTTAAAAATTATTAAAAACAAAAAAATCCATAACAACACTGAAAGACCCCTTAATGCCACAAATCCTTTAAAACCATTAAAACCCCTCAAAATCCACAAAAATCCTAAAACCACTAAACACTCTAAAAATCCATAATATCCATTAAAAGCTAAAAAATTGTAAAAACATTAAAACCATTAAAAACTGAAAAAATTATAAAAACCAAAAATAACCTAAAATCATTGAAAACCCTTAAAAGCTTAAAAACCATAAAAACTTTAAAAACAATAAAAAAAATAAAAAAATTCCAAAAAATTCCTTAAGAGATAAAAACTCTTAAAAACCATGAAAACCCTATGAAAACCCTAAATCCCCTAAAAACCTTGAAAAAACCCTAAACCCACAAAAATACAAACACCCACTAAAAACCCTAAAATCACATCAAACCCCTAACCATTGAAATACATTTAAAATCCTCAAAACCCTAAAAACTCAAAAAAACCTACAACCCAAAAAGGACCCTAAAACACAGAAAAACATGGAAATATTAGAAAACCCATCAAAAAATTAAAATACATAAAAATAATCAACACCCCTAAAAACCATAAATTGTTTAAAAAATCACTATACATCACTAAAAACGAAAAAACCCTAAAATCTTAGAAGGTCCCCTCAACACCATAAAAACATTTAAAACCCAAAAGAATAATAAAAAACACTAGAAACTCTAAAAACACTTTAAAACCATAAAAATTATATAAAACTCAAAAAATAATTAAAGACTCAAAAAACCCAAAAAACCATAAAATCCTTGAAAACCCTAAAATCAATGAAAACCCCTTAAAACCCTGAAAACCCCTAAAAACCCTAAAGACCCTAAAAATTGTATAAAACCTTAAAACCATAGAAATACTTCTAAATTCCTAAAATCATTGAAAACATAAAAACCCCTAAAACCCAAAAAATCATTTAAAACCCTAAAACCTATAAAACCCTTTAAACCCCACGAAACCCTTAAAACACTAAAAACAATGAAAAACATTTAAAACCCCTAAATTTTTTGAAAACACCACAAAACCAGCAAAATCCCAAAAAATATGAAAATAAAAAAAATCCCTAAAAACGATAAAAACTTGGAAATCCCTCAAAGCCCCTAAGAACCCTAAAACCATAAAAATCCTAAAAAAGAATTAAAACGCCTGAAAATATTATAACCCTAAAAACATTGAAAAAACCTTGAAAACCATAAAACCTATGAAAAAAATAAAATCCCCTAAAAACTCATAAAAACTCTAAAACCCACAAAAAATTATAAAAACCCTTTAAACCCCTAAAAAAATTAAGAAACTATAAAAATAAGAAATACCCGATAAAACTAAAAAAACCCTACACCCCAAAAAGACGCAAAAACACTAAAAACCACAAAATCCAAAAAAACCTTAAAACCCATAAAAACCTTTCAAAATACCAAAAAAACAAAAAATCAATAAAAATATTAAACCAAAATAAAAATCCCAGAAATATTAAAAAACTTTAAACCCCATTAAAACCCCAGAAAACTATAAAATCCCCTAAAATTGTTAAAAACCCTAAAACCAATAAAAACCCTAAAAACAAATAGAAACTATAAAAATAATTCATACTCCTAAAAACGTTAGAAACACCAAAGTAATTAAAACCCTTAAAAAGGAAAAATCCCTTAAAACCAAAAAAAACCCATGAAAAACCCTAAAAATCATAAAAACCAAAATCCAAAAATACAACAAAAAACTCTAAAACTCTTTAAACCACTAAAAAACGATAAGAACTATAAGAACTATACAACCCATATTAACATAAAAAACCCACAATCAAAAAATACATTAAAAATATTAAAAACCCCTAAAAATCATGAATCCCATAAATCCCCTTAATACCCCTTAAATCCCTAAAACACTAAAAATAATAAAAAACATAAAAAATTCCTAAAAATTCCTGAAACAAATAAAAATTCTAAAAACACTGAAAACCCACTGAAAACCATAAAAACCCCTAAAAACATTAAATAACCTAAAAATACCATAAAAATCCCATAAAACCCACTAAAACTATAAAAACCCTAAAACCCCCCAAAAAAACTAAAAACCCTAAAAACTCATGAAAACCCAAACAATCCAAAGAAAAACCTAAAAAATAAAATTTCCTTAAAAATCCAAAAAAAAATCCAAAAACAACCAAGAACTTTAAAAATCAAAAAACATTGAAAACCCCCAAAAAACATAAAAACCCGTAAAACATTAAAAATCCATGAAAACTCCTAGAAACCATTAAAAACTCCAAAAAATATTAAACCACTAAAAATTTTAGAAAAATAAAATGATCCTTTAAAAAATAAATAACTCAAAAAACCCTAAAACCCAAAAAAGACCATTAAAACATCAAAACCCTTAAAAAACTTGAAAATCGAAAAAAACCTTCCAAACCCGTAAAAAACCTAAAAACCATAAAACTCATAAAAGTCCAACGGAATCCATAAATATCCCTAAAAACATAAAAAACCCTAAAAACCATGAAAAAAAGTAAAAACCATTAAAAACCCTAAGAACATTAAAACCCATAAACACCCAAAATTCCCTATTAACCACTAAAAATTATAAAAACCCTTTCAATTCCTAAAAATGGTAAAAATAAATTAAAAAATTGTAAAACCCTAGAATATGAAACAAAAAACCCAAAAAGATCCTAAAAACCATTAAAACCCCTAAAAACCCTAAAACCCATAAAACAATAAAACCCGTCAAACGCCTAAAAACCCAAAATGTCTATAAAACCCAAAAAATAATAAAAAAATCATAAAAATCACTAAAAAGGTAAAAAACCAGGAAAAATTCAAGAGAAATCCCTGAAAACCAGAAAAAAACCCTAAAAACCATAAAAACATAAAAAATCATTAAATGCATAAAAAGTCATTAAATACTCTAAAAACACTCAAAATCCCTAAAAACTCTAAAAACCTCTACGGTATAAAAATATTAAAATATCTCTAAAAATCCATAAAAATTAAAAATCCCCTAAAGACCCTAAAAACTGCATGAAAACCATAAAACCCATTAAAAACATAAAAAACCTAAAAATACATAAAAAACATCAAAAAGAATCAAAATATAAAAAAATATAAACTACCTAAAATATTAGAAAACTCTAAAAATAGTAAAAACCTAAAAATCAAAAAAAATCCCGAACAACCACCAAAGAACCTAGAAACCCTAAAACCCCCAAAGAACCCTAGACACGTGAAAACCCCTAAAAACTCTCAACATCCATAAAACCCCAAAAATTCCTAAAAATAAGAACAAAACCTAAAAATCCCTGAAAATCTCTCAAAACATAAAAAACCTAAAAATCCTAAAAACCCCATAAAAAGCATTAATACCCATAATATCATAAAAAACCAAAAAAAAACATAAAAACCTAAGGGGGATCTCAGCTTCGGTTGAGAGCTCTCAACGATTTGGTTTTCAATCCCCTAGCATTTTTTCTTCGGCTTCTCCAGCTGGCGATAGGCAGAACCAGATCAGATGAAGGCGTGGTCTTGTCTCAGTCAGTGGCATTGTGGGCGGCATGGGATCTTATCGGTGGATTTAGGCTTGGACTCGGGCAGCGATAGTCACACTTGCATCTTCTGATCTGATCCAAATCTGGTGATCTGGTGTGTTGGTAGTACAGTTTTGTCTAGATCTTTGTCACATGGCTCTTGCGCGGTCGAGTTCCTTCGGTGGGGGTCTGGGTTGGAGACACAAGGATGAGGGGGTGGCTTCACGACTGGCAGTGTAATGGTGGGGTGATGGCGGCATGAGGACGGCCCACAGTGGCATGATTGGTGGTAGGGTGGTGTGGTCAGGCAGACGACCAGACGCCCTATCTCATGTAGTTGCTTCTTTGGTCATGATGTCGAGCTGAATGTTGATTTGTTGTCGCATTACTAATTTTAATTGTTGAGGAGAAGGTGTGAATGCTTAAGATGATGAATGTTCACAACTATGGATTTGATTCTAGATGTTTTATTTTAAAAAAAATTGCGGTGGTGACCTTATGAGGGTTTGTGGCGGCGGTAGTGGACCTAGCCAATGGAAAATTTAAGGTAGTGTTTTTAGGGTTTCTTAGGTTTTCTTATATGACCTTTTGATCAACGACTTGTATTGGGTTCTATCCTTGGTCTCATATCATTGACTTTTCCTTGGCCTTCGGTCATATAATGGGTTATCCCTCTCTGCTTTCAGGGGCTAATCCCTTTGGCCACATGGGCATGTAATGGGTTTTCCCTTACCCATTTTAAAAGGGGTTTATGTTTCCTTTTTCTTCTTTTTTAATAATGGGGCTTGACCCCAATCCTTATGATAAAAAAAACATAAAAACCTAATGCCATTGAAAACTATAAAAACTCTCAAGACCCTAAGAAACATCATAAATGTCTAAAATAGTTTAAAAACCCAAAAAATTTCAAAAAATAATTAAGAACCCAAAAAACCCAAAAACCACTGAAAAAACCTAAATGGCCCAAAACATCCAAAGAACACTTAAAATCCCTAATAACAATAAAAACACTAAAACCCAAAAAAAATGACCTAAAAATCTATGAAAATAAAAAAAACATTTAAAACATTGAAACTCCCTAGAAAACCATAAACCATTACAACCATAAAAAATGTAAAAAAACCCTAAAATACCTCTGAAAATGTAAACACCTTCAAAACCCTAAAATCGTTAAAATCCTTAAACACCCTAAAAAACTCAAAAGCCCTAAAACCAAAAAAATGACCCTGAAAATATTCAAACCCCCTGAACACCTAAAAACCCGTGAAAATTCATAAAACCCCCAAAATCCATTAAAACCCTTAAAATCCCTTAAAATCATTAAAATACTAAAAAATCATAAAAATCCATAAAAACATAAAAAAAATAAATAACCAAAAAACCAATGACCTCCATAAAAACTCCTAAAAATCTAAAAACCCCAGAAAACCATAAAACCCATAAAACAACTAAAAATTATAAAACCCCTCAAAACCACTTAAAACATTAAAAAAACTATAAAAACCAAAAAACCACTAAAAACTAAAAAAAATTTTAGAACACCAAAATAGTCCCGAAAATCTTTAAAAACCACTAAAACCCCTAAGTACCCTAAAACACACTAAAACACTCAATTCACGAAAAACCCAAAAAAGAATAAAATCATAAGAATCAGAAAAACCCCCTGAAAATGTAAAAAACCCTAAAACCCTAGAAAATTCTTAAAAACCATAAACCCCCCAAAAATGATTAAAAACCATAAAACCCATAAAAATCACTAAAAACTCTAAAAATATATAAGAACCCTGAAAATATTTAAAAAACACTAACAAACCCAAAAAACCCAAATAACCTACAACCCCTAAAAATCCAAAAAAAAAACAAAAAAACCTTGAAAAACCAAAAAACCCTCAAAATCCCATAAAAATAAAAAACCACTGAAATCCAAAAATAAATATTTAATTAATCCCTAAAAAACCCTTATAATTTTAAACCCTAAAAACCTGAAAAGGCATTGAAAATCATAATACTCTTAAAATCATAAGAACTATAAAACCCCCCAAAAAACCCTAAAAACTCTAAAAACCATAAGAAAACTGAAAATATTTATATGAAATATAAAACATTAGAAACTTTAAATCCTAAAAAACCCCTGAAAACAAAAAATTCCCTAAAACCTTTGAATAACCTAAGAAACCCAAAAAAACCCTAAAACCTTAAAACCTTAAAAATCCTAAAGAACCATAAAACCACATAAAACCATAAAAATCCTCAAAACCCCCTAAAAATCCATGAAAATGTAAAAAACCACTAAAAAACTACAAACTATAAAAAACCTTAGAAATACATAGTTATTAAAAACTCTAAAAACCATAGAAAACTCAAAAAAAAAACCCTACCCCCCCCCCCCAAGACCCTAAAAACACATAAAAACCCCCACACCATAAAATCCATTGAAAAATCAGAAATCTCCCAAAATCATTAAAAACTCTACCTAACCTTAAAAAATTAAATCCATAAAAATTGCTAAAAAATCATGTAAACATAATTACCATAAAAACCTTGAGAGCCCATGAAAACCATAAAAATCCCAAAAATATTAAAAACCAACCCATAAAAACTCCAATAAATCACTACAACTAAAATAACATTTAAACCACTTAAAACATTAAAAAGTATAAAAATCATAAAACCACTAAAAACTGAAAAAAAAAATGATAAAACCCCAAAAAACCCTAAAAACAATGAAAACCCCTAAATATCCTAAAAACCAAAAAAACCCCTAAAACCCCTAAACCCCCCTCCCCAAACTCCAAAAAATCTAAAAAACATAAAAATATTAACAAGCCCTACAAATCCCTGAAAATGTAGAAGATGCTAAAAAAACCTAAGAACTATAAAAATACATAAAACCCTTATAAATCCATTAAGTGACATAAAACCCCAAAATACCACTAAAAACTACGAAACCTCTAAAACCATGAAAAATGAAAAAAACCCACAAAACCCCAAAAATAATAAAAACCTAGAATCCCAAATGACCCTACACCCCAAAACCCCTAATAACCATAAAAAAAATCCTGATAAGCCATAAAAACTCTTAAAATCACCCAAAACATTAAAAACAATAAAAATGGAAAATAATTCATAAAAATACATAAAACCATAAAAAACAGAAAACCCAGAAAATCCTCTACGAAACATCAAAGCCTATAAAACCATAAAAACCCTAAAACCCCATAAATAACTAAAAAACCATTAAAATATCTAAAAATCATTTAAACCCCTAAAAACATTAACAAAATTTATAAATATTTAAACCTTACGAAACTAAAAAACAATATAAAACTAAAAAGACCCTAAAATCCCTAAAACGCCTTAAAACCCTAAAAACCCTTGAAAACCCCCAGGAAAACATCAAAATCCGAAAAACACAAAAAATCCCTAAAGAACATAAAAATCATAGAAAAATATAGAAAATATATAAATATTTAAAAATACTAATAACCCAAAAAATATTAAAAACCATAAAACCATTAAACATATTTAAAACACTAAAATCCCTAAAATGCACTAAAAACACTAAAACCTATTAAAACACCTAAAGATGTTAAACCCCTATAATAAACCAAAAAACCAAAAAACCAAAAACCCAAAAAACCCTCAAATACTAAAAACCCCTAAATCCCTAAAAAAATCATTAAGACACTAAAAAACCAGTCAATTCTAAAAATTCCTTAACTTCCCAAAAAAATGAAAAAACCATTAAAACCAAAAAACCCCCAGAATCATAAAAACTATAAAAATACAAAACAATCATAAATTACCTTAAAAAATAAAAAATATTAAAAACCCTAAAACCCCATGATATCCATAATTCCCAAAAAAACATAAAATCCCTAAAAACCCATAAAAACCAATAAAAACTATAAAATCCCTTTAAACCCATAGAAATGTTAAAAATGCTAAAAATCTAAAAACATTCAAAATCCTAACAAACAAAAAAAAGGAAAAAAACCCCAAAGGACCCTAAAAATATAAAAAAACCTAAAATCCCTAAATACCTTAAAAACCCATATAACCCCTAAAAACCCATAAAAACCAAATAATCCTCTAAAAACCATAAAAACCCATAAAAATCCAAGGAAATGTAAAAAACTATGAAACCCCTAAAAAGCATAAAAACCCTAAAAACATTAAAAACCAAAAAAAACTCATATAAACATATGAACCGCTAAAACTATAAAACTCGTTAAACACCCTACAGATGATATGAAGTCCAAAAAAACATACAAATCCTAAAAACCAAAAATACATACAAAAAAAATATCCCTTCAAAACACCAAAAAACCTGAAAACACTGAAAACCCTTTAAAACAGTAAAACCCCTCAAACTCCCTAAAACCCAAAAAACCCAAAAACCCATAAAAATCCAAAACATAAAAAAATCATAGAAACATAAAAACCCTGTAATCCCTAAAACCCCTAAAAACCATAAAACCCTAAAAAAATTAAAAACCAAAAACACCCTTAAAAAACCTACAAAACTAAAAACTCTAAAAACACTTAAAACCCAAAAAGCATTAAAATCAATAAAAACCCTTAAAATCCAAGAAAACTCCAAAACCCTAAAAACCCAAAATACCCAGAAAACAATTAAATACAATGAAAATCCCTAAAATCACCAATATAAATAAAAACCTAAAAGGCCTAAATTCCATAAAAATATTAAAAATCATTAAAATACATGAAATTTTAATAACTATAAAAACACTATAAACCCCCCTACAAACCATAAAACCACTAAAAAACTTAAAAACCCCTAAAACCCCATAAAAACCATAAAAACTCTAAAAATACTTAAAACTCATATAATGTAAAAAACCCCTAATCCCTTTAAAACAAAAAACAAAAATCCCAAAAAGACCCTAAAACCCATAAATCTATTAAAAACAAAAAATAACACTAAAACCCCCGTAAAATCCGTAAAAATCTATAAAACCCTGAAACCCCATAAACCCCTAAAAATTCCTAAAAAATATAATAATTCTAATTAATCTCAAAAAATACCTGAATATATAAAAAACACTAAAAACCCTGAAAGGCCCCTCAAACCCAAAAAATCCCTCTCAAAACCTAAGAAACCATAAAACCCCATGAAAACCATAAAACCCAATAAAAACTATAAAAAACATAAAACTCATAAAATATTAAAACACTCTAAAACATATCAAAACACGTAAAAATTAAAAAAAACTAAAGAACCCTAAAAACCTTAAAAAACCATTAAAATAAAAAAATATCAAAATAAAAAAACCCTTAAAGACCTAAAATACATTAAAATCCTAAATATCCTTAAATATCCATGAAAACGTAAAAGTACAAAAAATGTTGAATACCATTGAAAACCATAATAACCCTAAAAAACCCAAAAACTTATTGAAAACATAAAAACACATTAAAAAATCTAAAACCCCTAAAACCATTAAAAATATATAAGAAAACCTTTAAACTCCTAAATACTAAAAACGCCCATAAAACTCCAAAATACCCTAAAAACTCTGAAACCCCCTAAAACCCCTAAAACCCCTAAAAACCATCGAAATCCATAAAACCACTAAAAAATTAAAATTCCCTAAAAATCTCAAAATATAACATAAATCATAAAAACCCATGAAAAAACATATTAAACCCATTAAAACACCTAAAATACTTAAAAAACCTAAAAACCCATTATATCCCAAAACCAATAAAACTCTAGAAACACTTAAAATCCCTAGAAACATTAAAAAAAATAAAAGAACTGTATATCCCATAAAATGTCAAAAACCCATTGAAACCAAAAAAACCAAAAAACCAAAAAACCCCAAAAAACAATTAAAATCTAAAAAAATACTAAAAACCCTCATAATACTTGAAAATGTAAAAAACCCATAAATACCCTTAAAACCCCAAGAAAACCCTAAAACCCTCTGAAAACCTTTAAACCAAAAAAACCAAAAAAACCAAAAAAACCCACTAAAAGCTATTAAAACCCTTAAAATGGAAAAAATATAAAAAAACTCTAAAATCCCTTATAACCCTTAAAACCTCACAGAACCCTGAAAGTCTAAAAAACTCAAAAAATCCATAAGACCCCTAAAAAAAATGAACCCCCCTCCAAACTCTCAATATCCCCCAAAACACTTAAAAACTATAAAAACAACAACATTCCTAAACAAATTCAAAAATCCATAAATTTAAAATACACCAAACCCCTAAAAAACCTGAAAACAAAAAACACAAAAATCTATAAAAACCCTAAGATCCCATAAAACACTAAGATCACTAAAACCTCTAAAAAACACTTAAACCCCATAAAAATGTAAAATATGAAAAAAAACCCTAAAAACAATAAAACCCTAAAAAGTCAACAAAATCGTAAAAAACCAAAAGACCCAAAAAACAAAAAAAACCCTAAAACACTAAAAACCCTAAAGTACTTCGAAATCCCAAATAATCTAAAAACCTTAAAAACATAAAAAGAATAAAAGCTATAAAAGTCATTGAATATATAAAAAACCGAAAAAACCATGAAAACCCTCTGAAAAACATAAGAACCCTAAAATCTTAAAAACCCATACAAACCCTAAAAACCACTAAAAATACCATAACCCATAAAGCCAATAAAAACATTGGAAAACTATAAAAAACCATAAAAACCATAAAAGCTCAAAAAAGAACCCTAGGAAACCAAAAAAGTCCCTAAAAACCCTAAAAGACCCTAAAGAGCTTCACAATCCATGAAAACTCTAAAAACCCCCAAAATGTTTTCAAAACCATAAAAACCCTAAAAAGTGTAAAAATACTAATTTTTATAAAAATACATCAAAACACAAAAAATCCAAAAAACTCTAAAAATAATTGGAAAACATAAAACCAACTAAAAGCCTTAAAATCCTATAAAAACCCAGAAAAACCATAAAACCCGAAAACTAATAAAAAATTTAAAAACCCATAAAACCCCAAGAATAATTTTTAAATGTTAAAAAATTGTAAGAATCCTTAAAACCCTAAAAACTCAAAACAAATCCAAAACCCCAAAAGACCCTAAAAACCCCAAAAAATCCTAAAGGAACCCCAGATACCACAAACACTAAAAACACTAAAAACCATTAAAATCCGAAAAAATCCATGAAAATGTAAAGAACTATAGGAACCATGAAACCCCCTACGAACTATAAAATCCTCTAAAAAAATTAAAAAACCCAAAAAAACAAAGAAAAAATCTACAAAACCCTAAACCTCTAAAACCCCTCTAAACACCTAAATTTTTTTGAAAAATCTAAAAAACATAAAAACCTTAAAAAGTAAAAAATATGATATATGCACAAAGACCCTAAAAACAGTGAAAAACACTAAAACCCTAAATACCCTACAACTATAATGACCATGAAAATACCTAAAGTACCTAAAACCCCTAAAATCCAAAAAAAAAACAAACAATATTTAAAAAATCCCCAAATCCCCCAGAAACATTTAAAAACCCTAAAACCTCTAAAAGCCAAAAAAGAAAAAAGAAAACTTAAAAAAATCCATAAAGCCCCTAGAAACCTTAAAACCCCATAAAACCCTGAAAACACCATAAAATCATAACATCCCTTAAAACCCTTTTAAATCCTTAAAACACCATAAAGGCCCTAAAATAGCACTAAAAACTATATATACCCATAAAACCACAAAAAATATTAGAAACACAAAAAAATCCCTTACAACCCTTAAAAACTAAAAAACCCCCCCACAAAACCCCAAAACAGCCTAAAACCCTGAAACCCCCTAAAACCCAAAAGAAGCCCTGAATACCCATAAAACCCCCCAAAATCCATACAATCCATAAAAAAACCAAAATAGAAAAAATACAAAAAATACCAACAAATCACTAAAAACATAAAAATCCTAAAATACCCAGAAATCCATAAAATACCATAAAACAATAAAACCCCATAAGAACCTAAAAATACAGTGAAAATATAAAAACCCTTAAAGACCCTAAAAGCTGTTAAAAACTCCAAAAAAACAATACCCCCCCCCCCAAATAATATAAATATACAAAAAAAACATATAACCCTAAAAATACTAAAAATCCAAAAATACATTGAAAACCCTAAGAACCCTAATATCTTTATAACCCTAAAAATTCTAAAAAAATTAAATCCTAAAAATCATTAAAAATACTTGAAAACATAAAAAACTATAAAAAATAAAAAAAAATCTTTAGAAACCCATAAAACACTTAACAGACACTAAAAACTTCAAAAACACTTTAAACCCCTAAATGATTTGAAAACACTAAAAACCTAAAAACCATGAAAATATAAAAAAACCCTAAACCCTATTAAACCCTATAAAACCCCTAAAAGTCCCTAGAAACCCCTAAAACCCTAAAAATATCTGAAACCCAAAAATGAAATAAAACCATAAAAATATTAAAAAATCCCTAAAAATACATGAATGAAAATATTCAAAAACCCTAGAAACCCCCCAAAACCCATAAAAACCCATAAAATCGATAAAAACCATAAAACCATTAAGACCCAAAAGACCCATAAACGTAAAAAAAATATAACTAAATTCACTGATATCACATAAAGCTCCTAAAACCATAAAAACACTAAAAACCTACAAAAAATCAAACAAAACCCAAAAACCATAAAAGACCTTAAAACCATAAAACCCATAAAAACACTCAAAATCCCTAAAAACACTATAAAACCCTTAAAAACATAAAAATAATAGAGAATCCCTAATATCTAAAAAAACATAAAAACCTGAAATCCCAAGAAAAACACTTGAAACCATAAAAACACTAAAAAAAATAAAAAATACTAAAATCCCATAAAAGACTAGAAACTACTAAAAACATTAAAAACCCTCAAACCCCTGAAAACAAAAAAAAACTCAAAAAATCCTTAGAACACTAAATACTCATAGATCCTTAAAAACACAAAACCAGAAAATAAAACTCTTAAATAACTATAAAACAATAAAAATCTACAACACCCTTAAAATACTCAAAATCCCTAAAACCATAAAAACAATAAAAACCATAAAATTATAGAAAAAATCCAAAAAAATTCCATGAAAATGTAAAAAAACCTTAAAAAACCCTAAAAATAATAAAAACCATAAAAACTCTAAAAAACTATAAAAACTATAAAATCCACTAATGAATATAAAAAATCTTAAACACCTAAAATATTTAAAATGAAAAAAACTCAAAAAACCTAAAAAAATTCAAAAATACCCTAAATACCTTGAAAAACCTAAAAACCCTAAAAATTTTGAACCCCTAAAAATGATAAAAACACCTAAAAACATAAAAATAATACAAAACCCCTAAAAATCCAAGAAAAGGTTAAAAACGGTAAAAACCCTAATAAACTACTAAAAACTATAAAATCTCCAAAAAAACCCTAAATAATCTTAAAACCCTTAAAACCAGAAAAAACTCTAAAAACTATTCAAACCCCAAAAAGTGACTTGAAAACTCGAAAAACCATTAAAAACTCCAAAAACTCAAAAAACACAAAAAAAATATATTTCAAACCTATAAAATCAATGAAAACCCATGAAAACCTAGAAAACCCATAAAAACCTAAAAACCATTGAAATACTTATAAATACCTAAAATTCCTAAAAGCGTAAAAGCCCCTAAAAAACCAGAAAAGTATTTAAAACCATTAAAACCCCTAAAATCCCATAAAACCCTAAAACTGGTAAAAACTCCAAGAAAACATTAAAACCACGATGAAATTTAAAAACTCTAAAAACCTTTCAAAACCCAATTTTTTTTTAAAAAAATCTTTAAAATACCTAATAATGCTAAAAACCTTAAAAACCCGCAAAGTACCTAAGAAACCTAAAACCATAAAATATTAAAAATCTCTAAATCCATTGAAATGAAAAAACCAAAAAAACCATTAAAAAACTTGAAAACCATAAAACCTATGAAAACAATAAAACCCCTAAAAACAAATAAAAACCCTAAAACCCACTAAAACTATAAAATCCCTTTAATCCCCTAAAATCATTATGAAACTCTAGACATAATAAATACCCAAGAAAACTAAAAAAACCCATAAACCCACAAATGACCCAAAAAACATTAAAAACCATAAAACATATTTTTTTTAAAACACCTAAAATCCTTTCAAAATACAAAAAACCAAAAAATCCCTAAAAATCGTAAACAAAACTAAATATCCTTGAAATCAAAAAACCGATAAACCCACTTAAAAATACTAGAAAACTATAAAATATCCTAAAAGCGTTAAAACCCCTAAAACCCCATAAAAACTATAAAAACAACTTGTAACTATAAAAATATTTTAAACACCTAAAAATGTTACAAAACTCTAGTGACATTTATGCTCCTAAAAACATAAAAAAACCCAAAAACCCCAAAAACAAAATAAAAACCATGGAAAACCCAAAAAATACTAAAAACTACTCAAAATCCCTAAAAACCCTAAAATCTCTAAAAATACTAAAAATCATAAAAATCATAAAAATAACTTAAAAATCCCTAAAAATGTAAAACACCTAAATCCCATAAAATCCCTAAAACCCACTAAAACCCCAAAAAACCCAAAAAAAAACCTCTAAAAACACTAAAAATTATAACAAACCATAAAGGCCTAAAAAACATAAAAATTCCTAAAACCCAAAATAACCATATATCCCTAAAAACTCTGGAATAACCCAAAAACACCAAAACCCCTAAAAACAATAAAATCCCCTAAAACCATAATTTTTTTAAAAGAACCCTAAATGTGCATAAAAACAAAAAGGTACCTAATGACCCTAAAAACCTCTTCGAACCTATGAAAACCATTAAAACATTTATATCCATATAAATTCATAAAATACATAAAAACCAGAAATCTATAATAACCCTTGAACCACCTAAAAAAACACTAAAAACCATTAAAAGCATCAAAATTTATAAAAACCCCTAACAACTCAAAAAGACACTAGAAAACCTAAAAAACCCATTAACCCCAAAAAAATAAAATCCTTAAAACTATTCAATATCCATAAAACCCCTAAAATCCATAAAAACAATAAAAATCCAAGAAAACCCTGAAAACCATTGAAAACACAAAAACCCTAAATATACAGAAAACCCCATGAAAACCATAAAAACCCATAAAACCCCTAAAACTCTGAAAACCCCATAAAACCCCTAAAGCGGTTGAAAACTATAAAAACACTTAATACCCCATGATGTGTTATAAAATTATAAAAAACTCTTAAAACCCCTAAAAATATCGAAAAACACTAAAAAAACAAAAAAACCCCTAAAACCTCTAAAACCCCTCAAAATCCCTAATAACACAAAAACAAATAAAACCATAAAAATCATAAAAATTACTAACAATCCATGAAAACAAAAAAAAACCTTTAATGCATAGAACTCCCCTAAAAACCATAAAACCCTTAAAACCTTAGAAAACATACAAATACCTAAAAGATGCTAAAAACACTAAACACCCTTAAAACAACTAAAATAATTAAAAAAACTTTAAACGCTCTAAAAAATAATAAATTATCTAGAACCCAAAAAGGTATACTGAAAAACATCAAACCCCCTAAACCCCTAAAAACTTGTGAAAATCCCTTAAGACTCTAAAAATCCCTAAAAACCCCTAAAAACCCTTAAAACACTAAAAATAATTTAAAAAAAATCAAAAAAACCCATAGATATATAAAAAAAACATAAAAACCAAAAAAACCAAATGAAATCCATAAAAAACCTTAAAAACCAAAAAAACATTCAAAAACCATAAAACCTTTAAAATAACTAAAAACATTTAAAACCATCAGACCCCTTAAGACATTAAAAAAACTCAAAAACTAATAAAACCACTAAAAATAAAAAAAATACCATAAAAAAAGACCCAAAAACTCCAAAAACCCCTAAACACCCTAAAAACCATGACACCCCCGAAAAACTCAATTCAGGAAAAAACCTAAAAAATATAAAATCCTAAATTTTTTAAAAATATCTAATAATGTTAATAACAGTAAAAACCTAAAAAAGCCCTAAAAACCATAAAACCTTATAATATCCTTATATATCATAAAACCCTAAAAATCAATAAATACTCTAAAAATCCATAAGAACCCCGAAAATATTAAAAATCTCTAAAAAACCATAAAAACCCTAAAAAACCCTAAAAAACCCTAAAAAACCAAAAAACCCCTAAAAACCAAAAAACCAAAAAAACATAGAAAAAGCCTAAAAACACTCAAAATTATTAAAAACTCTAAAAAACCTAATGAACAAAAATAAATCTTCAATGAATCCCTAAAAATATGTTATAACATAAAACACTAAAAACTCTAAAAATCCCCTAAAAACCATAAACACTATTAGAATCATAAAAACCGTAAAACCCCAAAAAATATAAAATCTATAAAAACAATTAAATCCCTAGAAAACATTAAAATAAATCTAAAACCTTATAAACCCTAAAACTCAAAAAACCCCCTAAAATCTAAAAGGCCCTAAAACACAAGAATAACCCGAGAAACCTAAAAAAATCCGAAAACCCTAAAAACCTTCAAATTCCCAAAAAAATTCCCAAAAAAATAAAAAACCTCAAAACCCCGAAAAATATATCAAAATGTAAAAAACATTAAAAACCTCTAAAAACTATAAATTTCCTTAAAACCCTAATGACCATAAAACTCTAAGACCCTTAAGTACTCAGAAAATGGTATAAACCACACAAAAAGACACTAAAAGCACAGAACAACCCCCCAAACTATAAAAATACGAAGAAAATACTAAATCTTCCAAAATCCCTATAAACCCTACCAAATCCTAAAAACCATAACATCCTAAAAAGTCCCTAAAATCCTTGAAAATTTAAGAACCCTAAAAACATAGAAAATCCATGAAAACCATAATGACCCCAAAAACAACAAAAACTCTAAGACACCATAAAAACACCAATAAACCACTAAAACCAGAAAAATAATTTTACCCCTAAAAAGGATAAAAAGTCATGAAAACCATAAAAGCCCAAAAAACGAAAAAATCCATAAAACCACAAATGAGTTTAAAAATAATGAAACCCCATAAAAGTCCTAAAAACCCATAAAAATCCCTAAAAATCCTAAAAACCTCAAAACCCCTAAAAAATCTAAAAACCATAAAAATCTTAAGAATCCCTATGATTCCCTAAAAAGGAAAAAATTAATGAAAACCATGAAACTATAAAAATACCTAAATACATTAAA
Source organism: Viscum album (assembly GCA_963277665.1). Classification (NCBI taxonomy): domain Eukaryota; kingdom Viridiplantae; phylum Streptophyta; class Magnoliopsida; order Santalales; family Viscaceae; genus Viscum; species Viscum album. The sequence continues at coordinate 331,054 of CAUJRU010000171.1, forward strand.
AAACACTAAAATAATCTAAAAACTCTAAAAATCACTAAAAACATTAAAATCTCTAAAACTGTTAAAAAGGTAAAAAACCCTTATAAAATAAAATAATAAAAAAATGAGAAACCCAAAATAGACTAATCCTCTGAAAAACCCTAATTACTGTAAAATCCCATAAAACCCCATAAAAACACTTAAAATCCTTAAAAACACTATGATCAATAAAAATATAAAAGAATCTATAAAAATACCTAAAAACATAAAAAATAATAAAAACACTGAAAACCCTCTAGTAAACATAAAATCCTATAAAACATTAAAAACCCCTAAAACCCTAGATAACCCTAAAAACCATTAAAATCTCAAAAACCCCTTAAAACCACTAAAACATTAAAAAACCTTTTTAAAAATATTTAAACCCAAAAAGACTAAAAAACTAGAAAACTCAAAAAACATTGAAAACCTTGAAATTCCATAAAACCCTAAAACCCCTAAAAATCCCCAAAAAACCTCAAAATATCTAAAACATATTAAAACCATAATGGCCATAAAAATCTTAAAAAATAAAATAGAATCCCTGAACACATAAAAAATCCCAAAAACCCTGAAAACCATTGAGAACCATAAAACCAAAAAAGAATATTTAAAACCCTAAAACCCCCATAAAACCACTAAAAATCCAGAAATGTCCAAAACCCATCAAATTCCCAAAAAACCCAAAAAACCATTAAAAGCCAAATAAAACCCAAAAAAACTCTAAAATCTATAAAAATACAAAAAAAATATATAAAATTGTATTCAAACATAAATAACCCCAAAATCCTAAGAAACCCATAAAACCATAAAACCTAAAAAAACCATAAAATCCTTAAAAACCCATAAAAACCTTAAAAACTAGTAAAACTATAAAACCCATTTAAACACATTTAAAAGTTAAAAATGATAAAAACTCTACAAAAAATAAAAAACTAAAAAAACCAAAAAAGATAAAAACCCAAAAAACCATAAAAACTCAATAAAACCTAAAAATACTAAAAACCTTGAAACCCATATAACCCCTCAAAATCCCTAAAAACCCAAAACACCCCCTAAAAATCCTAAATATCCAAAAATAAATCCATAAAAATCTGTGAAAATTTAAAAAGCTTTAAAACCCTTTAAAACTCCTGAAATCCAAAAAACCCTTAAACATTAAAAACCCATAAAAATCATACTCACAATAAGAACTACTACAAGTCTAAAACCCCTTAATCCCCCTAAGGATGATATAAATGTCTAAAACCCCCCCAAAAACCTAAAAAACTAAAAAAACCTTACAATTTAAAAACCCTAAAAACACTAAGAAACCCAAAACACCTAAAAACCCTTTCAAAAATAGTAAAAATTCTCAAAATCCATAAAACCCCAAAAATAACCCAAAATCATAAAAATCATAAAAATCCAAAAAATCCCTAAAAATGTAAAAAACCAAAAAGACACTGAAAACCCACTCAAAACCATAAGAACCCAAAAAACCAGAAATCCCTAGAAAACTATAATCACCACAAACACCCATAAGCACCCATAAAACCCTAAAAAAGTAAAAACTCGGAAAACCCTTAAAACCAAAAAATGTGTTAAAAATCAATAAAATCCCTTAAAACCCTAGAAAACAAAAAAAAACCTAAAAAAAACAAAAATACCCTGAAAACCCTAAAAAACTCCACTACAAGAAAACATCCTCTTAGCGGCGGTTTTTTTTCATATAGAGGCGGTTTAAACCGCCGCTATATGGTTTGGCGGCAGTTTACAGAAACCGCCGCTAAACTGCGCGTCAGAAATCTATTAGCGGCGGTTTTATGCATTTCGCAGTGGTCAAAGAAAAGTGTCGTAATAACTCATTTCGCGGCGGTTTTTGGTAAATTTAGTGGCGGTTTTATGGGCTATTTAATTAGCGGCGTCTATAATCGCCGCGAAATTCATGCGTGTCATGCGCTTGATTAGCAGCAGTTAAAACAGCCGCTAATTCCGGCATGATTTCACGGCAGTTTTAAGCACTGCTAAGTGTATTTCTGATTAAATTTATCGGCGGTTTAAACCACCGCTAAATGTATAAGTGGTAAAACTTTAGCGGCGGTTAAAACCGCCGCGATATGCTGACCCGAAAATAAAAATAGCATTTCTGATTATGCTGCACCACTGCTCTGAAATACAAACCAAACAAGAATTATAAGAAAAATAAAATTCTTAACAACAATTACATGGCCAATTCCTCTTGTAACTAATGTGAAAAACATCATTTAATAACATCAAAGGGGCCATGCATTAACATACCACATATCAACTTCTACAGAAAGAAATATGGGATTCTTAAACAACAACTAGGCATGATATATCAACTGTCACTACTAATATGGGAAACATCATTTCATAACCTTTTCATCACCTAAAAACATCGCCTCAACCCCAGAGACATTTATCATCCTAGGACAGAATAGAGCATCAGGAATTTTGATAGTATTCTGATGCTTATAACGCTAAAAATGATCACCTATCCAACAAAATAATAATTTAAAAGGGTCACTAATTTGATAAGGTATATTACTCTGTTGAAAATGGCCATGATGCTAATAAAAATAAGAATGTTTTGGAATGGATAGGTTGAGAGGTTTCCCTTCAACCATTCATGCTTCTATAACCAACATGAAGACCCAAACTCCCAAATGTGAATCCCCAACAGAGAAGATCCCTCCATTTAAAAAGATGGCCAAGTATCCTACTAACCAAAGACTTAGGGATACATTTAGTCTCACCTGGTATCCCCATGAGGCATACTCTCTAGCTTCTAGAGTAGCTCAAAATGATCCAATGACATTCCAAACTTGTCGATAAGGGCATAGATGAGGGAGTATGATAGATGTCTGAGCCCCACTTCCATAAAATAAGATATTAATCCAATCATTGAATTAAATAATCAAATGCAAGTAAAAATCCTTTTTCTACCTCTCCTTTACAATGGAAAGAATGTCACCTGCTAAGGTCTGAGTCTATTTATTTCTATCCCAAACATTCTCAATGGGAAGGAATTCATCATATGTTTCCACTAATAGAAGTATTCCTCCAAGCTTAAAAATATTTCATAGGCCAATTTCTACCTCACCATGGGCTAGATAAATAGTTTTGGTTCCTAGAAACCATCAAATAATCATCTCACTATAGAATTATGTTTTATGGTACATGATAAACTAAAAAAGATATGTCTCCTCATAATGATTAATAGCATGCAATTGATAGGGGAATTTTGTTTAGATCTACCTAACCCAAAATGGTCATGCCCATTAATCAGAGAAATTACCACTGGGGTGCAAATCACACTTTCAGCTCAAGCCACTTTTTTGGTTTTCTAGAGAGAAGATGAGCATGTTTGAGTAAATATGAGAAATCAATTGATGAGTAAAATCATGAATATATGAAACCATGGTGAATTTTTAAATGTAAAATATTTCCCTAAGAACGGTGCCACAATTAACTGACTATCCCCAGAAACTATCATTTTAATATAGTCAACAGAGAGTGACAACATGTGAGACTAAAGGTTGTATTCAGGTGAAGAATATAACTATCATCCTGATGTCTAGATCTATATAATGTTAGTCTGTTCTATAGAGGATAATTTTGATGTTCATTCAGAATAAGAACCTTTAAAACATCATTGTTATAAAATACTTTGTATCGATGATTGACATTATGGTTCCAGGAAAAAAGGTCTCTCCAGTCTACCACATAAGAAGAAATTTGAGAAATAGAGGACATATTTAAAGAGAATAGAGAATATATTAGAAGATATGTAACCATTAATAGAGAATCAGTTGTGCTAATCAAACAAAATAAGTGCATAACATGGAAAACATTACGTGGACCACATGATCCATTCTAGGTCACGAAAATCACATAACCCATAGAACATATTTTGATCACATGATTTTTCTTAATACATATAATCATGTTACCATTTGAAGGTCAAATAAATCACATAAATATTAGTAGATCATGAAAAAATCCTCAAGAGACAACCGAATCACATAAGATAGACTAATGGCCAAGGGTGTTCATCAAAGTTCAAAGAAATGACCATTGATTAGTTCATGGATTGATTAAGTGATATATTAAGACAAGGTGATCACAAAAAGAGGTCAAGTGACATGATCACATGATTAGGTCTCTTGTATGGTTATCGTGATAAGGCCATTCAATGTTTTCTTGCAAAACAATCGCACGAGAGAGGAGGTTTTGAGAGCTATGGAGCTTCATGTCACCGATCAAATGACCAGCCTCTCACCCCCTATTTATAGGGAACCTCAAGGAATATGAATAGACTTATAGAATACCAAAATATGTTTTGAATTCTAACCAAATAAAGCATAAAAGACTCATGAAGTCATTTCCTACCTCATAACTGAGTCATTGTTCCTTCGAACATCACTTTTGTGGGGGCGGGGGCATTTTTTGACGCTAGCCAAATGAGCATTGTATATTTTCGGAAAAAATAAATTCCCAAAGCATAGGTATTAATATATACCCAAAGGAAAGAAAATTATAGCATGTATACATATAGATTAATCACCTAGGTCACAAAGACCATGTGAACTTCAATGAGGCATATGATCACATGACCCCAGGAACATCATGCAAAGGGGTTACACAATTCATGTGATCTGTTCCTGATCATGTGAAGCCCCATCAAATAGCCCAATTAATCATGTAAAACCGCTATGATTATTCTTTTTTATCATATAAAATGTCATCTAACAATCTCCCAATATGTTCATAAAATAAAAGTTAGAAAAGAGGAAATCTTCATGGGAAGGGAGTTGCATTGGTTTTCATGTGATGTGGTTACGTGCCTCATAAAAACTATTAATGATCGTGAAAATCACCTCATAAAACCATCTTGATCTGGTGATATACATTCAAAATGTCTGTTTGGACATGCAACACCCTAATGAGTCCAATTACCAATGCTTAATTTACAACAGAAACATCAAAGAGCCTATTACCATAGATCATCTAACCAATGAAACAAACACATCATTCTCTTTACCACCTGAGGTTATTGTGATCATTCATGGTTAGCCACTAAAGCTCCTCCAAGACCAATGGTTTTTAAAGGTTCCATACACCACACATTTTATATATACAAACCAACCTTTCCCATATTTGTTCAATACATCAACAATACTACTCATTGTCCGATGATGCATCGTCACCCTCTCCACCTCTATCTCCTGCTTCCACCTGTAAGAACATTATATTGAGAATTAAATATTGTTGCATATTTATAATTAAACTTAAAACCAATAATAGTTTTCAAACTAAATGATTTTGATTTTTTGTGATTTACCTGCTCACCACCACTCGGTGCACTACCACTGGGGGCATATCTGCTCATCTACTGATATAAATCAATCAACGCTTTCTGCATAGCGGATATCTGAGCCCCTTGATCTTGAACTGTGGATCGTAGAGATGAAATATCCCTCTGATCATCTTCAGATATGGTCTGACTATAACCAAGAGTAGATGCGTCTGGAATCCTTGATGGCCTGCTAAAGACCTCAGATGGTATGGGTCCCAAACCCATCCCACTCACTCTACCAGGATGCTCCTTCCCAAGGACTTGAGCAACTGGGTCATCCTGGGGGACTGAGTAGGACTGTCCAGGATTGGAATCTCACATTTCCTTAATTTTTACCTATAAATCAAATATCAATACATATTAACACAGTAAAAACTGCTAATAAGTTATTATAATAAAAATTTGACTTCATACCCTAACATCTTTGGTAGGCTAATTAACAAAAGAGTCATCTGATTTTTTGTGAACATCCAACCACAGTTCAGTCCGGGAGGCTTCGTGCCCTAAATTCTTTGACTGCATTAAGCAAAGATAAATCAAAAATTCAATATATTAAATAGATAATATTGTACTGTAAATATTTAAACTATTTAAAATATTACCAATGACATTCGGCTTCTAGAAAAGATTTTTGAGCCCGCTGTGTGAGGGATGACGTGGTTCGCCCTATTTGATGCATTCTGTCGTGAGAGATCCTGAAATAAATAAAATTAAATTTAACATTAATCTATCCAATTTCATCCCCACTTAATATAAATGTATTAATGTAAAATTAGGATAATATAATAATATATATTTCAATACCATCCGCTTCTCATCACGATGTCTGTCGAAAAAAACTTTCCACTGCTCTTTCGGTACCCCACTGGGTAGCTTGTTATACATTTCTTCCAAGGTCAACGAGGTATCATTGACATCACACCACAATCTACATTTGAAATTTTTCCATTTTTTACCATGATTTTTAAAAGTCCACATCCGTGCTATCACATCAACAACTGTGAAGTGGAAGAACATCTGTATACAGAAATTCATTTTAAACATATTTGTAACATGACATTCAATTAAACCATAATGTAATAAAATTACCTTTATTTGAGAATCAAAAACTTCATTTTTGCAGTTTTGAGGCATATGTCTCCAATCATCATATGAAATGGGAAGGGAAATGGGATCTGCTGCTAACTGACTTATAATCTGGCCAAGTAACCCCACGACATCATCTGTAGGGACCCCATATGAATCAAATGGCACGACTATCTTTTGGCCATTCAAGTTCCAAGCATCTGAGCTTTTTAATTGTTTCTCCACGGTTTCATTTTTTCCATCTTCAATGAGCAAACAATTAGTATAAACAAATTGCAATAAATTTATTTAATTAAAATTTATACCTATGACTGTGACCCTCTAGTATGTCCGGGATGAACTGGAAGGGGTCTGTCGCCACCCAACTAATGAGGCACCTGTAGGGGGTGTCGACAACTCATCCTCTAATGGGTGGCCCTCTGATGGTGTAAGAGATGGTGCAGGGGGAGATGGTGCGGGGGTGGGTGCCACAGATGTCGTGGGGAGTTACCCAGATGGATCGTCATCCATCGCAGAACTAGAAGAAATAGTATACTGCTTCCTCCTTGGAATTCTTGTCATTTAATCAAATAAAATTATGTTCAGAATATATATTTCAAACAAATTATGTAGAAAAAAAATTAAAAATGATAATAGATGCCCAGTACTAACAAACAAAATATATATAACAATGATAATGAATGACTACAGAAATGAAACAGGTGGTTCCTGCATGAATGAATAATTGTACATACAATCATTTTCCCCTTCAATCATGTAGGTTTCCTATTCCATTTCTTCATCCACTTCATTCATCCTTTCAAGACTAATATTTTCAATATCATAATGGACAAATAATTCTGCTTCCTGTTGTTGATGACATTCAATTTCAGAGGTCAAATCTTCCACTTCATCACCCATATCATACAAATATCTTTGTATTACATGAGTAACTACACTCCACCCTTCATCCACAACATCATTCACATAATATAACATTTTTTATTGCGAATCTAAGATATATCGATCATGCATTTCATAATCACTAACATCCATCAAGAGAGAGAAGTTCACATAAGTAAATTGCAATGAATCTCGTTTAACACCTCTGATAATATCGACCCATTTCCATTTAAATAAAACAATAGAAAAATGTCCATGGTAGTTTAATTCAATAATATCATGAATATTTCCATAGTATCCCACTTCAGAAAATGTAAATATACCACTATTCTGTGTTTTCAAACCCACTTCTCGATCGACTGTACGAAATCTAAATCCATTCACATTATAAGTGTCGAAATTTCTAACTTTCTTTATAGGACCTCTAGCAAGAAACTTCAAATCTTTTGACAAGTATTCTCGAGTATCAGTATTTATGATCGGAAAAAAGAAATATAATTTAATAGATTTACAAATTGTATTTGTCAAACTAATATTCATATTTATTGCAATATTTATGAACTTACACGTCGTGCAAACCATTCTGCAAGCTCTTTATTCACAGATTTTGTTATATCGTTCTCATTTCGTGTTCGGCCTCTCATTCGTCTCTTTGTTTGTATCCTCAAATCTTCAATAAATGGATCTTCAATTCCACTATTTCACAGCACATATCAATGTGCCTGTAATAATTCCAATTCTGTCAGTGTCACATTTGAGGTCCTCCCAACTAATCAGCCAATAGAAGGAAATATTTTTGATTTCTGATGCATTTGAGATTGAGTTGATGTGTCGTCAACATTTTCAACTCAATTAAATCTTGTCTCAATATCATCTAAATTCCTGGAACAAAAGGTAAGACATTCCTCGGCCAAATAGCCTTCAGCAATAGAGCCTTCTGGATGAGCTTTATTTCTCACGTATGATTTGAAATGCCCAAGATATCTGTGAAATAAAATAATAATATTATGCATTTATTTAAATGTAAAAAATTGTTTACATTATTGGAAAACATATAAATAAAATACCTCTCAATTGGATACATCCATTGATAATGAACGGGGCCTCCTAATTTATCTTCTTCAACCAAATGCATAGTTAAATGCATCATGATAGTAAAGAACGATGGAGGAAAGATCATCTCCATTGCACAAAGAGTCAATACAAACCTCTCCTGTAGGTTGTCAAGCTGAAATGGATGTACAAATTTCTCACATAATTTCCTGAAAAATGTGCAGAATTGGAGTACAACAGCAGTAACTTTTTTAGGTAATAATGTACGCAATACCAATGGTAGTAACTGGTGTAACAGAATATGTGAATCATGACTTTTTAATCCATGTAACTTATGATTCTTCAAGTCAACACACCTCGAGATGTTACTAGAATACCCATCAGATACCTTCACATTCTTTAAAATTCGAAGGAACGTATCTTTATCTCTATTTTTCATTGCGAAAATGGTCAGAGCATACTTGTCATTCTCATCTGGCCAGAGATCGCGTTTTATGTTCATTACTTGTAAGTCTTTGCGAGAATTAAGATGATCCATCAACTTTCCATGCTCATTAAGTAATGTGAAAATCAAATTATCACAGAAATTATTCTCAATATGCATCACATCAAGATTCTGGCGCAACAAATTAAATTACCAGTATGAAATTTTGAAGAATATACTTTTTTTCTTCCATTGTTGCGTTCTAATTTCACTTGACAATGCACTTCGGACCCGTTTTCCACTATCATTCAAATGATGAACCTTCCCAAATTTTGTTTCAACATTTTCACGCTGTGTCAATATTTCTAAATCGATTAACAACTTTGGAGGTGTTCTACGATTAATGAAACCATTAAATTTTTATTTGTTCAGCCGAAATCTATGAGATGCATCGAGAAATCTTCGATGGCATAAGAAGCACCATTTTCTACTGTGAGGTAGCCGTTTGGGCTCAAAATCAAAGTTACAAATGGGACAAGCCAAACCCGTATAAGGGTTCGAACTAGATAAATTCCCATACCCAGGGAAGTCACTAATGGTCCACAGTAAAGCAGCATGAATTTTGAACATTGTTTTAGAAGAAACATCAAATATCTCAACACCGTTACTCTATAACTCCTGTAATTCTTCAATAAAAGGCTACAAGTATACATCAATATCATTTCCGGGAATTTTTTTTCGAGGAATAATCATTGAAATGATAAAAGATGATTGTTGCATACACATCCACAGAGGAATATTATAAGGGATCAAAACAACTGGCCAAATGCTATAACTTGTACTCAAAGTCCCAAATGGGTTGAATCCATCGGTAACCAATCCCAATCAAACATTCCTAGGATCAGCTGAGAAATATTGATGTAATGAATTAAATGTCTTCCATGATTTGGATCCTGTGGATGTCTCATTAACCCATCATTTCTATTATCTACAGAATGCCACTTCATGTGTTCGGCGGTTTTTGATGACATGAATAATCATTGTAATCGCGGCTTCAAAGGAAAGTAATTCAAAACCTTTTTAGGTGTGTTCATTTTCTTCTTCTTCATGAAATTATGTTCAGTCAAACTTCCAACATCACCCTTTGACTACCATCTAGAAGAAGAAAATTTCTTGAAATTCTGTCTACTTGAATCCTCTCCCCAATAAAGCATACAATCATTGGGACATGCATGTATTTTTATATAATTCAGACCAAGCTTGTTAACAACTTTTTTCATATCATAAAAAGAATCTGGGATTTTTGCTTCAGGAAATGCATCATGAATCAATTCCAATATCATGGACATTGCCTTATTTATAATTCCACATAGACATTTGATATGGTACAACTTCAGCAGAAATGAAAGCTTTGAATTTTTCAAACACCCACAATACAACTCTTTACTTCCATCATCAACTAAATCATGAAACACATTTTTCTCAGTGAAGTTTTCCGTTACATTTGGCTCTATATAATCAAGAGGAGGATCCAATGACATGTTCCAATCTTGATCTACTTGTGTTACAGTCTCAAAAACATCAATTGTCACGTTGCAAGTTGTAGCACCCTCTTATGGTTGTTCTGATATGTTTTGATGCTGATAGTGGTGTCTTGCAGTGCCGAATGCATCATTTATGAGGTTTTTCATTTCATTTTCCATTGTCGACGAACTTGGGACCTCATTCTGTGCATTAACATCAGTACTCAATCTTTCTTTATTGTTTGATTCACCTTGCCAATTCCAACACAAATATTGACCAGGGAATTGCTTCAGTATTAAATGTTCATAAACTTCATCTCTCTTCATCCATGTTCTAAATTTACATTTAGCACATGGAAATCTTATTCTCCCTTCAACGGATCGATTAGAAATTGAAAAATCTGAAAATTCATTCAAACCCTTAATATACTAAGGTGTGTTCCTCGATAATGTGATCCAGCTTTTATCCATGTATATCACAATGTTCCTACACAAAATATATGATAGTGTAAGATTGAAGAATCATAATATAATAAAGACGAGACATTGATCATAAATTATGCATAATATAATAAAGATGATTCATTGATCACATTTACCACTTACTTAGCATGCCCAGACAAACCAGACAAGTCTGGTCCCTAGGAGATAGCGTGAACACCTCATTGAGGAGCAATAAGAATATCGGGTTACATAATTATCATAACAAATCCAATCACACATTTATGTTTCCTCAAACAATTTCTATCCCCACTACATTAATGAGATACGTTGGTCCACTCAGATTACTTCCACACCCTCACAAAAAATACTAAAAATTTCTTGAATATCTCATATACTCACATGCTTGGTCATCTCAATTAAATGTTTTATTTTATTTTCCATATCTAGAAATGGGATACTAGTGGTATTTATAAAATCCATCCAAAATCGCTAATATAGAATACCAATGCATGGGTTCCCATTTCTAGATTTTCCCCTTATTGGATTATGTTTAATAATCATTACCTTCACTTATCAATATTATAGATCAAAAAAATAATATGGAATATTTTTTTACCATATTTATTTTCATAATTTGAACAATGTTATTGATACTTGTTTATAAGCCAATTAATATTCTTCTCACTAGATCCAACATAGTGATAACACATTATGATAATTCCCCCACTTAATTTCAATGTTTTTTCATCTATTGTGTATTTATTTAGTCATGATTACATATTCTTCAAAGATGGACAAGGATTATTTAATTCATTAAAAATATGAGTTTTATTTTTTTGGTCTTTATCAGAATTACTATAAATTATTATCTTTTCATTACATATAATCAAGTACCTTTTATTTATATAATAAGCATATGGTTCAAGTGATCTTTTATTTTGAGTGATGATACTTTTTTTAAAAGAATTAAATGGTTCTGTCCCATTTATCCTCATAAACCAAAGAAAAATATTCATATATCTATTATCCATATATATTACATGGTTGTACCTTCCATGAGTTCCTCATGAGGGTGTCGTTGAGTTCGAGATAGAGATATGTTAGACCTTTTGAATTGATATTTGTTGTTTTCTATTGGCTCTAAGATTAGTTTGACCATTTTAGGTCACTGATAATCTCATATAGGTTGCTTATCGATTAGCATTGTTGGTTTTTATGATAGGTATTCATGATTTTTTCCACATGTATTATCTCAGGAAATACCATCCTAATCCCGCTAACATTCTAAGTTGGGAAGAAATTGAGTTTGAGCCATATGTTTCTATTTTGGAGAAACCAATTGATATTTTTGACTCTCAGGTGAAAGTATTTTTTGGGAATTTTATTCCATTGGTTGGGGTTCTATGGAAACAGGGATCAAATTATCATGAGAATTGGGAACACAAGTCGTTGATGAAGGAGCAGTGAACTCATATTTTTCCATAGATTACATCTTTTACATGACTTATTGAGGACAAAAAATATTTATAGTGGGGAGTTTGTAAGATCCTATTACTAATCTATTAGGTATTTTTTTATCCTCTTTATGGTTTTCCTTTTATCCATTGTTTGTAAAGGACTAGGAAGGAATTGGTAAGATACCTAAAATGGTGAAGTCAGATATTTTTTGTACTTTCATCTTTAACCAGATTTTTCTACGTGATTCAAAAGTCTTTCACACTGTATAACTAGGTTACACACCGTGTAACTATTACTAGATACAAGTCTTGAAAGGGTATTCATGCTGTGAAAGTTTACACCTCGGGAAGAGTGGTTCCACATCGTAAATTTTAAAATAATGGATTTTTAATTCGAGGTGAAGGATTTTTCAACATACTAGAACACTATGTATTTCACAGAAGGTAATAGTATTACACATCATCAAATGGCCCTTGTGTAGTTTTTAAAATAGGCGAGTGGCTATTTTGGTTTCAGTTATTTTCTCCAGGCCCTTGGATCCCTACCTAGATATCATCTCGGGTTATTTTGGGAGACTATGCTCCATCTAGATTGATCCATTCAACATTGGATCTTTTATTATAGTTGTGGTTCATCTCTCTGGGTAAGAAATATTTCTAATTCTTCATTTCTCTTGATAATAGTGGCACCCTAGGGTAACATTATCAAATCTGGTGGCCTAAGTTTTTGAATCTTTGTGTATTCTTCTAGATCCTTTGGGAGATCTCATTATGGAGGCCATTCCTTGGTTAGTTGTGTGACGGGTGTCTGTTCTTGAGGTATTTGGTGTTTTCCCTTTCCAACAACCCCTTCTTTTCTAATTTATATCCATATTAATTTTCTTATTATATTCTAGGGCCTTCTTTTTCATTATTGGGTTTTCATTGTTGGTGGATCCCATTACGGGAATGTGTGACTTGAGCTTTGAGGTAGGTGGTTCCATCTCTATCCTATGATAATTAGAATAATTTCTATTAATTTAGAAGTTGATTTATCAAATTGGAATGAATATTTTCATTTGTTTAAGAAGGGTTTTTTGAGAGAAATTTTTTTACATGATTTTTGATAAATGAAAATGAAATGGGTACTTTTAAAATATTGAAATTGATTTGTGAAAATGAGAACTTAGGTTACCTTGGGTACTTAGGTGGAAGGTTTATATTGAGTCCATCGTCCATGTTTTGTGATTATTAGGAAGTTTTCTCATGGTTATTTTCTTGCTTTCCTAGTCCCATTGTTCTAGGGGATAACTATTAGCATTTTCGGGGGGGGGGGGGGGTTTACTCATGGGGTATTCCTCTTATTCCTAGGAATGTGTTATAGGAATTGGATTGTGCACATGATTTATTATGGTATAAGTATTCTTCTAGTCTAAACTATAGTGTTCCTTGGTACTTATGCCTCTACTGCTTATTTTATTTTGTACTGATTGGATTTCTGAGTTATAATTGATATACATTTTGTACCTACTTTTGTTTAAAACTAAGAAAAAGTGAAATGTTTACCCATGTTTTCTATAAAATTTCATTACCGCTTATCATTCCATGTTATATTTAAAATAAGAATACATGAATAGTTATATAGAGGCTTGATATGGAACACCCAGGTGGGATCCTATGGAGGCTGTTAGCTCACACCTTGTGCACCTCCTTTGGGGTACGTAGAAATTTGTATGTCTTCCAATACTTGGAAGGGAAAGGTGCTGAAGTGAGGTGGTGAGGTTTGTGTTAGCTGGTTTTGGGTAGCTGGTGGTGAGATGGAGGGAGTTCATCCACACCATCTCATGGTGTAGTTTTTGGTTTTAGTCCATGTAGTTAGACTTGTTTTCAAAACGTTGACTACTTTTTTAATTGTTATTTTCTACTGTCATTTGACTATTATGGTATATATATTCCTTTAGTATTCCACATTCCTTTTCATTTTGTGTATACATATATGAAATGTGTTTGATCATGCTGGGATACATTTTTCCCTTTTTTGTGTTTTTTGATGCATTGGTGCTTGCCTCCAACCCACAAGGATCGGGAATAACCTTCGGTTATGTAACAGAATGGGTCAGTTACCACGTTTGAGGGTTACCCGGGTCAATTCAATACACAACCTCAATGGAAACTCTTCCTAGAATTAAATTAAAGATGAGAGTGACCCCCATATCCAACCTCCTATAGGCCCCAAGTTGATGACTAGAATAGGGGTATAAAAAATAAGGATGAGAGGAATTACCATCATATGTACCAATAATAAAAAAAGAATAACACTGGACAACATCATAATATATATATATATATATAAATTTAAATCAACAATAATACTTTTAAAGAATGAATACGTAAAAAAATAAAAACCCCAAGATAAAAATACCAAATAAATCTCCATGGTAGTTATTTCACAAAAAACACCAAGCACAAAGATAGTACGACCCAACTTAGTCACAAAAAATTTCCTAGGAATCTTGATTTTTTTATATATATGGGGTTTATCATAATATGTATCCTTAGTATAATTTTACACAATACCTCCAATGAAAAATTTAAAGGAGTATAATAACACATCATTGAACAAACAACATAACTAGTAAGCACCTAGTAGGTCAACTATTGAAAATACTCACCAAGACTCGATTACTAAATATCATAATCATGCATAGTAAAATAATATCACATGAATATGACACAAAGGCACCCTAAAACCAATTTCTTCTATTTTTCACTATCGCACCCTGATATCAAATTTCATATTCTCCAAATAACTTTAACATTTATTCCATAGAATACTATATCTCATATTACAACCATACCACAAACCTTATCCATAACATCATCATTAGCCAATAGTCTCTATGACATATCACATATCATCAACACTTCTCAAATCCAGTACTGTTGGGAATCAAAATCATGAAGGACATTAACCTAATTCCCTCCACCTATCAAGCACAACCTCTAATATATATCCTTACATCAACACCACAACAGCCCATCCCATAAATACCACTTATAGTCCACTATTTTACATACATCATATCATTATCTCAATACACCATAGTGACTTATAGTGCACCTAGTTTATAATCATCATCAATGACTCAAAGGGTTTTCTAATACATAATGTACCTTCACATAAATAACCATTAGTGTCTTCTATTTCACTATATACTTTAGAAGTATGATCTTACCCACCTCAATACATCAAAGATAATTCTAAAACTAGAAGGGAGAGTGGGGATGGTGCAGTAGGCATGCATCCATTCCCTCACCAACCCGAATGTTAGGGGAAACAACCTAGTACCCAGAGCTTGTTGGGATTCGAGAATGGTATCTAAGTCAAGTGGGATGTATTCAAAAACCAAAAATAATAATATTTAAGTATATTTATAGACACACACAAGACCAACATAAGACATAAATAAACAAATAGAACATCTATAGCTAGTAAAAATCACCACACTACTACTACCTCACATTACCATCCCTGCCAACTATAACACAATGACCATCCCCACATATTATACAAAGATCCACAATAAAGATGAATAATTTACCATCATGCCTCATCATTTATCCCATTTATAGATTCATTTCACCAACCATATTACATTATTTATATTTTATATTAATCATATTTAATGACAAACCATGCAGCCATCACCCATATTTTTTTCCAACTATTAACCATTAATTAAAAGGCATATTTTTTTTAATATTTACCCATGATCTTTTTTAATTCCATCAAACCCCATGTCATGATCATGATTAAAAACTATATTGCATTCCATAAGGAAACTACCAAACATTCAGTTTTCATATAACCAAGTCATGTCCCATAACAACCCACTCATTCCCTCTTTTCAACCATGTAAAGTAGGAAATATCCCCACTACACAATCCATAATCTCAATTTTATTCCATAATACCACCCATTTAATCTTTTCAACTATGCTCCTCTGTACTCTAGGATTTATATAACTATTCAATATTAACCTATTGTGTCATAAATCATTGAATCCATGTTCAAACCTCCAATGAAACAATCACCTACTAATCATTCTCAATATTATCACCATGCGTGAAGTCTATCAAAATTTTCTATATTTCAAACCTTGTTAAATGGATACATACCTGGAAAATACGGGTCGCCGGAGATGGAGGTCGCGGGGTCACCGGAGATGGAGGTCATGGGGTCACCGGAGGTCGCGGGTTGCCGGAAGGTTGGGGGTCGCCAGACGGTTGGGGGTTGAGGGTTGCGGGTCGTCAGGGGGTTAGGGGAAGAAGGGAGGGCACAGGGGTTTGGGGGAACGATCGGGGTGGGGGGTAGGGAAGGGCCGGGATTGTTTAAATAAATTTTGGGTTTTGCGGTGATTTATTAAAAACCGCCGCGAAACCTTTCGGCAAAAACGTTTAGCGGCGGTTTTGTGAACTGCCGCCACAAAACCGCCGCTAAACCCGGTTTTTGTTGTAGTGCTCTAACAAGACCTAATACCCCTGAAAATCCATAAAAACCCAAAAAACATAAAATGCATAAAAATACTAAAAAAAATAAAAATCCACACAAATTTAAAAACTACAAAAACAATGAAATCCCCTACAAACAGTAAAAAAACACTAAAAAGCTTTAAAAACCCCTAAAATCTCATAAAAACTCTAAATAACAGTAAAAATTCTAAAAATCCTCAAAACCCTTAAAATTTAAAAAAACGCTAGAAACCCTTTAAAACTGAAAAAATAAAAAAGAAACCCCCAAAAGGCCCTTAAAAACCTAAAATCACTTAAATATCCCAAATAACACTGATTCCATCCTAAAATCCATTAAAATACATAAAAACCCAAAAACCCCTTAAATATCTAAAAACTATAAGAATTCTAATAAATCCTAAAAAATCTCTAAAAATATAAACAATCATAAAACCCCAAAAGGAAACTCCAAACCATAAATACTCCTAAAAACCAAAAATCCAAAAAACCCCATCAAAATCCAAAAAACCTAATTAAAACTATAGACATACTTAAAACAATTAAAATGTTAAAACACTCTCAAAAACTCCCAAACCCCAAAAGACCCTAAAAACATGAGAAAACCCTAAAAACCCTAAAAACATTAAAATTCTAGAACTCCATAAAATTCCACGAAATTATGAAGAACCATAGAAACCCTAAAAATCCCTTGAAAACCATAAGAACCCCTAAAATAATTAAAACCCCCTAAAAACATAAAACCCGTAAAAACATAATGAACCTCTAAAAATCTTCTGAAACTGTAAAAAGGATTAAAAACTATAAAAATCCCTAAAACCCATAAAAAATTAAAAATTATAAAAAATAGCCAAAACTTTATAAAATATATGAAAAAAACCTAGAAACCTAAAAACCCAAAACCTTTAAGATCACTCAAAAATAATAAAACCCCTAAAAATCATAGTATCCCCTAAAACTTTTTAAAAATCCTAAAACCCCATAAACCCCCTAAATAACAACTAAAAACACTAATTACCCATAAAAAATTAAAAATTATAAAAACCCCTTAAAACCCCTAAAAAATAACAAACAATACTAAACATTAAAAAGGCCTTAAATCCCTGAAAACCTATAAATCCCAAATGAAGTCCTGAATACCCTTAAAATCACAAAAATACCTAAATTCCCTAAAAAACAAAAAAACACCAAAATATCCTTAAAATAAATACAAATCCCTACAAAAATAAAACCCATAAATCCATAAAACACCCTAAAATCAAGAAAATACCATAAGACCCTAAAAACCCACTAAATATATAAACACCCTTAATTCCCATAAAAATGATAAAAACTCTAAAAATCCTTAAAACCCTATAAAATAAAAAATAATATAAAAATAAAAAAAAAACATAATAACCTAAAAACCCTAAGAACCCTACAAATCCCTATAACAATAAAAACCCATAAAACCATAAATCTAGAAAAAATCCCTAAAATCCATAAAAAAAACTCAAAAATCCAAAAAAACCTAAAAAATTCATAAAACCTCTAAGAAATACTAAAAACACTAAAAACAATTTACACCCCTAAAAGTTTTTAAAAACACTAAAAACCCTAAAACCCAAGAAACCCCATAAAATACTTAAAAGGTCATTGGAAAAACCTAAAACCCACAAAATATCTGAAAACCTAAAAATAATTAAAACCATAAAAATCATAAAAATTACGTAAAAATATCTGAAAATGTAAAAATCCCCCCAAACCCCCCTAAAACCTCTAAAACCCATAAATAACCATAAACCCCATAAAACCCCAAAACACCCCACAAGAACCATAAAAATAACTAAAAACACAAAAATCCATTAAAACCTCTAAAACTTAAAAAAACTCTAAAAATCCATAAAAATGGAAAAAAACCCAAATCCATAATAGACCATAATACCCTAAAACCCATAAAAACCCTGATAATCCCTAAAAAACTCTAAAAACCATAAAAATAATAAATAATCCCTAAAATCCAAGAAAACAAAAAACCCTAAAACCCTTAAAAACCTCTGATAATCAAAATAACACTAAAAAACAGAAAAAACCTAAAAACCCATAAAAACACTAAATACTACTAAAAATATTAAGAAGCCTCAAAACCGTAAAAAATCTAAAAAATTGTAAGAACCCTCAAAACTGATAAAACCTTAAAATCCCAACCCCCCTAAAACTCTTAAATAATCTTAAAACCCCAAAAACATGAAATTCCCCTATAACACTCAAAATAACTAAAATCCCAAAAAATCATAAATACCATAAAATTCCTAAAAAATCCCAAAAATTCCTTAAAAATGTAAAAAACCCCAAAAAACCCTAACACCCCCTTACACCCATAAAAACTCTTAAAAACCATAAAAATTATAAAACCCTATAAAAACCAAAAAATCCACTAATTAATATAAAACCCCTTAAATACCTAAAATGATAAAAATGTTAAAAAACTCAAAAAACCAAAAAAACTTAAAAAAACTCAAAACCCCTGAAAATGTTGAAAATTGTAAAAAACAAAAAAAATCATAAAAATCACAAAAAATCACATATTATGATAAAAAAACTAAAAACCATAATAAACTAATGAAAACCATAGAAACTCTAAAAAAACCTAAACAATCCTAAAACCCATAAAACCACCAAAAACTATAAAACCCTCAAACCTTCAGAAACATTAAAAAACTATAAAAAAATTAAAAACTCTAAATACTCCAAAAAACCATAAATATTTAAACATTCTGTAAAAACCTTATAGAAATACTAAAATCCCTCAAAACCCCCTAAAAATACCTAAATTCCCTAAATCCTTAAAACCGATAAAAACCATAAAATCCTAAAAAATCGCTCGAAATCCATGAAACCTTAGAAAACAAATAAATCCATGAAAAACCAATCAACAAAAAAACCTTAAGAACCTAAAATACCCTTCAAATCACTAAAAATTTGAAACCCCATAAAAGCAGTAAAAACCCTAAAATCAGTTAAAAAAACTTAAAAACCCAAAAAAACACATAAAAACCAAAAAAAGCCAAAATACCATAAACACCCAAAACCCAAAAAAATCTAAATAACAAAAAAACAACTATAACTAAAAATATTCCAAAAAAAACATAAATTACTAAAAACCCATAATAATACAAAAAAAAACCAACGAAAATCCTTAAAATGTAAAAACCCATAAAACCCTAAAACAACTAAAAACCCAAAAAACACCTAAAAATATTAAAAACTCTAGAAACCCATAAAACCCTAAAAACCCCTAAAAATATGAAAACCCTTAATGTGCCTAAAATATTTATAAACCCTAAAATCCTTAAAAAATCCAAAAACACTCAAAAAACCATCAAACCCATAAATCCCCTAAAAGCCCTAACACCCCTAAAAACACGGAAAATCCCTAAAACATAAAAATAAATAAAACCCTAAATACCTAAAAACAATAAAAACCCTAAAAAATAATAATCCATGAAAATGTAAAAAAAAACCTTAAAACCACAAAACCCTCAAACCATAAAACCACTAAAATCCTTAAAACCCTTTAAAACCCAGAAATACCCTAAAAACCCACTAAAAACCCTTATGTCCCCTAAACATGTTAAAAAATTCAAAGAAATCCTCTAAACCTAAAATAACTAAAAATCCCATAAAAAACCAAAAAACCATAAAAACAGTAAAAAAATAAAAAAACCCTAAAACCCTCAAAATCCCTAAAAGTGTTAAAATACTAAAAAATCCCTAAAAGTATATATGAAAAATAATAACCATAAATCCTCTAAAAACCCCTTAAAACCCATAAAACCCCTAAAACTACTAAATGTTCTAAAACCCTTAAAACTAATAAAAGAGTTAAAAATATTAAAACCATAAAACCCAAATTAATAAAAAACCCTAAAACACCAAAAGACCCTGAAAAACAGAAATCCTAGAAACTGCCTTAAAACTATCAAAGACCCTAAAACCCATAAAACCCCATTAAACTATAAAAATCATAGAAACCCTAGAAATACTTGGAAATTTAAAAACACTACAAAACACTTAAAACCCAATGAAACCATAAGAACCCCCAAAAAACATAAAAATCCGTAAAAACCCTTAACAATTCTAAAATTCCAGTAAAATAATAATAACCATTAAAACACATAAAAACGTTAAAACTCTAACAAACCCTAAACAATTAAAAAAACACTAGAACCTCCAAACACCCAAAATACCATGAAAAAAACTAAAAATACTAAACACTATAAAAATAATAAAAAATTCCAAAAACTCCAAGAAAATATGAAAAACAATAAAACACTAAAAAACCTCTAAAAATGATAAAACCATAAAATCCGGAAAACCATTAAAAAATCAAAAAACCACTAAAAATAAAAAATCCCTTAAAACATGTACAAATGTTTATAACACTGAGAAAATTAAAACCCTATAAAATTGAAAAAACTATAAAACCCCAAATATGTCATAAAAATCAGGAAAATTCCATAAAACACTAAAAACACCTCAAAACCCCAAAAACCCAAAAACCATAAAAAACCCAAATATCCAAAAAATCCAAAAAATCTTTAAAAACATAAAAAACAATAAAACCCTAAAAACCCCATAAAACCCATAAAAACTACTAAAAACCACAAAAACACTAAAAAAATAAAAACCTAAAGACCATTATAATCAAAACAAACCCTTCAAAAGCCCTAAAAAATTTTACAAAATATAAAAAACATAAAACACTCTATATACTGAAAAAAATCAAAAAAGACCATAAAACCCTAAAACTGGTAAAAACACTAAAAACCCCCCAAACCCCTCAAAATATCTAAAACCCTAAAAACCCTAAAACCATAAAAAATTGAAGAAATCCCTAATAATTCCTAAACACATAAAACCCCTAAAACCCCTGAAAATCATAAAAACACTAACATAATAAACACCATAAATACTCATAAAAACTCTAAAACCATTAAAAATCTAAAAACCCTTATACCCCAAAAATTTTAAAAACTCTAAAAAACATTTAAACCCATAAAAATTTAAAAAAAACTCTAAAAACCAAAAGACCATAAAATAATAAAAACACTAAAAACCTATAAATCCCTAATACCCCACAAAATCCCTAAAGCTCCTAATACACAGAAAATCCCAGGAAAACAATAAAACCCCTAAAAACCTAAAAAACCCAGGAATCCCACAAAAAATATAGAACCCCAAAAAAATCTATAACAATAATTAAAACCCCTAAAAAAAATAAAAACTAGTATAACCTATAAAACCCTAGAAAACTAAAAAAACTTCAGACCTCAAATGAACCTAAAACTCCTAAAAACACCTAACACCCTAAAAAACACAGAAAACCCAAAAAAACCTAAAAATAATAAAAAACCCTGAAACCCCTATGAACCATAATAATTAAATAATATACATAAAATCCCTAAAATGGAAAGACATCATAAAAACCATTAAATCCCCTAGAAAACAATAAAACCCCTAGAACCATAAAAAACCATAAAGCCCTAAAAACCCACTAAAACACAAAAACCCTTTAAACCCCCTAAAAAATTTAACAAATCTAGAAATCCTTAAAAACAAAAAAACACAAAAAACCCATAGAACCACATAAAAACCCTAAAAATTCTTAAAAACCTTAAAAATCTCAAAAAACACCTAAACCCTAGAAAATACTAAAAAAAATTATAAAAGGCCTAAAAATACCAAAAAAACAAAAAACCCCTAAAACCCTTGAAAAATATCTGAAAAGCATAAAACCCTCTAAAAATAATAAAAATCCCAAAACCTATAAAACCCCTTAAAACCCACTAAAAAATAAAATTACCCTTAAAACCATGAAAACCCCTAAAAACCCTAAAAATGCATAAAACCCATCAAAATCCCTAAGAACACTAAACCCCGAAACCCAATTAAAATATTATAAAATACATAAAAATCCATGAAACCCAAAGAAAACGCAAAAAACCAAAAAAAATCCCCCTAAATCCACAAAACCCCTAAAAAAATTAAAAAAATTATAAAACTACATAAGGACCCTAAACCAAAAAAAATACTAAAAAACCTTTAAAACACTGAAAACATTGAAAAACTCAAACAACCAATCAAAATCCTAAAAAACACTTGAAAACCATAAGAACACAAATAAAATAAAAAACCTCTAAAACCCTAATAAACCACGAAAACCCCTAAAAACCAAACAATTCACTAAAAAAATTAAAACCTCTAAAAATCATTAAATACCCATCATACCCTTAAAAACCATAAAAACCCTAAAACCAATAAAAACTAAATACTATAAAAAACCCACCATCCACTAAAAAGTTAAAAACATACAGAATCCATAAAATCATATAAATCATAAAGCCCTGAGAACACAAAGGGCCCTAAAAATCTGAAAACTCTGAAAACCCTTAAAAATACCTAAAAACGATAAATTCCCTAAAACCCAAAAAGAACATTAAAAGGACCAAAAAATCACTGAAAATATACGACAACCCTAAAACCCATAAAAACCCCTGAAACCCATAAAACCCCCTAAAAACCATAAAACATCTCAAACCTATAAAATTCCATGTAAAAATTTGAACCCCCTAAAGGCTTTAAAAACTATAAGAAATCATAAAAACCCAAAAAAATAAAAAAAATCTCCAAAAACATAAAAAAAGTCTCTAAAACCCCTAAAAATAGAAAAAAACCATAAAACCCCTAAAACCCCAAAACACCATAAAATTACCTTAAACCCCCAAAACCATAAAATCCCATTAGACCCAAATAATATCACTAAAAATATAAAAACCCTTAAATCCTCTAAAGATATTTAAAACTCTAAAAAAACTTTAAACCCCAAAAAAATATATAAATATAAAAAAACATAAAACCCAGAAAAACACTAAAAATCTAAAATAACATTGAAAACTGTAACAACCCAAAAAATATCTATAACCCGAAACACCCTAAAAACCATAAATCCTAAAAAATACCTTAAAATAAATGAAAACATAAAAACCAATAAAAACAAAAAAACCTTAAAAATAAAAAAACCCTAAGAGACAAGAAATCTCTAAAAACCCTTTAAACCCCTAAATGTTTTGAAAACTCTAAAAACCATAAAACTAAAAAAAATCTAAAAATACTCTAAAAACTAAAAAAACCTCTAAAACCCCTAAATGACCTTAGAAATACCTAAAACCACCCAAAATATATGAAACCCTAAAATGAATTAAAACCGTAAATATCATAAAAAATCCATTAAAATAACTGCAAATGTAAAAATCCTAACAAACCCTAGAAAACCCCTAAAAACCATAAAAACCCTAAAATCCTACAAACACCAAAAAAATAACTAAAAAAGCTAAAATATCATAAAACCCTTAAAACCATAAATAACTATAAAAAAATAAAAACACAATCAAAACCCCAATACTATAAAAGACCTTAATACCAAAAAACCCATAAAAACCCTCAAAATCCCTTGAAACCCAAAAAAACTCTTAAAACATAAAAATAATAAAAAATATTTAAAAAATAGAAAAATTTAAAACCCCCAAAACCCCTAAAATTATAAAACCACTAAAAACATAAAAAACACTAAAACCCATAAAAACACTAAAAATTACAAAAAACATTAAAAAAACCTCAAACCTGTAAAAACATAAAAAACACTAAAAATCGCAAGAACACAAAAACTCATAGAACCTTAAAAACCCAAAACCTCAAAAAAAACTTTTAATAACCATAAAACCCTAAAAATCACGATAGCCATTAAAACCCTCAAAATACCTAAAACCCTAAGAAACCATGAAATTCCTAAAAAGACCAAAAAATATGTGAAAATGTAAAACTAAGTAAAATTGAAAAAACCCTCTTAAATCTAAAAAAAATATTACATAACATAAAAACTCTAAAACCCTATAAAAACACTAAAATCCACTAATGAAAATAAAAACCCTTAAATCCGTATAATGATAAAAATGATTAAAAAACACAAAAAAACCTAAAAACACAAAAAAAAAATAAAGAAAACCCTCAAAATGTGAAAAGACCTTAAAAATTTGAAAACCCTAAAAATAATAAAATTATAAAAACCCATTAAAATACTAAAAACCCAAAAACACATAAAAATAATTAAAATCAATAAAAATCCAAGAAAATTTTAAAAACACAATAAACCCTAATAAAATACTGAAACCTATAAAAAATCTAAAAACCATAAGCAATCTTAAAACCCATAAAACCATAAAAAACTCTAGAAACAATTTAAAAATCTAATATCGATACAAAAACATTGAAAACAATTACAAACTCAAAAAACACAAAAAACCATAAAATATATGAAAATAAAAAAATCATTGAAAACCCATGAAAACCTAGAAAACCCCTAAAAACTAAAAAATAATTAAATCCTTATAAATCCCTAAAATACCTGAAAATGGAAAACCCCTAAAACCATAAAAATTATTAAAGACCTTAAAAAAGTTAAAACCCCTAAAACCCATAAAACTCCAAAAAACTAAAAACCCCTAATAAAATTTAAAAACACTAAAAAACCTTCAAAACCTGAAAAAATAAAAAAAATCCTGAAAATATGTAAAAATGATAAAAACCCTGAAAATCCTCAAAGTCCCTACAAACCCTAAAACCATAAAATCCAATTAAACACCTAAACCATTGGAAATGTAAAAACCCCAAAAAAGCATTGAAATAACCCTAAAACCATAAAACCTATAAAAACAATAAAAACACCTAAAAAATCCTAAAACCCCTAAAACCAACTAAAAACTAAAAATACCCATTAAACCGTTAAAATCATTTAGAAACTATAAAAATCATAAATACCCAAGAAAACTAAAAAAACCATAAACCCCTAAAAGACCATAAAAACCCCCAAACCCAAAAAAAATCCTGATAACTGCTAAAATATTTTAAAAATACCAAAAAACAGAAAACCCTATAAGAATGCCAAACCAAACTAAAAATCCCTAGAATTATAAAAAACCTTAAACCCCCTTAAAACACATAAAAAACAATAAAATCCCCAAAAGATCTTAAAAGTCAAAAACCCTATAAAACCCCTGAAAACAACAAAAAACTATAAAAATACTTCAAACTCCTATAAATGTTACAAAACTCTAAAATCATTTAGTCTCCTAGAAACCTAAAAAACCCCTAAAACCCCAAAAAACACAATAAAAACCATGGAGGGCCCAAAAATCATCAAAACTCATGAAAATCCCTAGAAACCCCAAAACCCATAAAAAACATAAAAATCATAAAAAAACATAAAAATCTCTAAAAATGTAAAAACACCTAAAAGCCCATAAAAACCAAAAAACGGACCAAAAACCCAAAGAACCCTTTAATCCCCTAAAAGCAATAAAAAATATAACAAACCATCAAGACCTAAAAAAAATATCCCTAAAACCAAAAAAAATAAAACCATAAAAAACCTTATAATAACCTAAAAACCTTGAAAGCCCTAAAAACAATAGGATCCCATAAAACCATAAAAATTTTTAAAAGAACCCTAAAACTCCATAAAAGCATAAAGGTACCTAAAGGCCCGAAAAATGATAAAATCCAACATAAAACCTTTAATACCTTTAAAACCATTAAATTTATAAAATACATAAAATACATAAAACTATAAGAACCCATGAACCCCCTAAAATCAGAAAAATAAATAAAACCATTAAAACCCTTACATTAATAAAAATCCCTAATAACCCCAAAAGACCCTAAAAACCCTAAAATCCCAAAATAATTCTAAAAATGAATTTCCCTAAAATCCTTCGAAATCCTAAAAACCAAAAACATCCTTAAAACCATAAAAAACCTAGAAGAACAGAAAAATCCATTAAAATGAAAATTATCGTAAAAATCCTGAAAACTCCCTAAAATAAAAACCACTAAAAACCATAAAAACCTAAAACCCCATAAAACCCCCTATAAACCCTAAATCTATTTAAAACTATAAAAACACTTAAAATCCCTAGATTCTTTATAGAAAAATAAAATCACATAAAACCCCTAAAATTTCAAAAAACACTAAAAAAACCCAAAAACCCAAAAACCCTGAAAAACCCTAAATAACCCTAAATCCCCAAAAATCCTCAAAATACTTAATAACACTAAAAACATATAAAATATTAAAAATCCTTAAAAAGACCTAAAAATACTTGAAAACAAAAAATGATTTATAGCGTCGAAACCCCCCACCGCCTGAAACCATAAAACCCTTAAAATCATAGAAAACATGTGAAACCCTAAAAGACCGCTAAAAACTCTAACAGCGTTAAGACCCCTTAAATAGTTAGAAACCATAAACCCCCTAAAAACTCAAAAAACCCCTCAAACCCAAAAAGTGACCCTGAAAACCATCAATCCCCCTAAACCCCTAAAAACGTTTGAAAACCCCTAAGGACTCCCAAAATCCCAAAAAAACCCTTAAAACTAAACAAATCCACGAAAATATAAAACATCCAAGAACCCCGAAAACCCAATAAAATATATAAGAACCCCTAAAACATAAAAACCAATGAGCGCCATAAAATCCATAAAATAAATAAAATCTCTACAAACTCTCAAACTCCCTAAAACATTAAAAAATCGTAAAACCAATAAAAGCACTAAAAAGTCAAAAAATTCCCTAGAAAACCAAAAAAGACCCAAAAAAAATAAACACACCTTAAACCCCTAAAAACCCTGAAACCCCCTAAAAATCAGTTCTTGAAAAAACCTAAAAAATAAAATCCAAATATTCAGAAAAAATCTTAAAAATGTAAAAAACCATAAAACCCTAAAAAAAGCCCTGAAAACCACAAAACCCATAAAATTCGTAAAACCCACAAAACCCCTAAAAATCACTAAAAACTCTAAAAATCTATAAGACCCATGAAACACTAAAAAACTCTAACAAAACCTCAAAATCCTAAAAAACATAAAACCCCCTGAAAAACTAAAAAAACAAAAAAACATAGAAAAAACCTAAAAACCCAGAAAATCCCTAAAAACTCTAAAAAACCTAAAGACCAAAAATAAATCTTTAATGAATCACTAATAATAAATTTATAACATAAAACTGTATAAACCTTAAAAATCTTCTAAAAAACATAAAATCTCCTAAAATCATAACAACCCTAAAGATCGAAAAAACTATAAAAACAGAAAAACTCTATAAACAATTAAAACCCTGAAAAACGTTAAAATAAATCTTAATCCTCAGAAACCATAAATCTCCAAAAACCCCTAAAACAAAAACGGCCCTAAAACTCTAGAATAACCCTTGAAACCTGAAAAAATCCTAAAAATCCTAAAAAACTTTAGAATCCCAAAAAACCATAAATCCTTATAAAAACAATAAAATTCCTCAAAACAACTAAAAATAAATGAAAATGTAAGAAACATTAAAAAACACTAAAAAAATAAAAACCCTTAAAACACCAAAGGCATTAAAAACTCTAAAAAATCTAGAAAACTGAAAAAAGGCCTACACCCCCAGTTCCTAAAAAACATAGAATAACCCCCCCCAACTATAAAAATCCAAGAGAAATTAAAATTATATCAAAATCCCTAAAAATCCTACAAAACCCCAAAAACCATTAAATCCTAAAAAATGGCTAAAAAACCCATAAAATGTAAGAACCCTAAAAACCATGAAATCCCTTTAAAACCATAAAATCCCCAAAAACATTAAAAATCAAAAGACACCATTAAATTTTTAGTAAATCACTAGAACTTCATAAATAATTTTACCCCTAAAACATTAGAAATTCTAGAAAACCATAAAACCTTAAAAAACTAATGAAACCAAAAAACTCCAAAAGACCCTAAAAACCATGAAAATCCCTCAAAATCCTAAAAAACCCTAAAATACCTAAAAACACTAAAAGTCAGCAAAAAACTAAAAATATAAAAACCATAAAAATATTAAGAAGCCCTGCAAATCCCTAAAAAGGTAGAAAATAATGAAAACACTGAAAAACTATAAAAATACCGAAAAACCTTATAAATCCTTATAAAACCCTTAAATGAAATAAAAAACCAAAAATTCACTAAAAACTATAAAACCCCCAAAACTATAAAAAATGCAAAAAACCCTCAAAAACAAAAAAAAATAATCAAAAAAACCTAGAAACCCAAAAGACCCTAAACCTCTTTAAAATCTTAATAATAGGAAAAAAAACCTTAAATCCCATTAAAAACATAAAACCTATAGAAACACTAAAAACCAAAAAATTAAAAAGAATCCATAAAAATGCATAGAAATATAAAAAACCACAAATTTTAGAAACTCTTATATGAACAATAAAACATATAAAACATTAAAAAACCATAAAAACATATAAACCACTAAAACCCCATTAAACCCTAAAAAACCCTTTAAACCCCTAAAAACATAAAATATCTTTTTAAAAAATATGTCAACCCAAAAAAACTAAAAAAATACTAGAAAACCCAAAAGTCCCTAAAACCATGAAACCCAAAAAAACCCAAAAAAAAACTAAAAAAACCAAAAAACCATCAAAATCCTTAAAACACCAAATAGCCATAAAGACCATAAAAATAATAAAGAAGAATATAAAATCTGAGAACAATTAAAAAAACTAATAACCCTAAAAACCATGAAATCCATAAAACCAAAAAAATTATATTTAAAACCCCAAATACTATAAAAACTCAAAAAATAACCTAAAACCCTAAAAACCAATAAAACCCCTAAAAACTCCCAAAACACCTCAACTTCTTAAAAAACCAAAACCCATTAAAATCCCATAAACACTAAAAATGAAAAAAACTATAAATATCAAAAAAATCTAGAAAATTCCCTTCAAACATAAAAAACCCTAAAAACCCTAAAAACCCCATGAAAACCATAAAAACCATAAACCATAAAATCCATAACAACTCATTAAAGCCCTAAAAACTAATAAAAACAATAAAACACATTTAAACCAATGTAAATGTTAAAAATGTTAAAAACTCTAAACACATAAAAATCTAAAAAACTCAAAAAAAGCAAAAAACCCAAAAGACCCTAAAAACCCAGAAAAAACATAAAAACCCGAAAAACCCTTGAAAAAGAATATAACACCACAAATTCCCTAAAAACAAAAAATCCCCTAAAACTATAAAAATCCAAAAAAATATCCATAAAAATCCATGAAAATGTAAAAAACTATAAAACCCCTAAAACACATGGAATCCATAAAAGCCCTAAAAATATTAAAAACCCAAAAATCTCATACAAACTATAAAAACCAATATAACTATAAAAACCCTTAAACCCCCTAAGGATGATATAAACGTCTAAAAACCAAAAAAACCAAAAAAACGTAAAAAATCTAAAAAGACCTTACAATAAAAAAACCCTAAAAACACTGAGAAATCGTAAAACAACGAAAACCCTTGAAAATAATAAAAACACTCAAAATACCTATAACCCCACAAAAACACCAAAAACGATAAAAATACATTAAAATCAGAAAAAAATTAAAAACCCTAATGACCATGAAAATCCCCTAAAACATAATTGCCCTGAAAACCATAAAAACCATAAAACCTATAAACACCATTTAAACCATTAAAAAATAAAAATTATGAAACCCCTTAAACCCCTAAACGATTTAAAAATCAATGAAAACCCTTAAATCAATAGAAAAATCAAAAAACCCTGAAAACCAAAAAATACCCAAAAAATCTGAAAAAACTCTAGGAAGCCCTAATACCCTCATAATCCATGAAAATCTTAAAAATCCTAGAATCCACAAAAATCTTGAAAAACACTAAAAAATTAAAATGTAAAAACTAAAAAATTACTGATACCCCCTACAAACCATAAAACCCTAAAAACTTTATAAATCCCTAAACTCTCAAATAAACACTAAAAACTCTAAAAAATCTAAAAACAATTAAAACCCATAAAACATTACTAAAAACTAGAAACCATTTAAAACCAAATAACTCAAAAAAACCCCAAAAGACCCTAAAAACCCTAAAATCGGTTAAAAACCAAAAATAACACGGATACCCATTAAAATCCTGTAAAATTCCTAAAAACACTAAAAATCCCCAAAACCACTAAAAATCCCTAATAACTATAAAAACTCTAATAGATCCCAGAAAATCCTTAAATATATAAAAAACCCTTAAACACTGAAAGACCACTCCAAACCATAAATTACCATAAAAACCTAAAACTCCATAAAACACCATGAAAACCCTAAAAACCTAATTAAAACATTATTAAATTAAAACCCTTAAAATTTTAAAACACTATAAGAAATATCAAAACCCAAAAAAAACTATTAAACAATTAAAACCAAAATAGATAATAAAATCCATGAATAACCCTAAAAACACTAAAAACCCATGAAAATCCCAAAAACACTTAGATTCCCTAAAACCCCTAAAACCTTAAAAATAGTAAAAATACTAAAGATCCCTAAAAACAGTGAAAATGAAAACTCCCAAAAATACTGGAAATCCTTGAATATCTTAAAAACCATAAAACCCTAAAAAACCTTAAATCCCAATGAAAACCGAAAAACTCACTAAAACTCAAAAAACAATTAAAAACTCTAAAAACATTAAAAACATTAAAAACCATAAAACCCCTAAATATTGAAAAAACCCATAAAACCACAAAAGACCATAAAATCTTGGAATTCATTAAAAACTGCCAAACCTCTAAAACCCCTCAAAATCCCTAAAACCAATAAAAACATAAATTTTTAAAAATCCTAAAAAATAAAATAAAACATAAAAATCTTTAAAACCCCCTTAAGACCATTAAAAACCCTAAAATCCTTAAAAACATTAAAAACCTTAAAAACCCATAATAACCCAAAACCACTAAAAACACTAAAAACAGTCAAAACCCTTAAAAAAGAAAAAAACTCTAATAATTGTAAATCCCGAAAAACAAAACTCAAAAATCCCCTTAAAACCCAAAACCTATAAAAACCCTAAAAACTATTAAAATACAAAATAAACACTAAAAACCCATCAAAATACCTAAAACCCCCCAAAAATAATAAAAATCCTAAAAAATAAATAAATGTAAAAAATCCTAAATACCATAAAATCCCCACAAAAACCATAAAAACTCGTAAAACCCTTAAAAACCAAGAAAACACATAATAAACCAAAAAACCCACCAAAACTCTTAAAACACTAAAAATGAAAAAAAACTTAAAAAAATTATAAACACTATAACCCCTAAAAACATCAAAGAACCCTAGAAATCTAAAAACCCCACAAAAACCCTAAAAACCCATGAAAACCCCCCCAAACCCTCAAAATCCCTAAAAATTCATTAAAACTATAAAAACAACAAAATTCCAAAAAAACATAAAAATCCCTAAAAATGTAAAAAAACACTAAAAACCCTTAAAAACATTGAAAACCAAAAAAATCACTAAAATATATTAAAATAACTAAACACCCATAAAAATAAAAAATCACTAAAAACTCTAAAAACCTTGAAAACCCATAAAAATGTTAAATATTTAAAAAAACCCCTAAAAATAATAAAACCCTAATAACTCTAGAAGATCATAAAAATTCAAAAGACCCTAAACCCCTTAAAAACATTAAAATCCCAAAAAACCCTAAAAACATTGAAAACTCTAAAACAACCAACAATACTAGAAATATTACTTATCCCAATGGTTCCAAACCATTGGGATATCCCCATTAACTAATGTGATAGGATATCCAAATGGTTTAGGAAACTGTTGGGTTGTCTGGCATTGAAGTAGCCCTATACCCACTCTGTTCCACTGGTTTTACTAAAACTGTTTGTATATATATAAACCAATGGTTCAAGAACCTAGAACATCCTTCTGTACCAATAGTTAATGAAATTGTATCACCTAACACCCTACAACCTTGTATACCAAGGGATTCTGAAACCGTTGTTATATATATATACCAACGGTTCATGAACCATAGAACCTACTATCCATACTATCCAGCATCCTTGTGTACCAACCGTTTTTGAAAATGTTGGAATATATGGGGGATTTTCACCATTTAGATGTATACCAACGGTTTACAGAACTGTTGGTATATCCTCTTCTCCCAAAAAAATAGGTTCATACCCATATGATATCTAATCACTAAGAGTAGCAGAAAAACATCCTATCTCCAATGCACCCAAGGGAGGTGTAGTAGAAACAATGTACCTGATCTCAAAAAACACTGAGGCTAAAATAATGCCTTACTGAAAATTGATACAATAAGGGTATTCATTTTGTATAAAGTAGAAACCAAATACTTGTTTCCCAAAAATTCATGAACAAAATTTTTTGACAAGTTATGAAAAATAACATTCATTAAATTCACATCAATGTTTTACAATTTTGACAACAATAGTGTTGCAGAAAAATTATAAAAATCCATACCATGACTGAATCAATAGGGACTTTCCAGGCCTTATGTTTACCAATTTCCAAAGGTTTTACCAAAAAATTTAATATAGCCAACTCTTGTTGTTTACCCTCTAATTTGGTTTCCTTATCTTTCATATAAGCAGTGGGAGAAAGAATAACCCTTGATTTTTCATAATCCAGTATTCTATATAAAAAAACCAAAAGAAATTTCATTATATTGAGTATCATTAGATTGGACTTCTTCATCCTTAACATTTTCTAGATCAGAAATAAACTTTCTAATTTTCCACATTCATGTGATGTTGGCTCCCTTATGGTTTTTGATTTCATTGAGGTGACTACCTCAAGTTTGTAATCGCCTCTAAAACCCTTTTAGGCCTTCAATTTCTATTTCTTCCACATAAAAAAATAAATATTATCTTTTATAGAGATCTACTTAAATACATAATTATCATCTATTTCTTCATCAACATACTAATCTCCTGATCCATTATGAAAAGAGTCTTTAAAATATCCAATATTAGAAAGGTGGGAATCAATTACTAAGTCAGTACAAGAAATATTAGGCTTATTATTTTCTTGTAGGCCAGGAGAGTTCACTAACCTAAAAAATTATATTTTTTTATACTATCTATCATTATCATAGTTTGTAGTTTTTTATTTGGAATGTCTAGATTATACTATAATCTTTCATGAAATTTCATAATGGGTTGTCTGATGGAAACCCTTACCCTTGAAAATTATTTATTCTCATTCCACTTGATTTAGTAATCCAAATGATATCCATGATGAAGATTACTAAGTTAAGACATGCAAGGCCTAATCCCATTTTGATGGTTCTATGGTATAAAATACAGATCTTATAGGACACTGGTGTTACTACACCTGTACAATTTATAAATTCTTTTGGATGGTGAGTCGGCCAGAAGAGAGGTATTTTGTATACTTGAAGGCTGTGAAAACTAAACCAATGATAATTTTGGATGGTTTCAGTCAAAATACACGAGACATGTTAACAGAAGGACACAATGGCAGTAAAGTCGATTCCATGTAAAGTCGAGTTGAGGATAATCTTCTAGGACCCAGAAGGTCCTTTCCTATAAGATACATTTTTTAGAGGATCCAAAAATTCTAGAGGTGATAGGGGTGGATATAAATGCAACCAAGTGTTTTCTAACCCATATAAATTCATGGAATATTTTATATGGGTCTCTAGTCACCCAATTCATAGAAGGGGAGCAGATATATGTTATAGAAAACTAAAGGATATAGGAGTGGTGGTTCTATCTAGTCAAGGGACAAAAGTAGAAGTGTTTCATGATCCTGGTTCATCTAAAGACCACTTCGAGGATTAGATAAATAATGGAAGATGTATCATAAATCATGGGACTCATGTTATGGGAATCATAATTATGGTTTAATGTTGAAAGTGTTTCATGATCTGGAAGAATTATTATGAAGGGCATTGCCATGTTGTAAAAGCTTGTTAACCATAGATGGAGTCAATGGCATGAAAATCTTGTGGATATGGAAGAGTGAATGTATATTCAAAACATGTACATGTTAGGTGATCTCACAAGATCCATTTTACAACTAATTACATTCTCTAAAAAAAGTGTCACACAAGTATAGGTATTGTACATGAAACCAAAAATCTAAGAATCAGGAAAACCTTTTGTCAAGATGATCCATGAATGATGAATTGGATTGTATGATGGTCCAACAAATGTGAGGTTGGGGATTGATGGGTATTTTGAAATATATGCTAGGTGATATTTCCAATAGTTTGAGGAGACTATCCTAAAACACTAGAATTTTATTGTACAACAAATATCCATTTGGTTGGAATCATTTATAGGATCTATAGGGTTTCCATTTTTTGAAACATAGCTCGATGATGTTTTTATATAGCACATTCCATAAATGAATGATTCTGATGTTTTTGTGTTTGTATTATACTTGTTTCAAGGATATTTCATTATGTTTGGGAAAGAAACTTCAAAAGATACTCTATAGTCTATAAAATGGACATTTATTATTCTCTCATTATTAAAGTCTTCAATTTAGTCAAAAAAATCCATGATAATGTTGTAAGATATAAAAACCAAGTCTAGGTTGTCTCTTATCTTGCAAAGGTTGTTGATGAAGACATTGTTGAATTCCAAATATATGAAAAAAATTTCAATAGATCATCATAGAAATAGAAGGACCTTCAAAAAATTATTGGGTCCTGAATGGACTAGAACTGAGGATAGATTTAGTGATAGAAAAAGGTCATGTATATCTTAGTGACATCGAAGGAAGATTTCAATGGGAGTATATTTCCAATGATATATGACATTTCAGTTGTTAAAGGTTCTAATGGATGTTAGTTTTATGACTATGGATAGAGTTTGATGTACCAGCTATTGAAATATGTGGACGATCATTGGAAGATTATTCAGTTGAAAATTTTACTAGGAGTATAGCCATGGATATTTTACACAACACAGTCACATGATTGGAATTCAATTTTTTCTGACATAACTCAGTCTTGTTTTCTTTGGGAGAAATTCCATGGAGGGAAGCAACAACATTTTGTGTCAAGAATCAAAGATATACAACCAACATGAATAGGAAATTGTATTAGGAATTCAAATGAGTTTAATCAAAATAATTGAGTAGGTTTTGATATATCATTTACGTCATGGGAATTTAGGACAGCACACCCAAAGGGGAGGCCAAGAGTCCAGGAAAACACCCCAAATGGATTTATCCCCAACATAAGGTCAAAACACACATGATAGAGAAAATAAACTATTTAATATGCTATAAATGAATGCCGAAAGGTTATAGCGAGCATCACAACGACGCAAAATCTAACGGGCAACGAAAAAACGCAAAAGAATCATACACTCTATACAAACCATTTACAAATTCATTAACTTCCCCAAAACATGGAAATTTCATTTATAATATGCAAAGGATGGATAGTAATGTGTCATGGTCAAGACATATGCCTACTCGAGCAATTTCATTTGAGCTAAATGAGTTTGATAAGTCAATTTATATTATTCAATGAGAACAAAAACTAACTATCCACAATGAAAACACCAACATGGGGAATATAAAAAACTCAAACCAAATCTAAACATGATACAAATAACTATCAAAACTCTATGGTTTAGAAGATTGCACACCTCCATTCTAGGGGTTTTTTTATTAAATCATGGAATTTATTTATCACACAATTCATTTAATTATATTTAATATTTATTCTAAAACCCATTCAGTACAAATCAAATACAATAACATAGAAACTATATCAACATTGGTATCACTGTGAGTTTTTTCAGACAACACACCTCTATTAGAGAGGTTTTATTATAAAACCATGAATTTATTTATCAAAAGAAACAATTATATTAAAGAATACTTATTCAAGAAATGAAACTCAAGATAATTAACCAGAATTAAGAATGAAGCAAAATTCAATTTAAATCATTCTTGAATTAAAGAGGCTGGGTCAGGGACCCTACCTCATGGTGGAACCAAGTCATACACTTCAGATCTTGGAGCATTCTAACTAAAATATGATGCTCCCCCACTAGGTATACACACCTACAAACACATTCAAGGACACCTATCCCCAATACACACACCTGCATGACCATGAGCATGTCTAAGCGGATCCTTGAACATATGCTTATTTGCATATACCAGTCTCCAATCACCTATGTATGAATTTATATATATATATATATATGGTAAAACCTATCCCCATACACGGATAATCACCACCATGGTTGAATACACACATAACGGGGGAACCCACATACATATGCTTACTTAACCATGCACACGCAGGCGAGTCTCTCTTGACTTGGCGACTGAAAAACAACATGAAAAGATCAAAAATCTACAAAAAGGATACTAGGAACCTTAATACACATAAAGGACACTACATAACCAATGATAAACCAACCGACAACATTAAATCATTACCTTAGTTGGCAGCGGAGAACCAAATCCACCCGAACCAACATGAAACGATCCAACACCCTACCAAAAACATAATATGGACTCAAAAACACAGAAAACTCCAAATACTCAAGGTTTGAGACAAGTAGTATCTATAGAATCTTACCTCGGTTCAAAGATAGAGGACTGAAACAATCTAACCCTCTTCTGCCCCCCTTTTCATAATATAACAACCATATGTCCATAGAAAGCAGTAAAATACCCAAGTGGCCAATGCGATAATGAAAATAAAATAAGAACTAAACTAAAAAATACTTGTCTCCCGTGACTATACATGTCACCACCCAACATATAAGAACCACAATGCCCCAAGGGCCTCCCCTCTATTGCAAGCATCATACAACAGACTCCCCTCCTATGCAATTCTAGCGGCCTCCTCTATCCAATTCAAGTACTGAAATTCCAAAAAGCAGCATAGAGATGGCTCAAATCTATAATTATATTAAAAACCTGCAGAATAATGACTAATACAAAAAAAAACACTCATGCAGACAATATACATTGATGAATACAACACTTGAAAATGCAGAACTTAAAAAAACACTCATGCAAACAATACAATGTATAGAATTCAAAAGAACACTCATGAAATGGATTTTATAGTTGTTTGGTGATTTATTTAGGAATAAAATATGACAAAAGATAATATATTCCCCTATTATCCTTCAGGAAACCACTTCTATCTAGCAAATCTTAGGAAATATTCTATAATTTGGATATTCCTCCCTTATTTTGAATTATTAATATAGAAAAATATTTGAATTCCTTGTGTATAAACAAAGTATTCAAAGCCTCTATAGACCATTAAATACTAAGTCTCCAAGTAGATAACATATTTATTGGGATATGAGCGGTCAAAAATATGTCTTATAATTGGGATGACATGTGTATGGACTAGATGAGGTTTTAGATCAACTAAAATATTCCTAGGATGATTAGGCCTTATATTGATAGGTGTGGAAATTGTATGTATATTTTTTAATGAGGAAATACTAATGAGGATGGATTGGAATCTTGGTGGGTTCTAAGAGTGGGATTGTCCCTCTGAATCTAAAGAATGTATTATGAAAGGTTTTACATTATTTATTAATAAAGAGTTCAACTAAAGAGATGAAGGATGAGATTCTAGTGTGGGTATTGGGTTTTGTCGGAAAGATTGGCATTATAATTCCTAGAGGCTTGGTGTGATTTCACTTAGAATGGAACCTAGTTAGTGGGGATGGGTTATAATACATGATTTTGATGAGGTTCTTGATAGGATTATTGAGAATATAATTAAGGAATGGTTGACATGCCGAGAGAAGACAATAGTGTGTGGGTTGAGGATTATGGTTAGTGAATAGCGACTAGGATGGGTCTGAGGGACCCTGAAGGATTCCCATGTGGATGAGATAAAAATTTATATGGGTTCGACATGGTGTGCTTTTGTTACTAGGACAATCATGAGGTGAATAATTCTCTTGGTCTAGTGGGATGATGAGATGTGCCTCGAGGCATGGGATAATACTCAGGAGATGAGTCTAGACTATGTGAATGAGAGGATAGACTAGGATATGTTTGATAGGATTTGGTGAGTGACCAACCCATTTGAGGATGATACGATGTATGGATACACATGAAGACACTTGGGGTTATTTTCGCTATCTCATGGAAACACTTGGGGTTATTTGATGACTCCAACATACTCCAGAAATGTTCCCACACAATATTTTAGAAAAACAATTCCATCTCATGGATGACCACAAGGATACTCTAGCTTCAAATGTTTCCTCACACTAAAACACCATGGTATTATAGTATTCAAGTGATCTACGCCAACTAGTTAGGATAGAATCACTACCCTCATTTATTAGAAAGTAGTAAAATACCTAATTGGCCAATGCGATAAATAAAATAAAATAAAAACTAAACAAAAACACACATGTATCCTGTGACTATACATGTCACCACCAAATATATAATAACCACAATGCCCCATGGGTCAAATCACGTTCCTACAAGAAAGGTGGAAATAATTCTAGTTAATAATCTCTTCATTTTTCACTATGTTATTTATATAGCACGTTGTTGGAAACACCAGACCAGTACTCTTAGCCAATGAATATGAATCTTTGCTACATTATTTGACTTGAATATTGTGTACACAACCCACTACACTATTGAAAGAACCTCATAGGGACCACAATCAATGTATGGTAGTTGATCTTACACTTGAACCTGGTCAGGCACTATTCCATGATCCAGATCGTCTACTTGGTCTTGAGGGTGTAAACCATTTCATTATACTATAGTAAGAATAATGGTGTTGGTATCTTTTCTACCAATAATGAGAATTTCTCAATGCATGATTGCTAATCAACTTCAGTTCCTAAGTTAATGTCCCCTTAACTATCATTAGATGTCTAGGGGTGTCTCCCAAGGGTGTCTTATGGTGTGTAGTGTCTATATATGATTTTTTGGTGCTTATATATTATGGGAGATGTGTATTGCATGGTCAGTTTAATAAATACATTGGTAAATTGGAAAATATACCCATAGTTAACAGAGATATACCTACTTTTGATAGATAATACCATCCAAATAACCAATATGGAAATCCGAGACCAACATTTAGCTTTACCAATTCCAATTACTTAATATATGCAGCACCAACCTATGTTTTATGAACCAATCAATTAAATGGAAAGAAACTCCTCACAATAACACATAAAATCTCATATAGCATCACTCACCTCCAATTAACCCACATCATTGCACAAATTAATGACAATACAAGCTCATCACATATATATCATGATAAACAAAAAAATCCAACACAATATGTGGTCTAATAGGGGTATATAGAGGAAAATGTGGGGTTTTAAAAAAATCATGAACTTTTTATGGAATGAATGGCTTAAAACCTATGAATCTAACCCTACATTTCTGGAAGACTCTACTTTCAAAAAATTCACAATTTACACAATAATCCACTACACCATGAGTTGGTTACTACCCAAAACTCTAGAAATGCATGATTAATATGAATGGTTATCCTTACCTGAACATACTGATAAAAACCCCTCAATAAATTCTGGATAAATTGTGGGAGAAGGGGATGTCAGGAGAGGGCGATGTAGTGTTGGGTGTTTGTCCATGGGGGTCTCGTGCGTGACTCGACAGGGGGTCGGGGGACGTCTTCAGAGGAGAGGGATCTGAGAGGGGGGGGATGTCCCCAGGAGAGGCAGACAACAGGGGAGGGCAGAACATCACCGAGAGCCGAGAGTGGAGGGGGACGTGATCGTCGGAGAGGGAGATGATAGGGGAAGGGGGGATGTCGCCCGAGGAGAGGTAGATGAGAGGGGATGGGGTCCAGGAGGTAGAGGCGGAGGCGAAGGTCGGTAGATTGAGTAGGTCGAGGTCTGGGAGGGGAGGAGAGTACCAGGAGGAGGAGTTCAGGGAGGGTCACGCGGGCGAGGGATTAAAAATCGGGAGGGAGCCCAAAATATCCTGAAATCTGGTGTTTTTATACCAACGGGTAATGAAAACCATAGGTAAGATTTATCTTTGCCAATGGTTTTTTTAAACTGTTGGAAAAACCTAGCTAAAATTATATATACCAATAGTTAAATATAACTGTTGGTATAGGTTCTTTATCCCAACCATATTTTCAAACCATTGGGAAATAAGTGTTGGTATATGTTCGATTTCCACGAGTGCAAAAAACCCAAAAAAACCAAAAAAACCAAAAAAACCAAAAAAACCATAAAATATCAAAAAAAAATTCCTAAAAATCCATAAAAATGTAAAAAACAATAAAAATATTGAAAAACCACTAAAACTATAAAAAAATTAAAACCCAAAAAAATCTATATGAACCATAAAAACCACTAAAAACTTAAAAACCATTAAAACCACGACAACGCTGTAAAACTCTAAAAAAATAAAAATAATAAAAACAATACAAACTCATAAAAAACTCAAAAAATAAACAAACCTAAAAACCCTGAAGGACCCTAATGACCCTAACAAGCGTTAAACCCCCCCAAAAACCCAAAAACCCCTAAAAACAGTACACACCATAAAAATCCTATAAAATTCCTAAAAATCCATCAAAACATAAAAAACCCAAGAAATTATGAAATTCCCTAAAATCCATTAAACCTCCTAAAATCCTTTAAAACATATTAAAACCCATAAAATTTATAAAACCTCCAAAACCATGAAAAAATATAAAAACCCTTACAACCCCTAGAAATTTTAATAAATGATACAAAATTTTAAGAATCCATCTAACCTTAAAAACACAAAAAAAAACCAAAACCCAAAAAGACCCTAAAAATCCTAGAAAACCCTAAAACCATAAATAATCCCTAAAATTACCTAAAACACTCCACATACCTAAAA
Source organism: Viscum album (assembly GCA_963277665.1). Classification (NCBI taxonomy): domain Eukaryota; kingdom Viridiplantae; phylum Streptophyta; class Magnoliopsida; order Santalales; family Viscaceae; genus Viscum; species Viscum album. The sequence continues at coordinate 372,630 of CAUJRU010000171.1, forward strand.
CCCTAAAATTCATTAAAATCATAAATATTCCAAAAATTCCATGAAAATGTAAACAACCATAGAAACCCTAAAAACCGTAAAAACCTCTATAACATTAAAAACCCCTAAAACATAAAAACTCTAAAAACATACAAATCCTATAAAAACCATAAAAACCTATAAAAATGTTAATAAAACAATTAAAACCCTTAAAACCCTTAAAAAATAAAAAACCTAAAATACCAAAAAAGACCCTAAAAACCCAAAAAAACCCTAAAACCCTAAAAACCCCAAAACTATAAGAACACTAAAAATCAATAGAAAACCCAAAAACAAATAAAAACAAAAAATTACTAATAAATTCCTAAATCCCCTAAAAAACATTAAAAACCTGAAAACCCCGAAAACCCCCCCATAAAATCATAATATCCTTTAAAACCATTTTTAAAACCTAAAATCCTATAAAAACCCAAAAATCCAACTAAAAACTCTAAATACCCATAAAACACAAAAAAATATTAAAAAATATAAAAAACCATTTAAACCCCTAAAAACTCAATAAAAACTCCTAAAACCCAAAAACCACCATAAAACTGTTAAAACCCATAAAACCCCCCAAAATCCCTACAATCCCTAAAAACCCAAATAAACAATAGATATCCTAAAAATAATTATAAATATTTGAAAATATAAAAAACCTGAAAAAACCCCATAAATCGATAAAAAAACACAAAACCATAAAATCCAATAAGACCCTAAAATCCCAATAAAAATATAAAAACCATTAAATCCCCTAAAAACATTAAAAAATCTAAAATTATTTAAAACCCCAAAAAATAAAAAATAATATTAATATAAAAAAACAACCCTAAAAACTCTAAGAACCATAAAAATCTCTTTAACACCAAAAAATCATAAAAAAGAAAAATCTGGAAAAAATCCCAAAAATCTAGGAAAAAAATAAAAACTCTAAAAACAAAAAAAAATCCTGAAAACCCCATAAACAATTTAAGAACCACTAAAAACACTTAAAACCCTTTAAACCCATAAAGAAGGGAAAGATTATGCCTCTCTCTCATGGGATCTCCCTCCCGATGTGACGATCTCCAGGGTTTCCCCATGGAATCCGATTCGGTGACTTCAAAGATCTCCTCTGGTTGGGTGATACGGATGGATTTCAGTTCGAGTGGTCTTCTTCCCTAGTGCGCTTGTGGGGGACAAGGAATATACTAGATAGTGATAGGATCTGGTGTTTATTTTCAGGGAAAGGTGACGACAGTCTGGCCTGGGTCTTGTGGCGATACTGTTCGGCTTTGGATCATTCCGATCTAGAAAGTGGTGAAGTCGACGACTCCTTGGATGCCAGGATCCCTTCTGGATTTCTGCCTTTCTAGGCTACCCTTTTAGATATTGGGTGTCAACAGATGGGTCAGTAGGGTCAAGGACTTCAATGGTAGAGTATGCTATTTCAGTTTGATGATCTCTTCTATTCCGATGATCCAGATGGAGTTATGCTCGAGATGTCTCCTTCCTTGGTGTTCTTGTGGGAGACGAGGCAGGTGCTTGATGGAGTCGAGATCCAGCAGTCCAGTTTGGTCAGGGGCAGAAATGATTTTTCCTAGATCTTGAGGATATTTGGCTTGGCCGTGGAAGATCTAGTTTTTGCACTTCATCGCGGTATCCATGGTCAACGACCCGGGCGACGATTTTGGTGGAGTCAAGATGAGTCAAGTTTTAGCCGTAGTGATTTGGTACCAAGTGTTTCTTGGTGGATTTTCTGTTCATCTAATGGTAAAAAGAGATTGATGTTGGTCACTACTTTGGGGGATTTTGGTTCTTCCTAGAGCTTGAAGGAGGTACGGATGAGATCTTCTTGGCATCGATTTGTATAGGTTTTTCAGGTGCGTATTTATGGGCTTTTGGTTCTGCTTCATGTTGTTAATGAAGGGACCACTTTGTTGTGTTGTGTTATGGATTTTATTTTGGACTGTGGACTTCTACATTGTGGCTTGTTTGGTTCCAATTCGCTGAGAGTGATAGATCTTGGTATTGTTGAGTGGTGGTGGAATTTTCCATTCCTTTGGGTGCTGGAGATGTGTTCTAAGCATGGGCGTTGGTTCCTTGTTCTCGGGTTTGTTTGATTTTTCTGTTTCCACTGTGACATTTGGTGTGTGCCAATGCGAGATATGTGTGGCGTGTTGCTACTTTTTTACAAGGTATGAATGGTGATGGTGCTTTTCGACAAATTTGGGATTGGTTACTTCTTGCTGGTGATATGTACTGTGATAAAGCTATTGATTCTGAGCATGGGTGCTGGTGGTCCTGTGCTGTTGGTGGTACGCCTAGGTGTGGCATGCTGGAAACTATCGGGATAAGAAGTCTTGAATACTTGAATATGAGCTATTGGTTGATGGATGATGCTTGAATTGATACAGTTGAAGAGGGTGGTGGATGGATTTGTTTAGACTCTATGTTGGTGCTGGATGATAGTGGTGATGCTGATGCTTATGCCTTTGGTGATGCTGATTCGGTGTTGTTTTTGGTGATCTTACATAGATAGAAAGCGCTGGATGCTGGAAATTTTGATGATGGATGATGGAAATTGTGATGTTGGATGATGGTTTCTGCTTAGTTGAGAGGTGTTGAAGTTGTGGTTTATGGTCTTAATGCTGATGGATGCTGACTGCTATTTAGTTGGGACTACTGCTGGGTTCTTTTCTATTTGTATGCTTCTTTTTGTGTTTTTTGTTCCTTTGGGTTTTCCGGTTTTGGGTTTGTTAAGGGTTTTTGGGTGTGGGTCGTTCGACCCCTCCCCCCTTGTCTACTGTGTCTTTTTTGCATAATAATAAACTTGGGGGGTCGAGAATTGTCTGACCCTCCAATCTCCCTTTCCCTTTAAACCCCTAAAAGTTTTAAAAACACTAAAAACACTAAAACCCTAAAAATATCAAAAAAACCAAAAGCCCAAGAAACCCGCTAAAACCCCAAAGGTCTCTAGAAAACCCAAAAAACCCCCAAAATCACTAAAACCCTAAAATTCATTAAAAACATTAATTTCTTAAAAATTCCATAAAAATTCCTAAAAACATTAAAATCCCAAAAAACCCTAGAAAAACCCTAAAACCCATAAATAACCATAAAACCCAAAAAATCCCATAATAACTACAAAATAAATTAATACACAAAAATCCCTTAATCCACTAAAACCTTTAAAAACTCTAAACAACCTTAAAAACTCAAAGAAAACCTCGAAACTGTAAGAGAAATTAAAACCATAAAACGTTAAAAACTATTAAAAACCTAACAACAATAGAGAAAACCTAAAATCCAAAAACATAAAAACCATAAAAGGTCTGAAACACCTTAAAATCATAAAATCACTAAAATCATTAAAACCCTAAACACCCATAAAAACACTAAAAAATATTGAAAACATTAAAAAACCTCCAAACCCCAACAAACACTAAAACATTGTAAGAACCCTAAAAACTCAAAACCCCCTAAAAAATCTTAAATAACCCTAAAACCCTAAAAATCTTGAAAACCCCGAAAACCCTCAAAATCACTAAAAACCATAAAAACCATAAAAACCATAAAAACCATAAAAACCATAAAATTCCTATGAAATCCCAAAAATTCTTTGTAAATGTAAAAAATGCAAAACCAAAAACATCCTTAAACCCATAAAAACTCCTAAAACATTAAAATTTCAAAAACCCTATAACAACAAAAAAATATACTGATAAATATACAAACCCTTAAACCCCTAAAATTTTAAAAATTTTAAAAAAGTAAAAAAACCTAACAACCATAAAAATACTCAGAATTCCTGAAAATTCTAAAAACCCCTAAAAACAAAAAATCAAAAAAACCCTAAAAACCCCTGAAAATTTTACAAGCACTAAAGACCCTAAAAATCTACTGAAAACCATAAAAATAAAAAGAAGATAAACAATATTTAAACCCTTAAACCACGAAAAACTATAAAATCCCTTAAACATCCAAAAATGTTAAAAAAAACTATAAATATACTTAAAACTCTAAAAACCCAAAAATCCCTAAAAATTAATCATACCATAAAAACCCATAAAAATACTAAAAACCGTTAAAACCACAAAAAATCCCTAAATACCCTAAAAATCCTTAAAACCAATGAAATCCATAAGATTTTAAAAATTCACGAGAAATACATAAAAATATAAAAACCCATAAAATCCACGAAACACTATGAAATCAAAAAAACCATAAAAACCATAAAAACCCAAAAAAACCCCTTCAAATCACTAAAAACCCCAAAACCAATAAAAGAAGTAAAAACCATAAAATCAAAAAAATCCTTAAAACTCTAAAAAACTCAAAAAACCATAAAACACCTAAAAATAATTAAAATCCATAGAAACCCATAAAACCCATAAAACCCTTAAAAATGAAAACACTTAAACTCCCTAAAACATTAAACACACCCAAAACCCCATAAATATCCTAGAAAGTATAAAAACAACCATTAAAACCCAAAAAATCATAACCCCACCTAAAAACCCTAAATCAATTTAAAAACGTGAATATCACTAAAAACCATAAAAATCCATAAATCCGTAAAAAACCTAAAAACCATAGAAAACCTTAAAAATGTTAAAACCCATGAAAACGTAAAAATTGATTAAAACCACCAAAAACCCTCAAACCATAAAATCCCTAAAAGTCTTAAAACTATTCAAACCAATAAAAACCCTAAAACCCACTAAAAACTCTAAAAACTCTTGAATCCCATAAAAATGTTAACAAATTCAAAAATCACTTAAAACCCAAAAAATAACTCAAAACCATCTAAAACAAACGAAATACCATAAAAAAACTAAAAATAGAAAAACCCCTAAAACCCTTAAAAAACCTAAAAACAATGAAATACTAAAAAATCCCTAAAAATATCTGAAAAATAAAAAACCATAAACCCCCTGAACACCCCTTGAACCCCATAAAAACCATATATATCATAAAAGCCGATAAAACCCCATAAAAACCACTAAATTCTCTAAAAAACCTAAAAACCCAAAAGACAATAAAAACCCAAAAATCCATGAAAACCCCTAAAAACAATCAAACTCCCTAACACCCTTAAAAACCCATAAAATGATAAAAATATTAAAAATTACTAGAAATCGATGAAAATGTAAAAACAATACAAAACCATAAAACCAAATGGAAACATAAAACCCCCCTAAAAATATAAAAACCCTAAAAACCCATAAAAATCATAAAAATCCACTAAAAACTCTAATAACCCTTAAAAACCATAGAAACGTTAAAAACTCTAAAAAACAAAAAAAACCCCTAAAAACAAAAAAAACTATAAAACCCCAAATTTCCCAAAATACCATGAAAATCACTAAAAACCTAAAAAACATAAAAAAAATAAAAAACTTGAAAAATCCATCAAAATATACAAAACACAAATATCACTAAAAAACCTCTAAAAACCATAAATCTACAAAAACAATAAAACCCCAAAAAACCCAAACACCAATAAAAACTCTAAAACCCTTCAAACATGTAAACAAGGTTATAACAATAAAAACCCATAAAACCTTATAAAACTGAAAAACCCACAAAAGCCTGGATATACCCTATGCCCCCAAAAAATCCATAAAACTATAAAAATACCTCAAAACAAAAAAAAATACCATAAAACCATAAAAACCATAAAAATACAAAAAAATCATGAAAAATCCCTTAAAACATAAAAAACTCTGAAACATTGAAAACCCCATAAAACCCATAAGAACTTGTAAAAACTATAAAACCCTAAAAACCCACAAAAATCTTAAAAACCAATAAAATATCTAAAAAACCTTTAACCCCAAAAAACGTTAAAAACCATAAAATAAATAAAATACTCTATAAACTAAAAAAATATAAAAACCAAAAATGACCCTAAAACCGTTAAAATTATTAAGAACCCTAAAAATCCTTAAAAATCACTAAAACCCTTCAAAATTCCTAAAACCCTAAAAACCCTAAATCCATAAAAATTCAAGAAAATCTATAAAAATCCCTAAAAATAAAAAAACCCTAAAAACACTGAAAACTAGAAAACCCTGAAAACTATAAATACTATAAAAACTCATAAAAAACCTAAAACCACTAAAAACACTTAAACCCTTAAACCCCTAAAAAATTTACAAAAATTAAAAAACATTAAAACCCATAAAAATATATAAAAAAACTCGAAAAACCCAAAAGTCCTTGAAATTACTAAAAACCCTAAAACCTGTAAATCCCCAAATCCCTCCAATAACCCAAAATTCCATAAACCTATAAAATCCCATGAAAACCCTAAACCTCTAAAAACCTAAAAGACCCTAGAAACCCATAAAAATATTAGAAACCCAACAAATATCTGACCACAATTAAAACCGCTAATAACATTAATAACTCTAAAACCAGTAAATCCCCCAAAACACTAAATAACATATAAACTCCAAAAAGAACCTAAAACCTCTTAAAACCCATAAATCACAAAAAAGAATAGAAAACCCTAAAAACCCTAAAAACCCAAAAAACCCAAAAAAATTATATGGACCGTAATAATCCTATAATATCCATAAAATCCCTAAAGTCTTAAAAACATAAACACCCTAAAAACCCCCTAAAAACAATAAAACCCACTAAAACCTTAAAAATACAGAAAATCCCTAAAACCCATTAAAATACAATAAACATTAAAACCCCTAAAAACGTTAACAACTGTAGAAATCCTTAAAACCGAAAAAACCCACAAACCAAAAGCACCAATAAAAAACATTGAAAATCCATAAACACCATCAAAATCCCAAAAAACCCCCCATACCCGAGAAAATCCTAAAAATGAAAAAAATCTTGAAAGGCCAAAAAGTCCCTGAAAACATAAAAACCCTTAATACCTTAAAAATTCGTGAAAAGCATAAAACCCCCTAAAAATATTTAAAACCCCAAAACCCATAAAACCCCATAAAACCCACTAAAACTAAAAATACACTTAAATCCTTGAAAACCCCTAAAAACAGTAAAAAGCCCAAAAATTCATCAAAATACCTACAAACACTAAAACCCTTAAAACCTATAAAAATACTAAAAAATACATAAAAATCCACGAAACCCATAAAATAAAAAAAAGAAGAAAAAACCTCTGAAACCAAAAAACCCAATTTTTTTTTAAAAAAAAATCTTAAAATACCTTAAGGCCCTTAAAAACCATAAAAATCACTACTTCCCCATTAAAACCCTAAAAAATGTTAAAAAACTCAAAAAACCATAATACCACTAAAAACTCAAGAAAACCCTATGAACAAAAAAAAATCTTCCAAAATCCTAACAAACCCTAAAAACCCATAAAACCACTAAAAACATTAAAACTCATAAAACCCCTAAAATACCCCAAGAAACAAGAAAACCCCTAAAAGATTAAAAACACTAAAACCCTAAAAAAATTTAAAATCCTATAAACCAAAAAATAAACCTTAAAAGGCCCTAAAAATCACTAAAAATATAAAAAATCCTCAAAACCCTAAAAACCCTTGAAACCCATAAAACCCCAAAACACCATAAAAGCACCCAAAACCCTAAAAATTCACTAAAAAATCTTATAACCCCTAAAAATGTTAAATACTATAAAAAACATAATGAACCTTAAACCTCAAAAAATACCCTAAAAACACAAAATGATCCCAAAAACATTGAAAAAGCCTAAATTTTATAAAAACACTAAAAACCGTAAAACCCCCCAAAGTCCCTAAAAAGTCTAAAAAATAATAATACCATTAAAGTCCTAAAAATTGGTAAAACCACTAAAACATCAAAAACCTTAAAAAAATTGGAAGAAACCTAAAAACATAACAACCCCCCAAACCCAAAATACCCATAAAAATCCACTAAAAACCCAGAAACTCATAAAAATGTTTAATACTCTTAAAATACTTATAAAACCAAAAAACTAAAAAACTAAAAAACAACCCACAAACCCCCAAAAGACCATAATAATCCTGAAAACCCCTAAAACCCTCTAAATCCCTAAAACCACTAAAAACCAAAAAAATTAGAAAGCAAATAAAAATACCATAAAATGAAAAAACATTAAAAGATGAAAAAACCATGAAACCATAAAAACCCACAAAAAATTAAAAACCCCTAAAAACCAATAAAGCCCCTAAACCCCACTAAAAACACTATAAAACAATTAAACCCCTAAAAATGATACAAACCTTACAAAATAATAAATATCCTTATTAACCTAATATAGTAAAATAAAAAAAACCCAAAAATACCAAAAATACCCTGAAACCCAAAAAAGACCCTAAAACCCTCAAAACCCCTAAAAACCCTCAGAATCTCTAAAATCTCTAAAAAACCTTGAAATCCCTAAAAACCCTAAAAATATAAAAAACACTAAAAATCCTAAAAACCACCTAAATACCATAAAAACATCTAAACCCTCAAAAATACTAGTAAAAAAATCTAAAACCCATAAAACTTCAAAAGACAATAACAACTCCAAGAAATCATTGAAATCCAAAAAAACTAAAATATATCCCAAAAACCAAAAAAGTCTCTAAAACCCTTGAAAAAAATTTATAAATGACCTAAACCCCAAAACACCATCAAAATACCAATATACCCTAAAGCCCCTAGAAACCATTAAAATAATAAAGGCCCTAAATTTCAATAAAAATGTAAAAAACCCTAAAGACACTAAAAACCCCATGAAAACCCCAAAACCCTTAAAAACCATAAAAACCTAAAAATGAATAGAATCTCACTAATAAATCTATGAAACCTTAAACCCCTAAAAATGTTAAAAACCTATAGAGCCCTAAAAAACACAATAAATATCTAAAAACCCAAAAAGTTCCTAAAACCATAAAAATACTAAATACCCTAAACCCCATAAAAACCCTCAAAATCTCTAAAAACACTCAACATCCATAAAAACCAAAATATGATAAAACCATAAAAATTCATAAAATCCCTAAAACCCCATAAATACACAAAAACTCATAAAATTCCTAAAAACCCTAGAAACTCATAATAACCCTAAAAAACAAAGACCTGGAAACCACTTAATCCCCTAAAAATGATAAATACTCTAAAAACCATAAAATCTAAAAACCTAAAAAACCTAAAAAAACCTACAAACACCGTAAAACCCTAAAAACCCTAAAACCCCAAAACACCTGAAAAATCCTAAAAACCTCAAAATCCAAAAATCCCCAAAAAATAAAAACAAAAAAATCATTGAAAAATCAATAAAATCCATGAAAACATAAAATACCCTAAAATAATAAAAAACAACTAAAAACCATAAAAACCCATAAAAACCCCTAAGAAACAATAAAACCCATAAAACCATTTAAAAAATCTAAAAAACATAAAAAACACAAGAAACCCTAAAATCCAAAAGGCCCAAAAAATCCTAAAAACCCTAAAAATCATTGAAAACCCTCCAAATCTCAAAAAAAAATTAAAAAATATTTAAAACAAAAAAAAATACTAAAAACCCCCAAAATTTACTAAAAACATAAAAACCCAAAAAACCTTAAATCTATAAAACCATAATAACCACTTAAAATACTAAAAAACTTATAAAACCCTAAAAACATTAAAAAACTCTAAAACCACTTAAAACCCCTAAAAATTCAAAAACCCATAAAAACCCCAAAAGATGCTAAAACTGGTGAAAACCCCTAAAAACATGAAAAATACTTAAACACTCAAAATATTAAAATCCTTTAAAAATATAAAAAACATAAAAATAAATAAAAATACTTAAAATTTCATGAATATCTAAAAATCCCTAAAACCCATGAACACCTGTATATTCAATAAACCCCCTAAATCATTTAAAAACCATAAGACCCCATAAAAAACCTACAAACCACTTAAAACTATAAAACCCTTAAAACCCCTAAAAATTTTGAAAACGAAAAAACCATACAAACCCTAAAATCCTTGAAAACTCAAAAAACACATAAAATCACAAAAATCCCCCAAAACCATAAAAACCCCTCTAACCAAAAAATCCTAAAAAATCCATAAAAACATAATACCATAAAAACCCCTAAAATTACTAAAATCTATAAAAACCCCTAAAAACATAAAAATCTAAAAAATCCGAAAATGTTCTTGAAAACGTAAAAAAACCCATAAATCAATTGAAACCCCCTAAAAACTAGTAAAACCTTCAAAACCCTAAAAAAACCAAGAAACCCATTAAAACCATCAAAATCACTAGTAACTATAAAAATCATTAGACCTCTAAAACAATAAAAATTATAAAAACCCTCAAAATACATAAAGACCTTAAAAAACAAAAAATCCATAAAAATCCTTAGAAATCCCTAAGAATCCCTAAATAAATAAATGTCCTAAAACCTTTTAACGATAATAAAACCCCATAAAAACCGTTAAACCCCTAAAACCACAAAAATCCATAAACCCTCTAAAAAGTCAAAAACTCTTAAAATCCCAAAATACATTGAAAACTATAAAATAAATAAAAATTCCTCAAAATCCAAAAAACCATAAACCCCAAAATGACTCAAAACCCCAAAATGACCCTGAAACCTCTAAAAACCCCTGAAAATTCAATTGACCCTTAAAAACCCTAAATCCCCTAAAAACCACTAAAACCCCTCAAATCCATAAAAACCTTAAACACAAAAAACCCATAAAAATCCAAAAAATCCATAAAAATTTAAAAAATCCTAAAAACACTGGAAAATAATCAGAATCCCTAAAAACTATAAAACCCCAAAAACCCATAAAAACTATAAAAACCCATAAAAACCGTAAAAAAATTAAAAAAAATAAAAAACTAAAAAAACATAAAAAACATAAAAACTAAAAAAATACTAAAAACCCAAAAGACCCTAAAAACCCTAAAAAAATTTAAAACTATAAAATCACTAAAAATCACTAAAAATTCTCAAAATCCCTAAAACCCCTAAAAACCATTTAAACCATAAAAATATTTAAAAAAATCCCAATTATCCCTAAAACATAAAAAACCTAAAAACCTAAAAAATGATGTAATATTATAAAACCCCCAAATCCTTAAAATCCCCAAACACCATAAAATCCCTAAAAACCACTAAAACCTCTAAAAACCCTTAAAACCCCCATAAGACCATAAAATCCATTAACATCACTAAAAAACTCTCTAAATCCATAAACATCGTAAAACCCTAAAACCATAAAAATCCTATAAAATTACTAAAAATCATTAAAATCATATAAACCCCTAAAAACCCTAAAAACCCTCAAAAACCATAAACACCCCTAAAAATGTAAAACCCTAAAACCCATAAAAACCATAAAAATCAATAAAAACTATAAAAACAAAAAATTATCAAAAAAAACATTAAATATTATTGAAATTATAAAAATCCCAAAAAAGTAAAAAAAAAAAACCCTAAAACCCAGAAAGACTCAAGAAACACCCAAAAAAACTAAAACCACTAAAAACCAAAAAATCCTAAAAAATCTAAAAAATCATAAAAATCATAAAAAAACATAAAAAATCAATAAATTCCCTGAAAACCTAAAAAACACTAAAAACCCGGATAACTATAAAAGCCCTAAAACCATAAATATCATAAGACGTCTAAAAATCCACCAATGTCATAAAACCCCTAAAACTTATAAAATCCCTTAAAACCACTAAAAAAGACAAGAAAATCTCTAAAAACCATTAAAACCCTAAAAACACAAAAAAAAAACCCCTATAAACCCCGAAGATCCTAAGAACCCCGAAAAACACTCAAACCCCAAATCCTTGAAAAACATCAAAATTAATGTAACCCTGAGAACCTTAAAAACCATAAAAATTCTAAATAAGCCCCAAAAAAATTATGAGAACGTATAAAACCCTTTAAACCATTAATAACCCCGAAAACCATAAAAAACCCATAAAACATTAAAACCCAATAAAATCCATATACCCCCTCTAAAAAAATCTAAAATCCATAAAAACCCAACAAAACATTAAAAAACTTTATAAACCCATAAAAACACTAAAAACTCAAAAAAACCCTAAAAATCCAAAAACACCATAAAAATGAAGATCCCTAAAATCCTTAAAACCCATGAAATCATTTAAAACCCCTAAAAATCCCTAAAAAACCTATAAATCCTAATTCCCATAAAAATCCTAAAAATCACTCAAAAGCTAAAAAAACCTAAAACCATGAAAAACCCCCTTGAAAACCGTAAAATCCCCTAAAAAATATAAGAACCATTAAACCCCATAAGACCCAAAACCACTAAAAACTCTAAAAACTCTTAAAAACTCTAAAAGGATAAAAATCTAAAAAAAATACAAACTCCAAAAAACTGATGAAAAACTAAAAAGCACCAAATAAACCTAAAACCTTTGAAAACCCATAAAACACTAAATAACCATAAAAACATTCAAATTTCATAAAAACTATAAACCCCAAAAAACAATAAAAACCTAAAAATACCTAAAAAATGAGAATGTAACACAGCCTATTAAAATGAAAAACCTATGAAAAAAAATCCATAAAAACCATAAAAACAATAAAAAACCCCATAAAAACCAGGAAACCACTAAAAACTCACAAAACACTTTATAAACATAAAAATGTTAAAAATCTAAAAGAAAATAAACAATAAAAAAATCAAAAAAAACATAAAACCCAAAAGTGACCCTAAAAAACCTAAAAACACCTAAACCATTAAAAACTAAAACACCCTAAAACCCATAAAAGTTATACAACCCCTAAGAACCTAAAAATCCCTAAAAATATCTTGAAACAAAAAATATCCAAAAAAAACTGAAAAAATGGAAAAAAAAATAAAACCCCTAAAACGTTTAAAAACCCTAAAAACCAATAAAAACCATAAAACCCCAGTAATGACTCTAAAAACCTTTAAAACCCCAAAAAAATTTAAAACTCTAAAACCCCTTAAAACTCAAATAAAAACTCAATAAACTCGAAAACTCCAAAAGTCCCTAACACCTAATTGACCCTAAATACCCTAAAAACATTCAAACCCCCTAAAACCACTTAAAATCCTTAAAAATTATATTAATCCTTAAAAAACATATAAATACTTAAAATCCCTAAAAACCTGAAAACATAAAATACCCTAAATCTATAAAAAAATTAAAAACATAAAATCCAATAAAACCCTTAAAAAATAAAAAACCCCATAAAAACACTAAAACTAATAAAATCTCAAATTGTCCTTAAAACCCCTAAAAATGATTAAAAAATTTAATAATATTAAAACACATATATAACTCAAAAAAATGATAAAGAACTAAAATACCCTAAAACCCTAAAAAACCATAAAATCACAAAACAAACTCAAAAAATTACATAAAATTACTTCAAAATGTAAAAAACCCCTGAAAACCCCATGAAAATCCTAAATCCCCTTAAAACCCTTATAATGCCCATGAAAACTAAAAAAACACTAAAAACCCATTAAACCCACAAAAAAAGTGAAAAATTATAAAAACCTATAAAACCCTAAAAACCTAAGAAAACCTATAACCTAAAATGGCCATAAAAACCTTCAAAAAAACCCTAAATTACCCTGAAAACCCCTAAGCCCCCTCAAATTCCCTAAAAACTATAAAAATATAAAAATTCTAAAGATACCTACAAATACCTACAATGTAGTAAACTCTAAAAATACATAATAAATCCCTTCAAACCGTAAAAATGAAGAAAAACGAGAAAACACCTAAAACCCCATAAAAACCACTAAAAACTCTAAAAACCCTTCATCACCCTAAATACATTAAAAAACTCTAAATAAATATAGATTTCTAAAAAACTAAAAAAACCCCAAAAAACCCTAAAAAACTGAAAACATTTAAAACCGTTCAAAATCAATGAAACAAATGCTAAAAACTATACAAACCCTAAAAATTTAATAAAATCACATAAAAATCCTAAAACCCTAAAACCTGCAGAGAACCATAAAAATATATAGAAAACATAAAACCCTTAAAACCTATAGAACCTCTGAAAACAAATAAAAACACTTAAATCCCTTAAAACATTAAAAATGTTAAAAACTATAAAAAACCATCCAACCCTATAAAACTAAAAAAAAACCTTAAAACCCCGAAACACCATAAGAACCCTAAAACCCCTTGAAAACCATAATTAGAATGAAAATCACTAAAACCCCTAAAAATACCTAAAAACTATAATAACCCTAAAAACCATAAAAATACTAAAAAAATCCCTAAAAATTTCTGAAAATGTAGAAAACCCTAAAACCCCCTTAAAACCATAAAACCACAAAAACAATAAAAAGCTTAAAAACACCTAAACCCCAAAAAACATTAAAAAGTCTAAAAACACTTAAAATAACTAGTAACATAAAATACCCTAAAATAATTAAAACCCCTAAAAAATAAAAAAACACTAAACAACCAAAAATACCCAAAACCCCTAAAAAGTCCTAAAACCCATAAAAACTCTGAAAAAACATAAATCTCCTCAAAATCCTCAAAACCATAAAAATTACTAAAACTATAAAAATCATAAAAATCCCTAAAAATCAATTAAAACTTGAAAAATATAAAAACAAGGAAAAAAACTAAAAAGAATAAAAACCATCAAAACTCAGAAAACCCATAAAAACCATAAAATTTCCTAAATCCCTCACAACATAAAAACCCCTGAAAACTCTTCAAGATCCCTAAAATCTCTCAAAAACTATTAAAAAAAATACTTAAAAATACATAAAAATAAATGGAAATTTAAAAAACCCATAAAACCCTGAAAAACCCATGAATCTCCTAAGGGCCTTAAAAACCCTAAATCCCATAAAACCCCTAAAAATAATGAAACTCTAAAACCCCTTTAAACACCTAAAAAGATTAAAAACTCAAAAAAAATTAAAATTCTAACAACCCAGAAAAGAATACCTTAAACCCAAAAAATCCCTAAACCCCTAAAAACCTTGAAAACCATTATAACCCCTCAAAATCCCTAAAAACCCAAATAACCAAAAAAACATAATAATCCTAAAAAATCCATAAAACACCCAAAAAACATAAATAACTATAAAAACAATGAATCCCATAAAAACACATAAATCCTTGAATACCGTAAAACCCATAAAAACCGTACAAAACCACTAAAAACTCTAAAAATACCACAAACACTAGAACACTCTAAAACCCCTAAAAAATTCAATCAAACCCATAAAACCCAAAAAGACACTAAAATCCGTAAAACCCCCAAAATTTATAAATACCCATAAAAACCTTAAATATCCCTGAGAACCCCTAAAACCCCTCCAAATAGACAAAACCCCTAAAAACGTTAAAACCCTAAAAACAATAAAAAACCTAAGAAAGCCGTATAAATAAATGAAAATATAAAAACAATAAAAAATTAAAAAAATATAAAAACCCCTAAAAACCGTAAAACCCCTAAAACCCTTAAAACCCACTAAAACTATAAAAATCCTTAAAACACCTAAAAATGTTAAAATCCCATAAAACCCTTTATACACTAAAAAACTGAAAAATCCAAAACTTTTATAAAAACCTTAAAATCTCCAAAAAACCTATAAAGCACTAAAAACCAAAGATAATCCATAAAATCACTAAAAACCCTAAAACCCCTAAAATGAATCAAAATCCTAAAGATTCCCTAAAATCTCTAAAAACGTGAAAAACCATAAAACCCCTGAAGAACCCCTAAAAACCATAACATCCCTAAAAACCTAAAAATCCTAAAAACCCATAAAAACCACTATAAACCCTTTAAACATCGAACAATGTTAAAAAACTCTTACAACTTTTTTAAAACCCTAAAAAATTTAAAAAAATCCCAAATTCCCAAAAGACCTTAACAACCCATAAATCCGATAAAAACCCTAAAAACATTAAAAACCCATAAAACCAGAAATATCCCTAAAAACCTCTAAAATCTATAAAGTTCCTAAAAAGACCTTAAAACCCCATGAAAACATAAAAACACTAAAACCCTAAAAACCATAACAACCCATAAAGATCTTAAAACCCAAAAAATCCAATAAAAACCAATACAAATCACTAAAAAAATTGAAATCCCTAAAAACCCAAAAAAAACAAAAAAAAATTCTAAGAATCCTTAAGAACCCTAAAACTCAAAG
This sequence comes from Viscum album, assembly GCA_963277665.1. NCBI lineage: Eukaryota > Viridiplantae > Streptophyta > Magnoliopsida > Santalales > Viscaceae > Viscum > Viscum album. Next base: position 388,770 of record CAUJRU010000171.1, read on the forward strand.
AAAACTAAACCCCCAAAAGTACTAGAAACCCCTAAAAATTCACTAAAAATACTAAAAACCTATAAACTATAAATTCATAAAAAATCGTTAAGAATTCATGGAAAAATAAAAAACAATAAAAACCTCAAAAATCATGAAAACCATAAAAACCACTAAAAGATGTAAAAATCTAAAAAGTTAATGAAACCTCTAAAAACCACTAAAACCCTTAAACCCCCCCAAAACATTAATAGTATTCAAAATCCATAAAAACCTACAGAATTAAAAAAACCAAAAATACAAAAAAAGAACATAAAAACCCTAAAAACCAGTAAATAATCTAAAACCCAAAAATAAAATAAAATCCTTAAAAACCCTAATAACCATAAAAATCGTAAAAAACCCTAAAAACCCTAAAAAAGTAAAAACCCAAAAAATGTGGAAAAACACTGAAAATTATAAAAAACCATAAAATCCTTAAGAAACCCTAAAAACACATTAAAAATCCAAAAAGCAAACTGAGGACATTAAAACCCCTTAAAATCACAAAAAGTATTAACAAACTCTAAGAAAAATTAAAAAACCTAAAAAATAAAAAAAACCTAAAACCCCAAAATGACTATAAAAATGATTGAAACCCATTATAACCCTAAAAACACAAAACACCTAAAATTTAAAAATACCACTAAGAACCCTAAAAAAATTAAAATAAAAAACCCTAAAAATAATTTAAAATTTAAAAACCCAAAATACCCAAGAAACCATGGAAAACAATAAAAAACATAAAAACCCTTAAAGACCACAAAAAACCTAAAAATCATTAAAACCTATAAACCCCATAAAACCAATAAAAATAAGGAAAACTCTAAAAATACTTAAAACCCATAGAAACTCAATAGATCCCTCAAACAAAAAAAACTAAAGAAAACATAAAAACACTAAAAACCCTAAAAACCCTAAAACCCTGAAAAACAATAAAACCCCCTCAAAATCACAGAAAACCCCAAAACAATAAAAATCTTAAGAAGTCACTAAATATCTCTGAATAATTAAAAACACAAAAAAATCCCAGAAAACCTAAAAATGATAAAACCTCTAACAACCTTTAAAAACCCAAAAGAAATACATAACACAAATAAACATCAATAAAAACTATAAAACCCCTTAAATCCCCTAGAATAGTTAAAAATCTAGAAAAACCTTTTAATCCCTAAAAAAACTAAAACCCTAAAAAATAATAAAAATAAAAACATTGAAAAACCCTGAAAAACACATAAAACCCCCCAAAATCAATAAAACTCTAAAAATAAAAAAACATAAAAAATACTAAAATGGCACTAAAAAAGACATAAAACATAAAAAACCAATAAACCTTGAAAATCCCTATAAAACATAAAACTCCTAAAACCCTAAAAATACCTAAAACCTATAACAATGCTAAAACCCCTAAAAACATTGAAAACACTCAAACACCCTAAAAATGATAAAAAATACTAAAAACCATAAACCCCTAAAATCTCAAAAAAAAACCCTAAAACACCATTAAGACGCTAAAACTACTAAAAACCCCAAAAATCCCTAAAACCTTAAAACCCCTAAAAACATCATAAAATCCAAAAAAAACACTAAAAACTATAAAAATATAAAACCCTAAATACGATGAAAACTACAAAAAAATTATAATCCTTTAAATATTCAAAAAAACCTAAAAACCAAAATGCACCCAAAAACCATTCATACCCTTAAAACCCTTAAAAACCCTGAGAACCCCCGAAAACCCTAAAAATCCAAAAAATCCCTTAAAACTATAAAAATCCTAAAGAAACCTAAAAATCATAGAAAATGTAAAAAAAA